>KK499823.1:379890-467496 GCA_000688715.1 Glossina pallidipes
GAGAAACACCTATTGCTAGATTATAGATAGTAAGCCTTAAACCTTTCTTTGCCATTTACTGTGCGACTCCAAGCCAAAACCAAAGGAAAACTTAGAGCCTTAATGCAGCAGAAAATGTTTTATAGGGAGCACCACGAAGAGGTGAAGGTTTCGGCACGTCTATGGGTGAACCAATTGATCCCATAGTTTCGCTCCCCACAGGTTAGGTTCAGGGCAATCAATGAACACATTTATGCTAAGTCTTCCAATTAAATATGGGGTAACTTAGTAACAGATAATTTAAGAGTTGGATGGGGCCGAATGTAAACCTTGTTATTATATTGTTTACAATCATTATAATATTATAGTAAATCAATACACCTATAAACTTATGCGAAGACATAATTAAGGAAAAGATTCTCATACGAGCAGGAGTGTGCATCAATGCTTACCGAAATTTGAAATATGAACGATCCAAGTGGAGTTAATCTTCAAACACTAGTGAAGAGTTGCCGAAAAAATTTTAATTTTTTAGAAAATTTAGCTTACGCTTTTGCTCATGCCAGTTGTTCTATTTGCTTTCTTCTCTCCGTAAACGATTGTGGGTTTTCCTCGTTCGAAATTATTTTGGGGGAGAGTAGAACAGAAGGATCAAACAATTAAGCCGTTTAGTCGGCACTGTACTGCAAGATTTTTCTAAGCATTTTCGTTTATTTATCCCGCTTTTCCTCGTATGTTGAACGCACTTTATTCACGTTGCCCGACCTTGATGTCCTTGCTTTTAAGTCGAACGTTCGCAAATAGTGCTCGCAAAATTTTCGCGCTCTCATCTTTCATTGTCCAAACATCCGCATGCTTACAGAAGCCACCTCCCATTTACAAAAAAAATTATATGCACTCATGTACGGAAGTAAAGACCACGGACATTAACATCAGTTACCTTCATAGCAACTCTAGCCGAGAATTATACAAATGACAATGACATTTGTAGAGCTCATCACTTTAACTAAAATAATACAATATTTTCTTTCAATTTTCGCAGAAAACCCTCAACATTTAAACGGTAGAGAGAAACTTTGCTTGTGTTAGTAAAGTAACTAAGGCTCAATTACTATCTTATCAAAATTAATGTTCCAAGTTTAATATCCGCTCGTGTTAGTTGCCTTCTGTTCTTTATAACAGCTTAACGAAGCCGTTTGTTTCCCAAAAGCAGAAAATTATCCAAATGACAACAAAACAATGCACATATATATGCGAACAAAAATAAAAGAAAACCTGTTTGGTTTGCTGAGACTTTCCCAAATACACTGAAATAGAAGGCAACATGTGTTTACTAAAAACCTATAGATTCACTTTTGCTGACACTTGTTAAACGTTTAAATGCGTCAACAAATCTATAACTTTTTTGCACACGTGCATGTTAAGTCTCTTTTTTATTGTTACATGGGGCATCATAGAGTGCCGGCATACTAGGCTTATCATTTAATTTGAAATCCACGGAAATACGCAGCTCATAGATATCATTGATTTGAACGTCCTAGGAGTCTAAGCCAATTCACCAATGGGTATCTATTGGTCTGCTTAACGGACAGAGAAGCTCAAGTCGATTGAGAAAATGATTTTCCATCAATCGAGACATTAATTCCGAACCGATCCTATGTATACAAGATGGCCTTCATCATAAGTCCATTTGGGTGTTGCTTACACACACATAAAGCCTTCCCTCGTAGGTGATAAAACAAGACTTCCTAATCTTTAATAACATGACACATCAATTTATTGCGGTAAACTTAGGCTACGAAAGTCTAATTTTCAAGCCTCTTCAATATAAAAGGATGGTCAAGCGCCAAGCCAAGATAATTTTTTGGCGCATTTTAGATTTCGGGAGGTAAGTTTTGCACTAGATTTGATAGAATGTATAGTATTTAAAAATCGGATTTGACTGACTGTAACAATTCAACTTATTTTGTATACACTTGCGTGGCCCCATAAACGCTTGTGGCATTTTCCTTATTATATCTTAGATATGATTGTATGTGAACGCAGGGGTCAGAGTGTGAAAAATATATATGTTTGCAGGGATTATTGTAAAGACCAGTTAATGCTTTCAGAACAAACATAATATTTCTTAATGTCTTACATGAAATAAAAGAAAAATAACGAATTTATTGAAAATGTACATATAAGTGTCATATCTTAGTTGAAATGATTTAACAACTGTCCTGATAGTGAGCACAAAATTTGTGTCCATTGCTTTTATTTATTTCATTAAAATCAGATATAAAAACGAAACACGTAGTAAGTGACCTAAAATTAAACTCAACGGTAAAATTGGGCTATCAACCTGTAAGTAATTTTATTAACTTAAATGAAATCTCAAAATTGAGATTAAAAATAAAACATATCATAAAAATAGTCCGGGTTTCCTTTGTAAACATTAGTTTTCTTGGGCTCTGATGGACACCTTTGCACCTTTAGTTCGTCGATATTTTCTAAATTTTTTTCATTTCTTAGTTTTTCAGTTTTTTGGAATTAGAGAGAATTTGAAAACTTTTAAAGTCAATTATCAAACTTGATTTGAACTAACAATACATGATCAAAGCTGTACAGTATTTAACTTGTTGTGATCTAGAGAACTTCAACAAGAGAACCGCGCTTTCGAATTGTAACAAATAGGAAGTATTTTTCATTTTAATCTAAATTTTTTTATTAACTAACCATTAAATTGTAGACTACGTTTAGCTGCAAGGATTTTTTGAAACCCTGACCGATTTTCTTGCCCGGGCAAGGTTTTTTAGACACCGAAGTTTAGCGTATTTGCAAGCAGACTGGACTTAACGTTTGCGCCTGAACCTTCTGGTTTCCGATTTAACGGTTGAAAGGTGTGTGGTTAAAAGGGCATAAGTTAACGGCATGCCGGCAACCGAAGTTGCATAGACCTTAATCGCGTTTTAAGTCTTCCAGGCTAAAAAATATTATTGTCTTATTGAAAATATAGAAGGGACAAAGGTCGATTACGCCATAGCTTCGGCCAACATGGAGGGGATCATAAAAATCTCGGATTTAGAAAGGGTGCTTACTTGCCTCGTAGCTCAGCATATCTCTTTGTAAAAAAATGGCATGAGTTCTATTTACATAGCATTATGGGAGGAATATTGTACGGAAAATAAAGAAAAGGGATTCAGAGAATCAGGTAATATGGTGCTAACACAATTAACTTAATATCAATTGAGAAATTTAATGTAACGTAACATCGATAATTTCTCAATAACCATGTTAAAGAAAAAGGAGGTAGAGTATTAATTTTCCATCAGGACTTAATAACAAAGTTTTCCTAGCATCAATAATATAATAAAAAGTAGAAATTAGGTCTAGCACATAACACACAGTTCATTAACAACGCTTTCATAAGGAGGGCCAATTAAACTGCTCTGAACGCCTGAATATGAGGCAAAATATGTCCACAGAAAGCTATGATGCAATGATTGAAATCGCGACCATCCCCAGATTCGCCTTATGATGAACTCAAGTGAAGAGAGAAGCAGCTCAAATAATCACTGGAATCGTCTATTGATTGTTTAAATTGTTTATATAACATGCGAAGAAGGAAAAAGAATTGAGAAAACAAAAGAAGAAGCAAATTCATTGAGACCCTTGACGGAATGTTTTAACGAAGCTTACTGAGCAAGAATGATGATGAAAGATCTCCTTGAATTAGTTTCAATATTCCATACTTAAAAAAAAGAGGAAAATAATCCGCTTTGTGGAGATTATAGTAAAGCTTCGAGTAATGAAAGTAGTGAGACAATACGGTAGAATAATAATGTGATACCAGTGCTCTACTCCCAAAAATTGTTTTACTTGCAAAAGAAATGCACTTAACCATATGTTTATGTATTTGTTTTTCTACATTCTTACCCTATTCTTCTTCTACTACGCTTTTGTAATACATACTCTTTCACATTTTTAAAATAAATTCTCTAAAAAAAATTCAATCTTGGATAATTAATTTTTATATCCTACACCACTTGCGGTACAGGGCATATTAACTTTGTGCGGATGTATACAAAACTAGGAAGAACTTTATATAGACCCCCTATTATTATTGTCTCTCTTCCTGTCCATTTACATTTGCGTTCAATCTATTGCTCACAATTTTTGGGATTTTTTAAGAAAACTTGGTTCGTTGAGGTATTTTGTTCGCTGGACAGTTGACATGATTTTGGATTGGACCACTTTTTCGACCACTTTCCTTTAGAAGAACTTTATGTAGACCCTCTATTATTATTGTTTCTCTTCCTGTCCATTTTTATTTGCGTTCAATCTATTGCTCATGATTTTTGGGATTTTCTAAGAAAACTTGGTTCGTCGACGTATTTTGCTCCCAGGACAGTTGACATAGTTTTGGATTGGACCACTTTTTCGACCACTTTCCATGTAAAGTACTTGAAAAGGGGTTATATGAATAAATGTGTTAAGCGAAGTGGTGTAGAGTATGTAATGACGAGCCCCAGGCCATTATAATCTTTTCACTTTTTCTGCAAAAAAGTTCTGGATGGTACACAGCCGTTGATTGAGGCGTTTAGAGACGATTGAGTTTCTTACAAAGTGAAATCATAAGTGCCCTACGCGTGTGTCTGTGTTTAGTCACGATAAGAGTGAAACGAATTTCGTTTTCCACTTTCTAGTTAATTAAATCAAAGCTCATTTAGAAGAATTGTCTCTATACTAGTTTTTCATACGTTATTTGTAAGTTCCCTTGAGGAATTTCTTATGTATTTGGACTCTTATTATCTTGCAATACACTTTTAACTTGCGGCTATCGTCAATTAAGGTTGCAGCGTTCTTATAAATTCTATCACCTTTAATAATGCGGTCAGTTTGACTTTATTCTTTTCTATGAAAAAGCAAAAGATAATTTATTTCATTCTTCTTTTAATATAAACATTATTTTTCTTCATATAGAACAAAATTTATTTTCCAGTCAGTTCTTTGTTATTACTTTGGAAAAGACAATGGAATTGAATTATGTTACTCTTAGATGTATACTGTGTACACACACGTACAATGTAAGTTTGTTGTCTCGGAAAACTTGATAAACTAAACAAAATAAAATATCAAGCAATGACCTGCTCGAACAATAGGAGGCTGCGGTATGTTTTAGGCTACAACTCCGTACACCGTCCAATGTTTGCAAAGTTTATGTATGCGCATATATGCAAGATTGTAAACTCTAAATGGCTGGCTGTCGTATTCTATTCCCGGGCAACTCATTTAATTTCGAAACTAACAACAAACTTAGTGAAAGGGTAAAGTTTTAAAACAGCTAACAAAACAATTCCAAAACTCTGCTACTATAAAAATTATTGCGAAAATACATGAATATACGCACGTATATACATACATATATGCGAATAAGGATAAGCAATAAAAATATGCGGGCGAAGCTTAAGGTTTTAAAGAAAACTTTCAATTTCGGTAGAAAAAAAGAGTTTACTTTTTCTCTGCTCTTCTATACTTATAATTTAATATCTTGTAATATAAATTTTTCCATTTTTCGTAATCAATAAATGAGTTTACTTAGCGTATCACCAACTATCAAAATACCGGCATTAAGAATAACAAGATTTTGCAAGAACAAGCATAACAATAACCATCATTTAATCAATATGCTGTTCAAATAGCGTTAAGACCGAATAACATACATACATACACACACACAAACACACAAACAAAACAGACGCAAGAAGCTCTTCTGCGCCATTCCATTGTAACCGTTGTGAGTAATAACTTTTCAAATATAAGCGAATCTGAGAGTCTACATAGTTGCGTAGCTTTCTTTCACGACTTTACTCTTCGTTAGCGATATAAACAACACCTGTAAACAACAATAACACACATACAAAGTATGTTTGTATTGTTAGTGTGAATATTAAACAAGATGTGCTAACACATACCCATTGGCACGCATGAAGGAAAAAACGCGAAAATCACACAAGCATGATATGAATTTATAATTGTTATGAGAGAAAAAAAAACAAACAAACAAACAAACAAACAAATAAGACAGGAAAAGGAGAAAACAACATGGAAAATAACTTAGCTTTCATACATAGACATGCCTATATATATATATATATATATATACATACATATTTTCATAATATTAGAAAAGTTTTTTGTTATTAATAGTTCTTGGTATAAATTTTGTAAGATATGTATGAATACATTTACCGACATATTAGAAAAAATGATATAAACAAGAAACAAATTAATTTATTTTGTTTCTAAATTTCATTATTATTAAAATTAAGATTGACAGACATACAATATCTTTACGTTCTACAGATTATAGATTAGTAAATAATATATAAATGAAAAAAACAGAAATCTGGGAAACAGATACCGCTGCCTAAAACATCACAATTAAATCCATGATTAGAAATGAGTGAAGAATGCTTACCCTTTTGAAATTAAACAAATTCAAGTAACCAGATTGTGCTCTTAAACGAGTCCAGGGACACGGCTCCAGGTTGAAAAATGTATGACCCAAACGACTTTTGAATAACTTATGTTTGTCAATTCTTAAGATACGATAATTGTTGCCTTTGTAAGCAAAGATCTTAAAGGAGGAACGCGAAGGATTGCAAAGAATCAAAAATGAAATATAGAGCCGAGTGATATTTAATTATTTATTAGAAACTTTCCCTCACTCAACCACATCAGAAACTTGACGGCAAATGTGAGTGTGTTTTAAACTTCCAATAAACATATGTGTTTTAACATCACTGAGTATAGAAGTATGTTATTGAGTTTGAATAAAAAAGGCAAGTCATTCAATATGCACTTTTAAAATCATCGTGTCATATATCAATGGAATCGCCTCGATTTCAGAATATAAAAGAAAAACATATATGTCGCATATTATCTCTTATTAATAGACATGCTTCACACATTTTAATGCCTATCTTTCATCGTGCATATATAGATGCACATTCGCACATACACCTGAGGAGATTTTAGTTAATACGTTTGGTACATATTTTAATTAAGCTTGTTAAACCGAAAAAATTGAATAAAAAAATCTTCTCTGGCTTTTTTACTCATTTAATAAAATCCACAGATGCACACAATACGCAATACAAAGCTTTTAGATATATACATGTATATATACATGTAATATATACATATATATATATATATATATATGTATGTAAGTGGATGAGTTTACTGGTATTGATAAATAAAAGAAATTAAAAGCAACACCAACAACAACAACAACAATAGCGTATATAAGTTACCGATATTGTTTTATAAAGTTTGCTTTATTCATATTGTTGTTGTTGTTGTTATTGTTGGCGCCGCCAGTGGAGGATATGGAAACTCAACAAGTGCTCGATAAATGGATGAATAAATTTGCAGATGAAAACAAAAAATGATTAAATTGTTGACCGCAAGTACTCAATGGGAAATATATAAAATTGAAATTTCGGTTTATTGTTTTTATTGCATTTCCACTATAAACGCACAAAGCACCGAATGAAAAATAATTAAATCGGTATTTAAAACAGATTAAAACCGAATTGAAATGAAAATTTAATTTTTTTATTTCATTAACAAGAAGAAGAAAAAATGTTGAGTTTTAAATGCTGATATCAAACATTGCTGTCTTAACAATGATGCAGAAAAAAGAAAAACCTACTTTCATCGGAGTCTTACCCCGCGAAATATTGCAAAAAATAAATATTACTTTTTATTTCACACATAAATAATAAAGCACTTTACAGCTGCACACACATTCGCCCATACTCTTGTGCCAGTTGTATATTATGATTTTGATATTTTCTTTCTTCTTTTCTTTACTGCTGATGCTGTGCTCGTGTTCTCTGAGAATTCACACTTAATGTTCTATGAAAATTCTTTCTTTCTCAATTTCTTCGCAACATTTCCGATATGGCTTTGGATTTAATTTTTCTTTATAAATTTTCTTAAATTCGCTTCAATTATTTGCTATTTCACATATTTATCCATTCAGCTACGTTTACCGCCAAGTAAACGGCAAAAGTAAACGATGAACTAGTTTAGATGAGTATATGTCAATCAAGTGATCAGTAGCAGTGAAAGTTTCCTATGTCACCATTTCGCTTTAGAAAGCAATTCGTACATACAAAGATTTTTACTTTAAATTGTCGCCCTATTTGATATCCATTTAAGAAGAAGAAACTTAAGGAAAGCATAAAATACATGAAAAAAATTGAGAAGAACTATAATAACATATAGTTTGTGTTGTATTATTATATAATCTGGCATGAAAAGAAATGATACAAGAACCACAATATCATTGTCTCTGTTGTATTATTATATGCTCCAAGCTAAGAGTTGTGTTTCTTTGATTATTGTATATGACCGTTTAAAGAATTTTGGTGACCATAACCCTTGCAATGACGACTGTAGAGACGTAGCTGAATTCAATGTTTAAAGCTATTATTTATGTCTATTTCCTTGCTTTGCTATTGAAAGTAAATAGACCAAGATCTTAGAGGGTTTTGTAAAAAAAAAAACTAAGAACATTATTGTCGGGCAAGGCCCACTATAACATACCTTATACCACTTCGGCTAATGCAGTTATTCACTCGTCAGGAAAGTCCGCGATAATATGCAAACAATAGACCTACGCAGTTCATATTTGGTTAGATTGATTTCCGTGTCCATTTACTATTATGAACTAATTTTCATCACAAAATATTAAAAATCTTTCTTTTTACCGTATAAAGATTCAGTTTTCATAGGAAAGATTACAGGAGTGAGGGTTCAAAAAGTTGCTCCAGGCGAACCAAATTTTTCATACCACTTTATGTCTAAACATTATTACAGAGCGAGGTTCGCTGAGAAGTTTTGAGAATTAAAATTTTTTTTCGATATAGCGATTTTCGAATATAAGGCGTTATATAGTGAATGGTCGAAAAAGCGGACCGATCCAAACCATTTTCAATAGCTTTGGCCCTTGAATGAAAGCACATCGGTGTACCCAATTTCATCAAAATATCTCAAAAAGTGCGGCCAGATAAAGGTCTCATTGACTTTTCATGACAATAACTGAAAGCATTGAGTGGTTATGATTGGTAGTAGGTATGCGAGATGTGCCGCAGGCGAATATAATTTTCTTATAGCTACAATTTTGTTAAATGAGTTAAAACGTTTTAATAAAACGAAACCTCTACAACGAACGACATCAAATATTGGAACCGAGATCTGTTGTAAGCATTAAAAGTGTTATATGAAATTATAAATGTTTCTGGTCAAGATATGATAATACGTCAAATATCTATGCAAGGAAACACGTTGATCTCAAGTACTTGTCTTAACCTTCTTAAAATAACTTTCATTGACCGTCAGCTCACACTTACCGCAAACTTATAAATTTGTTACTTTAGCCTATAGTGCAATTTTCTTGCAGAGTGTTAAAGCCCCAGCCAGATGGAGTGAAAGGTTTGCCAATAAGTGCTAGACAATCGCGTGCAAATACGATGGATTATATAAATTTCATTTTAATTTTTTTAATTTTAATTATGGCCGGATCGTTTCGAATTTTCGCTCTATCATTCAATCAAAAACCACAGGTACGTAAGTAATGGGTATTATAAAATTCTGCCTAAGTATGTATATATATATATATGGGATTTGATTCTAATTATTATTGTACCCATGCAAACTTTGAATGGATGTATGCAATACTTACAAGAACTTGATATTGATCCATCATTTATTATTATGTCGACCGATTGAAAAACATTTTCTGAGTCGATTTAAGCTTTTCTGTCTGTCCGTCCACAGGCTCTTCTTGTTTTCTTATGTTCAATCGATTTGTGTATGACTCGAATCGGACTACTTTTTTAACGACTCCCCATATAAAGCCTTATTTTAAGAAGTTGTTGTATAAATACTTGTATTTAATGATGGGCCATGACTCTGTCTAGTGTTGTTAGACGAGTTCTATAGAGCCGAGTGAGATTTATGTCCACAAAGGAACCGTGAGAAACCTTATGATACAATAACATTTAATTCGTATGAATATTGCCTTCAGTTCAATAATTTATCGAAAAGAAAGTTAACAAAATGTATCGGTATTATAACAATTGCCAATTCGAACTTAAGATTAAAGTAAGCATAAGTTATGTATTTTTTAAATTTCTGCCACTGATTTAAATAAATAATCAAATGAATACAGAAATAAATAAATAAATAGATAGATAAATAAGTAAATAACTAAATGGGTAAATAGTGCCATTACACCATACGCTTTTCTCCTAAACCTAATTTGTGTGTAAATCATCTCTGTGCAAGTATCTATTAAGTTGTTTGTATTTGCATTAAAATTTTTTTTTTTTTTTTTTTTTTGTAAACAAGTAAAGGCTATAATCCATTTAGAACAATTTGCTTCATTTTTTTAATCATTTCTATCAATTAATCGATTTTCCCAGCCGTAATTATCGAATTAAATATGAAATAATCGAATACATTATATGAAATAATCAATTATTCTATTTAATAATAATGTTAATAATTTTAAATATGCACAACGTTGGCAAGGACATGAAATAAATGCAAAAATGAATAAAAAAAAAGTGTTGATACTGAATAACGACTGTAGTAATTGTATTAAAATCACTTTCAATAAATGTGTATATTATTACCTTGACCTATATAGCCCCAAAGGGGCCTAGGGGGTTGATAAGAAGAAGAAACAATCTTTTTACATTTTATTGCATTTTGTTTGCAAAAGTGTGCAAAATCACTATAAGTTCGTTTCCTTCCCATTTATATATTACTCAGAATATTGTATATTTAACCCGGTACTCCTCCTTTATTAAATAATGATAATAATTATTAATGACAATACCATTACCCAACAATAATCGTTATTATAATTAAAACTGATGTGCCAATAACACTATAGAGTCTCTTTCGGCACAATTGCGAACTATGTTAATATAACAACATAGGCAAGGTAACTATACTTAACAACAACCGGCAACCGGCGCCCATGAGTTGGTCCAGCCCGCCTGGCTGCGTGCAAAAATTTCATGTCATTCAATTTGCTCGCAATAGCAGTGCTGTAAACGGACTATATCTGTATGTTGGAAGATCGGATTCCCATATTATTAACAGGAGAGGTTGTATCCTAACATATCTCCGTTTCTTGAAACCATATCTGAACAATTCATTTACAACAATCTGCAATTGCTTGCTAGTGGAAATATAAGTGTGCATCGTACGATGTAAGTGGCACGACAATACATTTAAACGGTCTTAACTTGGCGTAAGTTGAAACATAAAACGAAGAGCATTTCAGTCCCCTGAAAATATTTTGAATACGCATTGTCGTGAAATTCACATGTTCATCAGCGGCAATTTAGTTTGAAACCGAGTTTGAAGTCCACGCCAACAAACTCAATCACTAATCTCATAAACATAATAGGGAAACCCCTAAGTACTCATATTCCTTTCCTATACGCCTTTCCAATTTCGTGTGGATGTCTTTGTATAGTGAACTATGCGCATCTAAGGCTTCTCGTTAATTTTCGTCCACTTATTTTTGATCAGCTTTCACTAGAGGTTGTAGGGCGTCATTATCAAATTTAGCTGGTCGTCCACTTCGTAGCCTATCAAAGAGATCATAATCACCAGCAGCAAAACTTCTGAACCTAAGTTGACACTTGTTCAATCTATCTCCATAAACATCGCAGATTTTCTTTGTTGTTACCATTTCATTAAATCCTGCACGAAAATAAAAAAGGTCACGAATGTGATCCTCGGAATGTAGTGACGCCGCAAATTTTATTAAACGGTTGAAAAGAGAACTATTTTCTACACAGGCTGCTTTACCGGGAACTGTTAAAGAGAATACATGTTTTCTCTTCAGCTAAAGGCAACACAGATTTCTTGCAAATAGTTGATTACCTACGAATGTTTGTTATATGAGTTTTGTACGATTTTGCAAAAAAACAATTAATACTTTCGATTTTTTTTTTGGTACATGAAAGCATTTTTAGTACTTACAGCCACCGATTTTGTTGACATTTCTTAACTCTAGTATTAATATGAGTTCCCTTGTTGTTTTTATCCAACAATTGTTTACTGAAATACTCCGACATTAGAAAATGTTTGTAGACCGAATGGTGGCATGAATGACGATAACCCAGAAAGCTAAGCGAATATAGGCAGAAAAGATTATCACAACATTTCACGCTGTTAAATACAAATGTAAATATTTTGTAACAGTTTTTAAGATTTTTTGTTCTTTGCTATATGAAAGTTGATTTTTCCTTTTTTTTGTGTTAAAATGCAAACGATGGTACTTTTGATGAACTGTGATTAAAACAAATCTGTAACAAGGAGAACAGGAACGATGAGCAGAAAGACAATGAACATCATTTGCATTTCCATAACCAGTTTGAATAACATAAGAAAGTTAGTAATGAATTATACTGACATACTGAGCTGTGCGAAAAGCATTTTTCATATACGCGTAGTTATATTATTCATGCAAATAGAAATCGTAATAAGGTCCTAAACAAATAATAAGCGCACCCATGCATATCTGCTAACATTAAGAAAATATTTACGTTATTTAAACCCCATGTTGTTGCTCTTTAAGACGTAGTGTAAAGAACAAAAAACTTTTGCGAGAGAGGAAGTCAATCGTCTGACATGCTGAAGTCTTTGGTATGCGTTTAAAGTGATTTTTCATTTTTTTTTTAAAAGAAAAACGCCCAAATATGTGATAATAAAACAATACATAAACATTTCTAAAGTTATCGCCTTTACTGTATAAATCTATCAAAAGCATCCATAAATGCTCTGCCATCCTGAGTGAACATCAATGGAAGATGTGATATCTACGCAATTCTAGTAAGTGCGGCTTTCAGCAAAAGTGTCAATTACACCGGAAGTCATTCTTCATGAAAGATGTACAAATACCTTTGAGAGTGTAATCACTCCAAATTCACTCTCATATAAGATATGTGTGTGTGTGTGTGTGTCAACGTTATCTATGCTCTGAGTAAATTATTATATTTATATATAGCTATGGCTGTTGTGTGATTTTGCCATCTTTTCACATCCATCGATTTTCAACACGTTTACCCATATAAATATGCTCATGTGATGTATTTATTGGTAACGGCAGCAGATATGCTTTTGATATATTGCTGATGTTGATAAAGACAATGAAGTTAATAATCATAATGGTGAAATTAATAATAATAATAATAATAATAATAATTGTAATAATAACAATATAGGGTGATGATCGTGAGCGGCAACAACAATTGACATAATGTTAGTACATTTGGTTTTTCCAATTCATTGTTACGTATGGTTATTGATGAAGTTCATAAGCATGCACGCACATGTATTGAATCGATATAAAAATTTTGCGTAATGGAGTAAATATTTAAAGAGGTGAAACACTTTAAACTATTCAGAAATATTTTAAAGCTTTTACATTTAGCTTTCATACCCACCAGCGAAGGATGTCTTCATTTGTCGTAATATTTCCAACAACCAGTAGGAAGCTTCAGAGACTCTATAAACTATACATAGTCTTGATCAGCGTGAATTTCTGAATCGATTAAGTCATGTCTGTCCGTTTGTGTGGTGTTTGTAGTTGACACTCCCCTGATCGCAAAAATAAAGACATCGGCTTCAAATTTAGAAAAACGTTGGAAGTTTTTGGACGCAGGCTTGTATTGAAAATTTGCAAAATCGGTGTAAGCACACGCCTGCAATAAAACGTAAGCTGAATGCAACTCTATTGCTCTAAGCAAAAAATTGTGTGTGTGTGTTTTTGTTTATTACTTACAAGTTATGGAAAATACAAAGTTGAAATTTTCCGCATTTACTTCAAAGAAAATTGTATTCTTTATGTGTAAAAAGGGGAAACAGTAGCCATGCCCACAAAATTATCTATGTATAATTAAATTTTTCACTTTTTACTTTTTTGAGATCTTATGCATATTAACCATAAGGTAAACAAGGCACAATGTTTGAAATTATTTATAGCCAACGACCCAGCCAAGTTTCTTATTATTATCGTAATAATAGAATAACCTCTAAAGGGTCTACGTTTTTCTCTTTTAGAGCCTATCGACTTTAACCAAAACTGAAAGTAATGAATTTTTGCTAAGTACGTACGCCACTTAAGTCGACAGACAATGGTAACAGACTTCTTATGCCTTATCAACAGATTGTAACAGTAAAAGCAACGGCGATCATCGGCTTATATCATATGACGAGACATGGTTGTGGACACAAGCAAATAAGCAAATAAAAATAGGTGTTGGCGTCCTTATTTCTGACTTCAGCTTGCCTTCTTTTCGCAACCTGCTCTCTGGTGGCTTTCAAGAGTTTAAGTCGCTTAGAGGATTCACAAAACCGTATATTAAATGAATTGATTAGTAACAGTATGTGAAAAGGGTAGATACATGCCTCTAGGTTACTAAGTACTTCGACGATTGGCAACTTTGAGCGCCGGCATACCGGTTTCGATTGGTCTGTTGTTAAACGCTTGTACAACAATTGTTAATAATGATAATCAGAAAATATTGTTCTGATTTGCACAGGAACCACTATACATAGACCTATAATACTATAACTGCAGCGAGTTTATCGTATATCATTTCCTCGAACCGCAGGTAACACATATGGGATATTGTGATAGCTTTGTCCGCCGTCAATATGTTGCCACCTTGTTCTTAAAGAGGCGAATTTTCCTAGGAATTTATGGAATGATAACATACATGTTAACAGGTATTGATATCCTTTTGAAAGCAAAATGAAGATCCTCAGTGTTGGATACAATATACCGTATTTGGGACCCTATTTTGAAATAATCGGGCATAGACTAAAAACTACTTCATATATATTTCCTAGTGTTTGTAAGTGATTTTATGTATACGAATAATGACGTAGAATTTACGCCACGAAGACGAACATACAACTGCAACGTTGCTATTTATCGTTTAATTGAATTAACTAGTGTTCGTTTGCGTGATCGTAATGATTGAAATTCCAAATGAATAATTTCCACGACTATCTCGATCATCGCTTGACTGCTTAAGACAGAATTTCATGCTGGATATCGACCTTGGATTTAAAATCGCATTCAGATGCTTATAAACCGCGGCCAGTAGTGTATCTCGAATATTGAAAAATTGTTCTTCAAGTCGAAAGTTTCTTTTCCATGTATAACGAAAGACTTATAGTCGACGTTAAATCTCCCAAGAGTATTGCAGCATATTTTCACGCTTCCTTTTCTTTGTGTTTTTAATTATTGCCACTTTTTATAAATCATTTACTACCAATTATAAATCAAAGGGAAAACTGGAGCAGAACGCAAGAAAAACAAAAAAAAAAAAACCGCAAACCGACATATGTTACCCATTATCTTCTCATTGTCTGGTTACATAATTCCTCTCATTTGCGGTCTTCGGTATCACCCTTCTTTCATAATGCTCTGTAAACTACAATCATTCATTTTTCATAAAATCTTCATCTTTTTTTCTCCTTTTAACTCTCGGCTTTCTTTTGCTGCTGCTGTTGTTGTTACTGCTTGTGGTGCTGTTTGTTTGGCCGCAAGATTTTATCCTATAAAATTTTTAGAACAAAAACTCAGAGACCACTATACTTACAGTAAACTTATCTGGAAAGTATGAGAAATCCCTCGAAACGATTCAGGCTAAACAACTACTACTACTACTATTACTGCTACAATGCTACTACTACAGTAACAAGTAAAACGATAAGGCAAAACTTTTATTGCTATTACGATAGAAATGGCGTAAATTATATAGCAGACAACTAACCGGTGTTTTTGATGAAAAGATGATGAAGTTTTTCTTTTTTTTTCATAGTTTCTTAATTGCTTTCTTTTTCACCCTGATAGTTTGAGTGCTGGTTAGAAAACGTTTGACTGTTTAATGTTAAGCGAGTAAGTTTTTTCAAAACCATCCTGCAATCAATTGCGAAAGTGAAAAATTAATTTTAATAGAACAAATCAAAAATAGAAATGAAATAAGTGAAAACACTGTAGGGGGATGCGGCCCACTGTAGAATACCCTACACCATTTCGTTTAACGCAGTCATTCATGTCACGATTTTTCAAAAATAAAACGTTATATGGGAAGTTTTTGAAAAATTGCTCTGATCCGCACCATTTTCGATAGCATTCGCCCTTGGGTCGAAAAAGCGCGAACTATAGGTTGAACACAAGAAAAGAAGACACACAAACAGACGGCAAGCTTAGATGGGAAAGCTTAGATCTATGCAAAAAACTATTCTGAATCGATCGGTATGATGAAAGGTGTGTTTATGTCACGTCCTTCAGGGTGTTCCATAGACCCGCACAAACTTAATATACCCTTGCAGGATGTAAACGCTACTACTCAGAGTTGTAGACTATGGACGCATTAATGAACGTTCAAGTCAAGTAAATATTAAAACCAAGCCTTAACATCTGCGACAAGTTCTCGGTTATTAATAATATTATGTGTTTAAAAATGTTATAATTTTTTTCGCTTTAGGTGAGTTTACGTTTCTCATTATTATAATGAACACGTCCACTAGCAAACTTGTTTTGCATCATAAATCTAAAACTGAGCTCCTTGCCCGAGGTTTTGCTCGTTTAGCTGTTTCTATACCTGACAAGCAGAGCAACGTACACAGAGTTGAATTTGTGTAATGATAGTTGATCGGTCAAAACAAATATATTCATGTCATCTTTATACCTTACCCCATTTGTGGCCTTTGTGTGGGAGAACTAGGACAATTTGCGATAGATCAACTGTTTATTATATCGATGGGTTCAGAACGTGATTCTAAACTTGCCTGTCCGTCTTGGGCTCCTTTGTTCAACTGAAGATGGTTCACATCAATCGTTTCCCATATCGTGCTTTATTTCAAAAAATTGTTGTATGAAAAACTGTATGAGGGAAGCTGGTATTGGGTATTTAAAGCTTGTTCGTGGCTCGCTATAATACTTTTATTTGTTCTCAATTACATTTCGAAAAAAATTCATGTGTAAAGCATTATTTAAGCCTTTAATGTTCCTATCATTGAATCATTAATTTCATATTCCAATCATAGCGCTTGAAATTAAAAAGAAAAAACGATTTTTTAGTTAATATTATCTCATGAAATTTAAATAACAAATTATTCATAAAAATGGTTTTTCCATATTCCTACGATTTCCTAATGTGTTCACGTTGTTATTATTTTGTTTATTATTATTTTTGTTACGGCTACACTTGCTATTTTATTTTCGCTACATTATCAACTAATTAGTTAGAAAAGCTAATTAAAAATTTATATTATTTTGTTGTTGTTGCCTTTACGCTGGCTATTTATATTATTGATAAATACTTTATTAAATAATAACAAACTAACGTTTTCAAAACATCATTAATAAAATCTTACCGTAATATTTTCTCTATTAAACCCAAAAAAAGAAAAAAGACTTAAATTAAATTTTATCCGATATGGAGCAACCAGTAAAAATTGTTCGCTGGAACACGTTTAGTGAAATTAATTTTTACATGGCGGCAGCGCCAAAAATTGTGCTTTGAAAATTGAATGAGAGTGTGAATGGAGAGGCGGAGTGACTTGCGCATGCACGGGCGAATGGACAATGAGCTGGATAGGCGGAAAATATTGGATTAGAAAGGGAGAAGTAGGAAACCAGCATGGACGCGCAGATTTCGGAAATGATGCACCAGAAGTGTGAAGGTTATGAAGAGATAGAACCAGAGAAGATTACATAAGAAATGCAAGTGAGGAAAGCGTATGAACTATGAGATAAACGTATATACCATCTATTCAGCAGATAGATAAGTAATAATAGGCAGATGAATAGGCCCAAAGTGACTCCCGTAAAACAGTGATGGTGAGAAAAATGTCAGAAAGGAAAAACAAATAGAGAAAGAGTTATACCTTCAGCGACTGAGCACTCACTACAGGTACGATCAAAAGGAATTGCAAACAGTGACTTGGCAGTCATGGTTTTTACCTACTTGTCTACTTATGCGGGAATAGACGAACATACGATCGCCAAGTTGACATCTACAAACCCAAAGCAAGTGATATGCTTTTAAATATTATAGACAAAGGAACAACATTTTTAGTTTTTTAGAGTTTTTGCTTTGAAACTATACGAAACAATATATAAAATAGTTCTAAAATAATTAAAATATATTATAATATATGTGCGTATGAATAGCTTATTGAATTTCAAGAGACTTTTTAGATGTGACTTTATCATAAATGTGACATGTCTTTCATTATAATTGAATTGTTAAAGCACTTTATTTTAAACTAAATTTTGAGAGTTTTAAAAATGCCAAAACAAAGAAGAATACTTTTCTTACCATAAAGCATTTGTGGCTTTAAAGTAAGTCAAAACATACAAAGTAATATTGTTGCGGAAGAGATGATTCTCATTTTTCTTTGCATCCCACATGGGATTCATTATTTTCTACCAATTGTGTTCGCAACGAAAGTAGAAATATGCGCTACAGACTATATGAATTACATATATTCGTGATGAGTGCAAATATTGAAAGTGCTCAAACTGCTTCTCCTCAGCAAAGTCGTTTCATAGACTAAAAAAAAAGAAAAATTGAAAAGCTAATAGTTACCTTGTTTTTTAAAACTATTGTCTCTGTCTTTTGGGCTAAGCTAAGAGTTTTAAATTGGGTCGCTGAAACGAGCATTTTAAGATGGAAAGCTGTTACAATCGGACTAAGGGCCGCCGAAAATTAGCAGAATGCAGAGCTAAATAAAGCCAAGTGCTGACATGCATAGTGCATAGCTACTTAGCGACCTTTGAAGAGGGAACAGCAATACATTATGTTGTACGATATCGGTCATATAAGATGTAACATATGAATGTTATATTTCGCAATTAAATATTACACACTAGCTAGTGCGTTTAGCATTAGAAGTTTCGGCTAAAGCCGTATATATGCTACTTTCCCTTTTCTCGTTTCTTATTTCTCTCGCTTGTGGAATGCTTTAAAGAAAAAAGTTGAAAAGCTTTCCTTTCATGCATGGATATGCTTGTAAACGTTGTGTATATGTGTGTATGTGCCTATGTGTCCGTAAAAGTGCTTGCTAGAGATAATTTTTGTTTAACTTTTGATGGTCACTCAAGGTGACAGTATAAAGTTATTGTTGTTTTTATTACTCTTGTTTGGCTTTTGACAAAAACAACTTTTCTTTTTTTGTCAACTTTTAAGGCTTTTGCTTAAATGTTAGAAATTTGTTTAACTTTTAAATAAGTAAAATATTTTATAGTTATTTTTAAACGAAAAAAATCAGATTTTTTTCCCATTTAACTTTTCTCAACTCTCTGGATTGTTTAAATTAATTAATACTTACATTAATTAAATTAAAAGGAAACATAACCGGAAACTGACCATATTGTAATGGTCTTATGAAACTTATTATGGCCTGTCTGTGTTAAAGACAAAGTGATCATAGAGCACTAGTTTCGTCTAAATCATTCCGTTCGCATAAATGTTTAATTCAGGCAAAGTAGCATTAGTTAGCTATAAGACGTTCAAGGTTGACAACTTGTAACGTAATTGTTGTTGTGATTTAGTTGCTTGCATTGCTTCTCAATTTACATTTCAGTAATCGTTATATATAAATAATTTTTTAAATGTAGAATTTAAGGGTTTGAATATTGAAAATTCTACTTCGGTCGCCTTCTACGCTTTCTTATGTAAATCAAAATGAAATTTGCTTGTGATTGCTTTTTAAACACTTTTACCTTTTCTTGGTTAGATTGTTGCTGATAAATAGAAATTCATCAATTATTTACATTTTTTTTGTTTCTCTTGCAAAGAGAAAAATTACTCAAACAAAAAATTCAGTACAAAATTCTCAACATCTGCTTTCAGTTTTTCAGCAAAATGACAAATTGTTCAAGGATTTTGATTTTTAGTAAACTGGATACCAAAAAAAGCTTTAGTCAAAATATAGTAGAGCAATAAATCACGTTTATGTGTTTTTTTCCCCCTTCTTTTTTTTTTTTGCTTTTTTTTAGCGAAACAAACGCTTATGCATACAGAAGTACACACTAGCGCTTAGCATAGTAATGCTAGACAATTAATTAAATTTGTAGTCAAATTAGAGGAAAATTACGATAAAAACCGCAACGAGAAACTCAGAGAGTAAAAGCAGATTTGTACTAAAACCGTCGTCGCTATTACCGACACAATCTAACAAATCTGCTATAGAATAGCATTCATATTAACATATTCACCTACACACACTATTCTGTTGCTCGTTATAACGGGCAACGAGATGATAATGCATTATATATGATGACCATGCTGATAGCCATGATAGCGATGAGTGGCAACATATAGTGTGACAGGGTAAGCAACAACGTTAGTAAAGGACTTACCATAAATCCCTAGTAAATTTCAAACATAAACATGCACATGTATGTTATGTATATATATATATATATGTGTAGACTCTCGCCTTATTAACGTTACATTAAATACCTAAAAGTGAAAATCGTTTTTATAGATTTCCCTTCAACTCTAATTAGCGAAAAATATTTGGTCTTTAGAAATGTTCTATTTTATTACATTTCTCACAATTGAAGTCAGCAATCGTTAAACGTAATCAACGTATAGCTAAAATGAGATTTTACTGAAATTTTATTCCTTTTCTGTTTTTTTTTCGTCTTCTTTGTACGTTGAGTTGTCTTTCTTTTATTTTATTATCTGTTTTGCGGAATTGTTAAAATTGTTCTTCCATTATCCGTTTTGCACAATGAACTGTAAAAATTTCAAAATCACTTTACTTCACATTTACAAATATCCACACAACAAACATTTCACACATGCAAACATACACATACATTATACGTGCAACGTAATTCGAAGTATTGGGTTTGAAAAAAGAAGAAGAAGAAAATAACAATAAATGTTTTAGGATGTCAGGTAAATTCTTGCATTTAAATTTACAGTGTGCTGAGTGTCGTGTGCTACTCGCTTTAAAGTTCTTTTTAAATAATGGAATGCTTTACGAGTAAAATTAAAGTGTTTTTGCAAAAATATTGTTAACTTAATGTAAGCTTGCAACTATTATACAATAACCTATTGTCTTTATTACATTTTATATAAAAAATCCACTTGAAATTAATATCGGCATTAATTAAAATTCAGCGGATTGAACCTTTCAAGCGCGTTGCCAACAATAGGCCAGTAAGGACGAAAATAAATGCGATGCTTTTACTAAATTATATGTTATTGTATGTTACTGTATTATACTTGATGCACATATTTGCGCAAAGATTGTTTCAACACCAAACAAGTAAGAAAATTATATTCCGCTCTCGCCGAGTCTTTTACACCCGTCGCGTTTAAGAAATAAAAGAAAAAAACCAATCGGGAAAAAAAAAAATTAAATTTCGCCACTCCTTAACGTGTTTTAGGCGTGTCTTTTGATAATTTTTTGACAGCCAATATTAACCTGCGTACAAGAACTGCGAATGTTTTCGCAAAATTTAAAGTCAATATTTGAATTTTTGCGATCGTGGAAATGTTCACCGTAAATATTGTACAAATGGGTAGAAGGACAGGCGGACAGATGGAAAGTCGTGCAGATGGGCAGACGGATACACTTAAATCGACTTAGATTCTGAGGCTAATCAAGTATATCTACACTGGATCGACTAACATTCTGATGCTTATCAAGTATATATACACTTTAAAGTAGCTCCAAAGTTCAATTCAGAAGATTATAAACGTCGTTGATAGAGAAGAGAAAAAACATTATGTTTGAGTCGTCAATGAAACTCTTTGTTTTTTTATTTCGAAGCATGGACGAAATCTACGGCTATTGTAATGGAGATGTTGCGTACCTGCCATGAAAAATATTCGCTTTTACATGTATCATTGGACGGGCTATCCCCGTAATTGTGTGAAACAAATTTCGGATCGCAAGCCGTACCTTGCTTATTAATGAAAAATTATTAAAATTTGAGGCAGACGTCTTCGCGATTGGAACGATTTTATATCCTCATATCTAAAAATCCCAGAGGTTAAATTGTAAAATTGGAAGTTTCCTTCTCAATTGGAAGTCTCCTTCTCATTGCAAATTTCCTTCCGAATTTTTGACATCAGATAGGCAGACGCGCAAGATATACGACCCAAACGAATACATGAAATATAATATCCTTTTGAGTAAGATATGTTTTGGACTTGTTAAGTTTTTAAACCCATAACCTACATTTGCTTCGTAATCTACATTTCTATTGAAACACTCCATACAATGGAAATAATCCGAGCGATTAATGCGTCGCTAAAATAGTTTATATGAACGGCTAGCAACTTTTGGTTCTCGTATTCTAATAATCAGATAGGGCTTGCGAATGAAGACAAAATTTGCTTTGTTTATGAAGTGTGCAAAGCATTATGTTGTTGCAAAAAAAATTAGAAAAAAACGGAGACCGACAAATGGAACGTCAAAATAAAGATAATTTTAAATGT
Source organism: Glossina pallidipes (assembly GCA_000688715.1). Classification (NCBI taxonomy): domain Eukaryota; kingdom Metazoa; phylum Arthropoda; class Insecta; order Diptera; family Glossinidae; genus Glossina; species Glossina pallidipes. The sequence continues at coordinate 402,435 of KK499823.1, forward strand.
GACAAAATCTTATCCTTCATCTGCTGAGTCAAACAGAGACTTGCATGTCACGTTTGTAATCAGCACTTTTTTCATTTTCTTGAAGTTTCCCACCCCCCTCCAACGAACATTGCTGCAGTGATGCAATGCAAGATATGTAGGAAACATGAACATTGAACTCATATTTGAGTTCATGAGACAAATGCAGTCGTTGGATTTAGCACTTAACTTTACCGTTCTTACGAACCAAATAAAGGTATAAATTTTAGAACTTTCAAGCTCTTGTTAAATATTTTACTTGTGATGTAAAGAAATATATATATATACATAAAAATATATTACATATATTTTGTTTATAAATATGTATAAATATATTTATATATATAAATAAATAATATATATATGTGGTGTAATATATTTATATATGTTGTTGATGTATACAATGTTCTTTAACTTATGTAAATACCTGGAATATGCTACCTTCGGCAATCGTTAACTAATGGCGTCAAAACTGCCATTACTTTAAAAAAAAATCGTATTGTAACCTTAAAAAAGCAGACGCGAAAGGGCAAATCAAACTAACGCATACATACATACGTATAAACGTTTGTAAAAAAATAAATGTTTTTATCCGTAGTTGACCTTCAATTTTTAAAGATTTTTATAAGAAGCAAAGTAATATTTAAGTCAGGAACCGCTGTGGAGTTTTAAGAAATTATTATTATTTTTTTTTTAATAACTTAAACGATCGGAATAGTCGGAATTACACAAAAGCATAATTGAGAGGATGGAAGAATTTGAAAAAAAAACGAAAGAGTTTTATATTTCAAATACAGTGCAGCGGTACACGGGCATTTCAAACTTTAAAAACATTTTTCTCGAAACACGATTTTTCAAAACGAACTGCGACGTTCTCCATTCTTTCCTTCTCATTTTTTGCAAATGAAGTTCGAAAGGTGCTCACCAAAATGCAAGAGCAAAGTGAATTTAAATATTATTTATTTAGAAACTATTGACTTCCGTTGCTCGAAAGCCCGAAACACTCGCTAATCATAGAAAAATTAAAAAATAAACAAATGCATCGGATTTCTTTTTTAAAGAGATATGAGCTACGTATATGAATTTTGAACTTCAGTTTCCAATTTTATTCATCTACACTTGAGAGCCCTTTCAATTAAACATGCCTGGCGCTAGTGACTGCGGTGTTTCTCAAAAATAATTTTTCCTTTTTCTTTACTTAAACGTACGGTTTACAGCTCCTTCAAAAATTGTTCCAGTGTCTTACATTCTATCGCAAAAAAATGTCAAATGTCGCTTTGCTTTAAGTCTGTTACAGTTGTTTTCCTTTTAAAGAGAATCTGAATAATAAATCGTAATGAACGCTTACAACACGAACTATCATTTAATTGTGAATTTGCCTTTCCTAACCTTTTCTTTCCACACTTGAAGAGACTAATACTAGTCACATAGCCATGGGAATGCTACGAACTAAGTCATATATTTTAAGGGTTGTCCCCAATAAATCAGGTAAAACTGTAGGCCACTAAAGGCTTTGTATTAATTTGGCAAGGGTTATACAATACGCATACACCTCTTCGTTTGTGGTAAAGTAAAAGTCATTTCGCGATTATCCAATAAAATATAAATAATTTTCACGTTCATAAGTAACCGTGCTTTATATTTCCCCTTACATCGCTTTTTCTTAACCGTCTATTTTTCAATTTCGCTTTTGTTCGATGTGAGAATTGCGTTAAAACTTTAACGCTTTCTAATGAAGATGAATTTTATTTCTTATTTTCAGTTATCGTTTCAGGCGCAGTAAACGCGGTCAGCTTTATAAACTTGTTTCATTCATTGGGTCGCATCTACTGTAATAGCTACCACTAAAAGTACAAAGAAGACTATTGGCGATACAAGAGCACGTAGATACCGAAAGAGTCCATAAATCTTTACAATTTTCTTATTCATATTATTTGCATTCGTATATTGAGGGAGGAGGATTTTCAATGAATTTTCATTGGCTTTAGCTCGAGCTGGATAGAAGCTCTTGCAATATAACCTGCATTCATATATACATTTATAGGTTTTAATATCTATTTCCGCAATAAATTGTTTTGTTCCACTAACATTTTTATATAATTGAGTTAACGTATGTGTGCTCTCTCCTTTTCCTTTACTTACTTCTTATTTCCTTTTTGCATTCGTTATATATATATTAACAAGCTGGATATCCGCGTTCGTTCATTTTATCATACCGTTCGTAAAACTTAGAAATAAACAGATCAGATTCGCGAGATCCTGAAATATTTTGATTCATTTTTTCGGTAGCTCGTTTTCTTACTCTTGAAATGTTTGAACTATCAAAGCCATGAAAACTGAAATATCGAGCCACATTTAAGCTCATCAATTTTTATCTTTATAGCTATTGGAAAAAGTCTTTATTTAAGCCAGCACAATAACCATGCCAGCAGTGCATAAGGAACCTAAATGATTGGTGTTGAAAAATGGGTATTAGTCTAGACAAGAAACCGGCAAAGTTATTGGTCAACTTTAAGTACTAATCCAGCCATTTCTAAGACTTGCACGAGATGCTACGTATTTCTTCCTTTACTTTGTCTAATTGTTAGTAGTAGTAGTAGATTTTTTTTTATTTTTGGTAAACTCGAATCTAGAAAAATGAGTTCAAAATATCAGCGATTTTGAAGTCAATCATTATTTGCTGAGAAAATAGTTTCTTCTTCAGAATATATCTGGTCTTCAAGTAAGAAATGGTGATTTAAGAAGCGGATGGCTAATAGAAACTGCGAAGGACATGAATGTCAGAGGTTATGCTTTTTCTATAGCTTGAATAAGTAACAATAGCCGTCGAATAGGCAGTCGAAATAACAGCACATATCATAAGGCAAATATATTTTTTCTCAGAACGTAGGTGACAAATTTTATGCCCGATAAAAAGTGTTCGTCGAATTGTCTTTGGTGGAGTTATTTTCAGAATCTCAGATCCAAAAATTCACCTAATCATTCTTATTGACGGCAAGATCGAATCGAATTGGTAGGAAGACGATGGTGAGTGTTTGCCATAACTAGAACAGCGCGATCTGTTACTTACTATTAACGTCTGGTGAAACCGTTAACATAAAAAGCAACTAACAATAATTCATCGACTTGAACTTTTCGTTGCTCAAAAAACGAAAAACGGTAAAAAAGGCCACATATAATTCCTTTATATGAGATCGTTCGACACTTCCATATGGCAAAATTGCTTCCCGGCATGTTGAACGGAGTCCATTGGAAAATACTGGCCAATGCCTCAGGAGATTTACCTTCTTCCGATTACCATGAAAGTGCTCCGATAAGTCACGTAGGTGCTATGTTCCGCTTTGGTTTGCACTATGATTTGAGCAAAAAGACTGGAAGAATGATTAGCTATAGAAGAGAAAAATTTGTGAAGGCATGGCATGTATAAATTGCCCGAACTCATTTTGGATTTGAGTAAAACGTTTCCTATCACGTCACCGTTTTATATTTTCAGTCCTGATATAAGCTTAAATTAAGCTTCTATTTCATGTCAATTTTTAATCGAAGCAACTTAACTGATTGACTTAATTTTTACTTGATTGAACTTAAAGAAGTACATTTTATATCCTTTATAATCCTTGGTGTTACGAAGGTAACGATTAAATTAGTCTGCACCTCTTCTTCTGCGATGAGTACAAAGATGAAAAATATTTAGAATAGTTTCGAAGCAAAAAAAATAAAAAGAAGATGCGAGAGAGAGAGAGAGATAGAGAGAGAGAGAGAGAAAGTGAAAAGGACGAAAGAATAATAAAAATAACTGCGAACTCTTACGGACGCCGTACACAGAATCCTAAGAAAAATTGTTTGCCATGAATATGCAACTAATTACATTTACATAACTATGGTTTGGAGAATTACTTATAAAAAATGTCTAGCTATTATGCAAAGTTACGAAAAACAGGAAATTGCAAGAACGCAGAAAAATCTATAAAAGTTTCGTGAAGGAGAGATGAGCAGGAGAGAAAAATGCACATAAAATTTCCTCTTATTTAATTTTTCCTAACAGCTTAAGAAAAAGCAAAGGTTTAAATCAACTCTTTGTTTTAAAAATGTATTCAAAATTTTGCAAAATTTTGCTGTATTTCGCTTTACGCGTCATGAAATTTATATCATATGTCTTAACGTTTTACACAAAATTTTCAAAGCCGAATAAGTGGGGATGAGTAAGTAAGAAAACTCTATGGTGAGTGTTTGCTGACTTTGCCGATTGGGATAACTTATCGGACAAGAGAGTGAAGACATCGATAGACAAGAGCGCGGAAGTGCAGACAAACATAAGGAGAAACGAACGAACTAAGCGGAAGACAGTTAGTTAGACAGACAAAATATCATGCGAATGTAAAAAAAATCTTTTTTCTCTTTTTTTTCCTTTATATGACCAGCTAATGATGGGGTGATTTGCTGGGCATGTAGACTAGGATTACAGATGGAGTAAGGAGGAAGAAGGGAGCAGTGTTTTTATACGTTCGACTTAAAGCGAAAACAAAAGCAACCAATGCGGCCAATGCGGTTAAGGAGAGGAAAGTCGTGGTGGTGGGAGAGTTGAGACAGCCGAACAAGGCTTGACTGTAAGTAGATGTAACAGGCGCGGATACCAACTGCAATGAAGTACTTCACACTTCTTTAGAAAAACTAATCTCCTGGCGTCCTCTTTTGACATTTCGAAGACATGTTATGTCCAACGAACGTCAGTTTGTACTCTCATGCCCAGAAAATCAAGAGTTGCCAATTCTTCTACATTGACACCGTCAAACTAGAGGAAGTGATGATCATTTATCTGGTTTGATAAGAGGTTAGATTGGGCTTTGTGTGAGGGTGAAGCTTAAACCATTTTTCCTGATCTCGACCGGATATGCTAATGAGGAGGCTTCTATTTAGTTTGTAAACACCACGAACATAGAGAAAGAGAGGCGGGAAAACCAGAACTTCATGATACTCCTGCGCTTCAGGAAAACTTATCTGTTGTTTACAAATTCGACATTAGTTGGGTCAAATTTGACGAATATTGACACCAAATACCTTTAGCTTGGATACAAGAGTATGATGTCAAACGCTGCAGAGTGCATTGGATGCATCCAGAACAGCGTTCTGACTTAAGCTGAAATGACAAATGGCTTGGTCCCACTTTTCCATGCTACGGTCCGCCAACTCACCCGCCACTAAACCAACTTTACAGAAAGCCAAAGTGCCGATCGCCAGTTTGGTCGTTGCATTTCCGATCATGGATTAGACGATGACGGCATCCATCGCAATTAGACGATAATTGTCAGGATTTATAGAGCCATTCTTCGAGGTACTAATTGGACATTGACTAACCTTCTGTAGGCTGGGAACTGGGAGTATGGCAGCACTAGCAGAATAGTTTGCTCAATAATCTAGTTAGTGTGGTACCACGTACTGATTGCGACACAGTAAACGAAATGCTGTCGGGACCACGAGTTTTGCGGCTGTTTGGATTCATAAAGATCTTCCTAAGAGTTCTTGCAAGCACCTTATACATTCGTCAGGTAATAGTGATTAATCGCCAACTAATAAGGAGGATTTGGAAACAAACAATTCAGCCATCCAATTAGTGTAGTTAAGCGGATCATCATATACAAAAAAAAAAAAAAAAAAAAAATACAAAAATATAAAAAAAAAAAAAAAAAAAAAATTATACAAAAGACCATAGACAGAAAGAAGAGTAACGTGGACTGATAGATAAGCAGTTGGATGAACAGAAACAAAACCTAGTATGCGAATCTGTGAACAGATGGTTAATAGAGATGGAAATTGACCGCCGGATGGGCAGGTGGGCAAGCTTTTCCTAACTTCTTAAAAAGAATGTTAGCGTATATTTAATGGCGTCTGTAATGCCTCCTTCTTGTAGTGGATGCAAAAACACAAAAAAAAAAACAAAAACTACAATCGGATAAAGCCTTAGAGAAACTATATAAGCAACTTTTCAAAGCAAGCAATAATAACTACAAAACTAGTAAAAGTTCTATGTCTGCTTTGCAAAATCATTTTTTGTTCACACATGTCGAACTGTTTACTACAAAAAAGTAAATATGCAATCAATTAAACTCACCTTTAAAAAAAGCTGTCGAGATTTCTCGAAATATATCGTGTAATCATTGCTACTTTCGCACCTATTTTAATCTAATCTTATCTCCTAATTATTTGCTTCGGTGTATATTCGTTCTTTTATGCGCTTCAATCTAAAATTATTCCTCTACTATCATCACTATCGTATAGATATGCAGATAATGCAAACACGCAAACACATAACTAAAATCCATTAAGTATGTTGCGTAGCGTTTGAATGCATATCTTAATGATTTAATCAATTCTTCATAAGTGTCTTCAAGCACACTCATACATAAACATCTTAGTAAACATAGTGGAATGTGCATGCGATTGCATACGTATGTGAGTGCTTATATTAACACATTACCCATTCTATATTTACATTTACGAGTGTAGTCCTAGAAATATTTAATTTACCAAAAAACAAAAAAAAATAAATAAATGCAAAAATAAATTCTAGTCATAGCTCTATGCACTTTTCCCAACGATAAGGAATAGTTTTTCGATATTAATGCGATCTATAATGAGAATCTTGCCAGTTCATCAAAACACCCAACGACTTCCGACTTCTCCAATGCATTTTGGATAAACCGACAATCTTTACGTCAAATCGTGTACTTCTGGAACTATCCCCCGTATGCAGAGAAATCAATGAGCATTCATATCTCTCCCATAAGATTGCACATATTTATGCCTTTATTTGATATAATGCTCCATGTAACCGATGTCTTTTATGTCATTCTAATTTGAATGTCTATGTATCTGTGCACGTGATCGTATCGGTATATTGTATGAAATGGTATGCTCTCGTTTTCCGGCATGCATACGTTGTGGTCATTTAGCATTTTATAGCCAATGTCTGCATACATATATGCATGCACTTATCAACGCACACATTTACGTGCCGAAAAACGTACTTAAACGATGTTTATATTTTTGTGTTCTGTGTTTCGTACAAACACTTTGAGAAATTTGTTTTTGTCTTACTTATAAGTACTTACTCACACTTACAGATATGGAATGCAATTTTGATGTCAAACAAATCGAAAAATCTTATGGTCAACAGCACACGAATGTTGTGTGGATGAGTTATGTCTTTATCTAAAGAAAATTATTTAATCAACATATAAAAAAGTTTCTATTTGGATTTTAAAAGTAATTCACTAAAAACTTACAGACGATAAAATTGTCTAAAAAAAACCTTTATAATAAACAAATAAAAAGTGAAGAGTTCAAAAGTGTTGTAAAAGTTTATATTATTTTATATTATTAAGACGATCAAAGACGTTCGATGCGTATTTGTTTCGTTTGTAGCACAGTCTGTTCTCTCTGTGCATCCATACATTTATCGTATACCGTAGAATATTTCCTCTAAGGGATACACATACGAATATTCCGAGTTATTAGAAATTTCTGAGTTGTTACTATAATTACCTATCCGTCTGCCTTGTCCTGAGCAACAACAAACTAAACTAAAGTGAGAAAAATTCTCTAGCGACTACATCTCTGGCCCTTTAAGGCAACTAAATGGATAATGCAGTCCTTTCATTTGATTTGTATCAACAATCTTGGCTGCATCATTGCTAAGTTTTTCGGGCGAGATGAGGCAGTGTGATATCCAGAATTTCATGCCGACAAATCAATTATTATTAGGTTGACGGGAAAGTGCCACCGTATTTTAAAGAAGACATTTGAATTCCAAGACATCTGATGTATTACTAAGCAGTCGAATAGTCGATGTCGAGTTCTTTTGCAATTGCAAAATGTGATTATCGTCTACATCGACGATTTTCCTTAAAACTGAAGCCTCCCGAATGGGGGGCTTGCAATTTAACTTCTCAACATTCTGCACATGAGCTTTTACAAGTAAGACATTGCTTGCTATCTGTAACTCATATCAAATGTACCTTAAACGCACTTTATCTACACGCATCTTACTTACTGTGCGCTTCGCAGCTGATCGATAAAGGATGTTGAAAGTAGATCTCTTATATCGCACGAAGGACACGGAAAGGCGAAGGGTACGTAAGGACGTTCAGCGGAAGGACTCCTGATTATTATCAGGATTGGAAAAAAACGTTGGCGGAGAGTAATTTACAGGCGGTAAACTTAATTCGGGGAAAACACAAACGTTTTTAATTTTATAAGAACGTTTCCCTTATTGTTTCATTATGTTATCCATATCCTTATGCATATATATATATAATATATGCATAATAGATATAGATATTTTGACTGAAGTCGGCATGTTAACTTTTAAAAAATCAATTTCACATATCCACAATTAAGAAACTGAAATAACCTCGAAGTAACAAATTGCCCATCGTTTGCTTTCCCAAATTTGGCAAAAATATATATCAAGCCAAGAGAATATAATTTCAAAATGATCTCCCGATAAAACCGATTATTAGAAATGTGTATGATTTTTTTTACAGAACAGCGAACATAATTTATGGAATACGCTTCCTTTTTTTCAAAAGTACATAAAAGCGGCGCAAGAGTTCAGATTATCTTTGACCTGCGTTGAAGTCACATGTTCATTGATGTCGTGCAATGAAAGAATGCTGCAATGAAATGTGTTGTCATCGACATTAAAATTCAAATTCAGACGAGCAGAGGTAACAGCATGACGAAAGTGTCCAAAAATAAATTCCCGTAAACAACTTTCATTATCCAATTTCTCTTCTGCACTATTTTTCTTTTCATGTTCGAAATAAATTTAATATAAATTTTAGATATTTAATAGACTCTGATCAATATTTCCCCAAAGTAGCCGCAAATTTCAGGTTTCACTTAATGTCCGTATGTCTAACTGGGATTTATTGGATTTTTGAATAGAATTGCTTGTGCAGATGCAATAAACCTGTCCATACAGAGTTCTGATATAGTATTAAAGTATAAATTGAAATCCATATTAGAAACGTATTGTAAACATTGACCATAAATTTTAAATTTTAATAACATGCAACTATTAAAATAAGAGATTTATCTGTTATCTCTTATTTAATAGTTTTAACATTTATGTTACAGAACAGGCTGTCACAAAATGCTTCCGAGCATTTATGACACGTTCACATAAAAGAGAAAATCAAACTCTCTTATCTTCATAACAGTCTATTAAGATTAAAGAAAATGTGCTCTTAGTTTCCTAAATGTTATCAACTTTTAGTTCTGTCGTTTTACATTAAAGTTAAAAATATGAACTACAATTCAATTATGTTTGTTTGGAAAAAGTCGTCTGCTTAGCTTAAGGTATAATTTAACAGAGAAGAGACCTTTCTTCATTTGCCTTTCAGAAAATAATCGCTTATTACAATAATTACCATATAAAACTAAAAACGCTAGGGTGGGTTTTGTTGGCTAAGTCACAATAAAGCAGATAGACGAATATTTTCTCTAAGGCACAGCATACTTTTTTGACTTGCAGCAAGTAATGTCATCTTGTGAGGCTAATTTTGTCCAATTTGTTTATCGAAGACCAAGCCATAAAAGTGATAATTATTTGAAAAGAACGTACTTTTGCATATTGAATGAAGAAACAAAAATCCTTTTGGAAATGATAGAGTTTTTACTGGAGAACATTATTAGGCATCTACAGTTGTACTTTGAAGGCCGTTGGGATTTTTAGACTTTAGAATTACAAAATAATTCAAAAAATGTGGCTGCGATAAAAATTGTTATTAATCGACGACTTTATAGGGACAATCGAGCTTGGAGCTACATAAATCTGCAAAGTCTTTCCGCTGCTATGCTTGAATGTTCCAGGGATTTTCTAAGGTCACGTAAAGTTTATTAAGCCAAAGATATGTCATTTTGATCGATACCCTTTCGCCGCTTATTTGGTAAATTCACTAGTACGTGTGGCAGAGTTATTAGAAGTTTTCACAGGGCTGCATGGTGGGTGCATCCATTAAACTTTTCCAACTAAACTATCTTAATTTTTTCCGAACCAATAAAGACTTGTGTGATCTGGCAATGTGAAGATGGAAGGCGATGCTTTTTATATTGATCAATATTAGACGTTTTGCATCAATTGCGTGCTTTTATGGTATTAATTTTTGCCAGTGAAAAGTGGTAATGCGCGCCTGCTGGCCATGATGCGCGACGGCATGCAACTATCTTAGCTGCTGTCAATACGTGCAGGTTCATTCGAGGACCTTTTTTGCATGTTATTGTTGCATACGCGCCTTCACTATGGGCTCATAAAATTTTTGAACACTGAATTCACGTAGCATGCATAGGTCGAGCTTTTCTTTTCAATGCGGCCTTATGTAAATGCATGAACATCGCCTTTGATCAACGTTAACTTTCACATCGAGCTTTTCTTTCAGAATTGTTGCTGTTTTTCAAAACGAACTTATTTTCAGTTGAATTAGAAAATATCACAATGTTTTTTATTTTAACTATTTACGGACTATCACCTTTCAAAGGTCTAAAGTCATTTCTTGAGAAAAACGCCACGAAATTTGTTACTTACTTTTTGTAATAGAGTTTCCCTTGAGTATTTTGTGCATAATATTTTAGTTCGACGTACAAATGCGCAATATATTAGGTGCTTGCAAAAATTTTGATCAGCGACTTGTGCAAGTAAAAATGATGAAGGAATGGGAAATACCAGTGTACATAACGGTTGAATTCGATGGCTTCGATCTTCCTCTATATAAAATAACAGTTTTCCATGTAATATATGGAGGTAGCGTTACGATGTACTCGTATCTTGTAGATGTGCTAAGATAACGTTGTCTTTATATAGTGTAGTCGTTGTATATTTTTATTAAACACATTTCTTTTATTTCGAAAGATTCTTATTTTAAAACAATAAAGCCAAATGAGTGATGGGAAACAAACACTTCACTTTATGCTCGGTATAATTTGTACCCTGATTTTTATTTTGATTGCATATGAAAATTAAAACGAAAGAATCTTGTATTCAATTTGCAGAAATTTTTCATATTTCCATAGACAACATTTTCATAAATTTTTCGTTTATTTATACTAAGAACACTCGCAACAGCTGTTAACCACAATTCCCTTAAACCCACACCAATGATGACCACTAGCTACAATTGACTTGATGGTTATCAAATTATGTACCTGTTTACGTTTATATGTACAGCGGCAATGCTCTTGCTGCTGCTGCTGTTGTGGTATTCAATACATGCATATATGCATTTGTGCTGATAACTACAGTGTAAGTATGTACATATCAACATAATTCAAAAATTCGTGGACCCCCAGAATGCCGTCATTCATATATTTCTAGCATTTTTTCAATGAACAGTTATATGCTCTAGGTGTATAATAAAACAAAATATTAGGCTTAATATTTTTTAGACTATGTAACGTATATCTTCATGTGATATTATGGGAGAATATAAAAACTATATACGTAAACCACATATTTACATTTTGCTTTAACTGATACGTGAACATATCTAACATATACTCTGACAGGTCATATAAATTAGGCATAATAAGTCAAAGTGATGTTCAAACTAATGAATTTTGGGTGAAATTAGTGATGACCCAAAACAGAGAATGCAAAAACAATATTGTAAACAAATGAGCTTTAATTTTCTTAACCACTTACCAGACGTTATATATTTTAAGAGGGATTAAAAGGGAAAACGAAAAAAGTAGGAGAATGGTATTCGCTTGAAGCCGAAGTTAGTAATGAGCAAAAGATTGAATTCTTTTGCTTCTGAAAACGCAAGTGTTTCAGTCAGTTTTAGTTCTACGATGGGTGCCGCATTTACCGATTTGACCCTGCATGCAGGTACTTTCTGTAAGTAGCACTTTCTGCTAAATTTAAAAGCGAGAGCTTTGCCACAGGCTTTACACGGACGGACGGGCAGACGATAATGCTTAGATCTGTTTAGAATTTTATTTTGATTCATTTGGTCGCTAAACTTTCCGTGTGGGTGTTGAAAATGTTTCGACAAAATGAATATGTCGCCATCCCTTTATGGTGGGTTTAAAAACAAGTTAAAATTATTTAGAAGTGTTCCTTGAGGCATGTCCATGGCCTTGCCTTTAAAAGTACTTAGAGATATTGGAAGTTTTCCATTTACTTGTTTCTATATACCCTTTGCATAAACAGAAATAGAATTTAAATAAAAGTTAAGTTAAAACATATTTTGACCCACAACAATTATGGCCACCTAAGAGGTCGACCATGTTGTGGATTAAAAACGTTTTAATTCGTGTTCATTCTGTCATCTAGATCGAGTTAATCGTAATTTTGTTGTGGTATTCAAACTTTTTTAGATTAGAGGCAAAAATCATGTTCAGTGATGCGAAAGAGTGTCGACTATTTAAGGCGAATATCGCTGTCGCATTTACCTACTTTTCTTCCAACAATATCTCAAGTATTGCAACAATGCCATAATTTTCTATTGTATATTTAGCCAATTTTTTGCCAATTTCCTATTCCTCGGCGAGCAAATGTTTTGGAAAAAAAACACTTGTACAGCTACATTCCACAAGTAGATAATTCAAAGCAGTTTTGTTGTTAACAAAGTTGTGTTTGTTTACTATCACCAATGGGAGCGAAATCAAGTTTCTTAAACTAAGTTTGATGGTAAATATTAAAAATAACAACACGCAGATTGGAAGTAACAGTTTTAGTTCACTGTTACCGTTAAAGAAAGCAACGCACATCTTTGAATCCACAGGAATAAATGAACAAAAATATTTGGGTAAAATCATCTACCATTTGAACCACTTACCATCAAAAAGCAACTACTAAATGGTTTGTACTTAAAACTTACGTAAGGACTGCTGCCTGCTCATTCACTTGAAAATATTTACTTTCTTTACCAGCCATAGCAGCAAGGTTGGGAATAGATTCCTTTTGCGCGGTAAGAAGCTCCAAACACACACAAAAATGTTTTTTGTTGGTATAAAATTTTGATCGATCTTCCTCTCTCTTCGTCTACGGCGACGAATGGTGCCAAGTCGCAAAAATTAAAGTATCACAACTTCAAAATCAGCAAAAGCCTTCGAAAATCGCCTAAATTGGCCAAACAATCTCTCAAGAGTATGGCATAAATTCAGAACACGTCTCTTTTTAAAACCATGAAATTTTAGAGGTATAGAGCAGACTTGGTCACAACTACAGCGAGTGTTCGGCCAGTAAAGGCACAACACTTACTGATTAGGCACACGTCCTCCACTCCACATTACTTTCTGACCATTACCATGTTAAACGCATTAGGGTCGCCACTCGACTAACACTACCGCAACTCACGAAGGGAAGGGGCCGGTTACATAAAATACAACGCGCAGAATTTTAAAATTTACTATTGATCCTACCACCTCTATTCGGAGGCCTTGTTGTGGCCCGATTCATTTAAAAGCAGAAAGAAAAACGAAACGAAAAATAAACAAATTTTGTGTAGGCTCTTCTCAGCAAGCGAACATAAAAAAAATTGCTTGTGTCATTTCGTCAAACTTTGCAATAGCGTGAATTTCACTTTCAGACGGAAGGTTTTGCATGGAAACGTATTTCTGAATATTTCCACCGGCGTGACGTAATTATTATAATTTAATTATTTTTTGCATGAAAAGATCACAAATTAGTTTTTTACCGTTCTAGCATGACACACACAGTGCTTTTCCTTTTTTCTTTAGTCAAGGAAAAATTCAACAACTTTTTTCGAACTCCGCACTCCACCTGTGGATAATAGTTCATTATTCCTTACTTAGTTTGCTTATCATATAAATAATGATTCTATAGAAAAACAATAGAAAAAATTCTTCGATGCGAGCGTTTTGAATATTTATTTATTCTTTTGCTTTTCCGGACCCTTTTATCAGTGTACGTAACACTGTTCTTCTGACACCATACTAAGAAAAAGGATCACTGTTCACACACTGAGTTTTATAATTGAAAAGACCTTTAAATGCTGTGTCAAGTGTCAGGACTATGTAGATATTTTGTTCGTTGTTTATTCGATTATTGTTAGAACACGCTTTCTTTTTGTGAAATTAAGCGGTTTTCCTGCAAGGAGTTTCTGTAAACGAACATTTATATGATCGTTCACTTCGCCTATGAGTCAGTTATCTTTTAAGGACAGTAAACAAACTATGCTCGGCCACAGCAGACCAGGGCACGAAACGCCACTTCTCTTGATACAGTTATTTATAATAGCTTATATATTTTCATGTAACGGCATTTCTAAATAAGGTGCTATGTAAGAGATTGTTCGAATGGAACCGGTCCTAATAGCGTTCGCCCTTGGACGAAAATACAACCGCTTAGCACGTTGCACCAAAATTTTTCGAAAATTACGACGTGTAGGTTAAACACAAAAAACATGGTCAGTCATCCGACGATCGGAGAGACAGACAAGCTTAGAATAACTTCCTGAAACGGTCGGTATTATAAAAGATGAGCCTATCTCAAGTCCTTCTTAGTGTTGCATACGTATCATTAAGCTTAATATATCCTGCGCTACACGCTTCGTAAGGTATAAAGATCGTGTAAATTTTCAGAGTAAATGAACGGTATTCGTATTTCTGAATACGTGGGTCGTAGAAAACATCAAACTTTGGCAGAGAAACATTAGATCGAATTTGGGATAGCACTAGACCGTTTTTAGAATTTATACCTCCTTTTTCGTCGTTTTAAAATAAACAAATGTTTAGTGATTGGCAAGTGAAACATTTCATATATTTGCGTTTATTGAAAACCCATTTGGCAATCAGCAAAATATCTATGTTCTCCTTACTCAAAATTTACGATATTATGGCCCCTACATTTTTCTATGAGTTAACATTTTATCTGTCTCTTATACACATCTAGATGTGTATAAGAGACAGCAGCAAAATATCTATGTTCTCCTTACTCAAAATTTACGATATTATGGCCCCTACATTTTTCTATGAGTTAACATTTTATGAACCTAAAAGTTCCAGAAAGTTTAGCCTATGAGAAAAAATATTTACGAAATGTTACAAAAATTATAGAAAATGTATATAAAATTTTCTGTCTATCGCCTCTCTATGGCATTTACCATCATATCAAGTTTACTTAATGCACTACCTATTGCATTTTATATTCCCATAAACGAAAAGTTTATTTAAAAGTTTTTTACAGAAACTTTTTATATAAACAAAAATTTTACGTACAAATACAAACTTTTATAAAACATATATAAAGCTTATGCGGAGCGTCATAAGGGTAAGAAAGAAAAGCTATTTCTTAAATATTAGAAAGACTTTTTCCCATAACAAAGAGCTTTATAGAAACTTTTTAAAACTTAAAAATATATATTTGTTATATTGTATGATTGTGTTATATGGAATACAAATACTTTCTTATTACTTATCTTTTATAATCACTTGTGTTTTAGTAAACATTTGAATTTATCTCTTTTAAATAAATAAATATAGTTTTCAATTTCTTTTGTTGCTATCCTTCAGAGATCCGACTGAATTTAAATAATTATTTCTCTGCCATAAATTTTTCGCTCTTTTTCTCTCTCTCTTCCATACGACGAGATAATTGTACACAAAACAACTAAAGAAATATTATAATACATTGGTCAGCAATGCGTATGAGTTATAAAAAATAATCAAGGTTACTTGTACGCCAACCATGCGATTTTTGTTTGAGTTGGAAGAAAGCCAATATTTTTTTACACTTCTATTGAAGAAAACAATCAATACTTGACATAAAAATTTTAATGTATGTGTAAGGCAAATAAACATTTAAATTAGAGATTAAAAGCTCAAGCATAAGTTTTTCATTTATTACCGCAGGGATAATAATGCATTTAGTGTGTTTGAAATACGCATTGCGCTTCTATCAACCCCTTTAAGGACACGGCAATGACCTCCGGAGTTTCGTTAAAACGTAAAGCTGAATATTACAGCCTTAAAGCGAAATTAATTAGCCCTCTCTATGGCTATCTTGCTTTTTATATCAACTCATTTTTGCTTTCTTATTCAGTTTTCGCATACTTTTCCATTCTAATGTTAGGGAATGAATCAGATTTTCGTGATTTTTTTTAGTAAAATAAGAAATTTACTAAACAATTTACTAAGCAATACACAGCCAGCCTCTAATTCTATTATCTCTCGGTACAATTTCACGAGGAAAACACAATTGATCTTTTTCTGTTCAAAGAAGTTGAAGATTTACGTAGCAACTTGTAATACCAGCGAGGCCGCCACTTGAAAGATGGAAAAGCTCATGACATTCATCCTGGTGTATTCTAGCACTCAATCACGTATGCTAAGAATGCAAATTGAATCCGTTACCGTTCAATAACAGTACATAGACGATAATCAGCATAAGATCAGTCCAAAGCGCTAGTCAAATAGGATAGATTCCGTATATCGTTTTACTTGGTTTCCTACTTTAAAGGCCTAGCCCCACGGCACCCAATGGCACAAGAGTTAAGTGGAGAAGCCATAAGTGGCGCCATCAAGGAGTAGGACAATAACTACTGAAGGGGGTCCTGTTACTCCTGCGGTACCGAAATAGAGAATGGGTTTGCGCCATTTTCTCGCTTACTGGTATACGTCGAGACTTACCTAAACACCTCTTGGTTAGTTCCCCACGAAACTTTGAAGTAACCACAGCCGCTACGACACTCCACAAAGGTCCGTACCCAATAATCAGGTAACAAGTCATACAACCTGAGCCCCGTGGACACCCATTGGCTTGCGCCATGCGAAAAAGCTTTGGGTGATATCTTACTGCCACTCTTGCCTTTGGACCACGCCACACGTCCCGGAAGGCCGTCCAAACACTATCCTTTCTCGAGAAAATGAGGCTTCCAAGATTGCTATCACGTCGCACACACCCAACCGTGTCACAGCCCTCTTAAGTATCGCTAACCACCATGCGTTTGATGATCAACATAAAAGAGAACCAAACGGGAGACAAAAAATGCCCTCTTTCCATTAGAAAAGAGATCCCTCTTCCGATACACCTCTTACGCATGTTATAGATAGCAAACCTTAAATCTTTCTTTGTCGTTGACTGGGCAACTTTCGAAAATGAGAACCGGAAAAAGCAACGGTCCGCATTTATAGGGAGCACCACGAAAAGATGAGGGTTTCGGTACGTCTACGTTCACCCAAACCCATAATTCCATAATTCCGCTCGCCAGTCATATAGGACAGTTAAGAAGAAATTCACTGAGAAAAGTCAAAAGCAATTCTTCTTATCAAATTAGACGAGTGGTTCCTAAACCGATATTCTACGTAGACAAAGTCTAATAAATCATTAGTAGAATTTGTTATGAACTTGTTGGAGAGAAGAGTACAGGTTTGTTGAAAATTAGTTTAATTTTAATGGGATATGTAAGTCGTAAAGATCGTCACTTTGCTACCTTCTCTGCCTATATTACTTCCAACCTTACATTAAATCTTTTCATAATGATTAACTTATATAAGAATTAAAACAATGAACAAGGAAAAGCCTCGATGTCTAGCTTCTACATGTTAACAAATACTAATTACGATACTTTTATATGTGTTTATAATGAATTAACAATATTTGCTCTACTATGCTTTGTCTATTATTTTTGCATAATGTCACGTATCTTTATTAAGTCCGATTAGCATTTAAAATTGTTTACTTATATGTTTAAATAATTGTTCATTTATTTATCTATATGTTCATCTACTAAACGGCCTAAAGCTACGTTGTAATGCAATGTAAATAAAAATTAAATAAAATTAAACTAAAAACAATTTAAAAAATTAAAACAAACAATTGCTTCGAGGCAATGTCGAATCAACCAACAAGAGGGTAAAAACGTGTAGGAAATCAAGCTTATAAAGCGTTATATTGCGTTGAACAGAAACGAAAGAAATAAAGTTTACAATGTTACAAAGCAAGAGAAGAAATACAAATTTGAAGAAATCTATTGTTAAAGATAATTTAAAATAGATTTCTTCTAAGCATCTTTCTAATTGGACGAAATCTGGGCTATTGAAGGCGCAGCACTAGTCTGCGGACATTATTTGTTAAGAATAACATTAACGTAAGGCTGTAAAGAACAAATTTTTCCATACATGCTCTACATTTTCAAGAAGTTGCCTCCCAAGTCAGACTTGTTTTTAAGAGACGTTGCCTGGAGAAACCAAAGGACCTCTGAATGCGTGCAAACAAATTGTAACAACTCCTGGTTTTCTATTATTCGTTATAAAGTTTGCTCTTTCTTTCTGTATATTTTCTTATATTAGGATCACCAATAATATCTAATAGTAAGTAGTATAATATATAATCATGCCACATGCAATTTGTTAACTCTGATTAGCTTAGAGATTCACATTTGTGAACATAATTATCTCACTGGTACCGATAATGTATTCATTTCCCATAACGTATATAAACGAGAATGATTAATTCTAAGCTAAGCTTACCAATACCAATGCTGTACTTTACTGCAATCCACTGCTCACACATACTAGCTTTCATGCAACCGTATACTGTATGTACAGAATAACCGTAAAATACTTAGTCTTCATCGAAAAAATATGACATAGAAATGAGTTGACGTGATTTGGTCTAATTTGGTTCAAAATCATGTGTTGATCAATGAATGGCGATAGAATTTCTGAGCCTCCAGGTCTATGGCAACGGACCTAAAAACAAATTAACCACATCGAGAAGAACTTGAATTGTTTATGCTTTTCTCTCCAAACCTACAACAAAGTTGAGTACGGAAAGCTTGTTGGTTCCAAATCTCAAGTGCAGGAGAGTTTTCGTTGATGGTAGCTATAATGAGTGCTCAGTCGGTAAAGGTATGCTATCTACCCACTGTACAGACATCCACTAAGCTGCGGCCACTATTTTCCTATCTCTTAATCTTTCCTCTCTCTTTTCTGGCAGTCACCGTACTACACGAATAGCAAACATCCTCCATGTGATTGGTCATATCAAAAAAAAGATTTCTAAAGGGCCAACTTAGTCCAAAGGATGCTACACGTAATTTATCGTTGCGATATATGTTAAGAAAAGTACTACTGCCCTGAGAAACCTATTTGTTTCAATTTAACTGAGCTTAAATTTTTATTCCGGTCGAAAAATTAAAGCGCGATCTTTCAAGTTTTTTTTTTTATTGCATACGCAAAATGGCAACGTAATCCTTACCCAAGGGAAACTATGTCACAATATCAGAACAATGTCTTTTCAATCGTCTTATCTCATTGGATGCAGATCAGGTATTTTAAACAAACGCAATTAACTCGATTTTTAACAAACGAAGCACTGTTAGAAGCACTGATTTTCATGCGATGTCATGCCTATCAATAGTAAACAACAATTATCGAGTTCTTCTTGTAAGAAGAAGATAAGAAGAAAAATGCCAAACATCAGCTGAAATTTTCAATTGGATAAACAAATTCAATTGAGCTCAAACTCTCAATCCCTCAGATCTGAAATATACTTAGATTTCAATTAGTTTCATAACCAGTGTCTTACTAACATTAATAAAGTTTTAGGAAAATATATTTCTTTTTTTAAATTTTAACTTTAAATGTGTTTTTGAATGAGAACTTGCCCTTATACAGCGATGTAACTTCTTTGTATTGACTTAACGATTATAACAAATTGAAATGTCAATTTGTTTGGCAATCCAACGCAATACATTTACATAAAAATAGATTTTTGATTTCCGCTCTTTTTATTTTATTTATTTATTTTTTTTTTTGTTTTCTATAAAACCATCCGACTAACTGCGCCAACTAAAAAACTGTCACTGTTCAATATTAACAAAGGCAGCAATAACTGGCTGTATATAGACAAACATAACGACGACACCCACGACAAGGATTTCTAGCTTAAATCCAATACCAAGCCAAACAAAAAACTGTACTTATTCCGCTCAATAGCCTGGCATGTGTGGTTATGCGTTGATTCTTTTCTTTTTTTTTTTTGCAGCGTGAAGAAAAAACGTGAACCATTTAAATATTGCTATTGTTGTTTTATATTTTTAAGGCATGGATTAGCTGGTTTTTTCTCCTCATGTTTTTTGGTCAGGGATGTGAGCAAACGTCAGTATTCATATAGATGGGAATTGGTTTAAAGGTTTTTCGATTTTGTAAATGTTTGCAACGATGTGCTTAGTGTTATGCTCTCTAGATCAAAACGAGCTTAGGCAAGGCTAAAGAAAAAACGAAAATATGCATAAATATTTGATTAAAAAAATCGAATTTGGAAGGTTGAATAACTGACGCTTGATATAAAAAAAAAAAAACAAATTTTAAATGAAATGGAAAGTAAAAAAGAAAATAAATAAATAAATAAATCAATGAAAATATTTCTTAAAAAAAGTAAAAATAATGCTAATCAAATTATTATTAAATGTTGAAATATTCAATTTTCCAACCAATTGATGACTAACCTTATGCCTTAATTCATTAAGCTCTCAAATGGAAACATGTTTGTATGCTATGCAATGTGTAAATTTAAATGATTTGTTTTTTAAAAAAAGGCAAAAAAAAACGTATGCATTACCATAAATTTCCGAAAATATATAAATAAAATATTAATTAAATTAAAGGATAAAGCCACTGCAACATTCTAAACAAATAGATTTTTCATAATTCCTTTGGGACGAAAAAGACGATAATAGAATAATAATATTGAAGGAAGCCATTAAATGTATTCAATAATTCGTTGGAAAAAGTATCAAAAAATGACAACACATCGGAAGCATTTTCGCGAGAGATCTTTAATTTAGTGGGGTCTGAAGCAAGCAGAGTGACCGGTCTAATTTTTCAATTTAGAAAAAGGAAAAAATTTATATCAATTTTGTTGAATCAATTCTTGTATGATTGCCGAGTATTGGAATGAAAAAATTGAATTTTCGGCCCAAAACAAGGCCACCGAAAGCTTTCAAGTGAACTTATCAAAAATATCCTACCATCCATTTGTAATATGTCTTCTCTAAACAGTCTTCTCAGACTGTAACAAGTAAAAGAATGAAGAAGAATAGCATGTACTGACCGTTTAAGGAACACACGGATGGACCTCGTATTCAAGTCTTTCTCCAAGTTTTTCCACTTCGATAACTTTTTTCTCAAAAATTCATCTTTTGCTGACCTCTCAAAGATAGTATAGCTTCGTATTTCGAAATGGTGAGGAAAACTGCAAGAAATTGTATTGATTCAATAGCTGAATTCAAAATCAGCATCAAAAACTTCATCGGAGATATTGAATTTCTTGGCAAAAGCACTACTCAGTTTGCTACTGCAAATTGTTATTGTTAGATAATTACTAATGAGCTGCAGAACTTTTAGAATGAAATGAAGGGAAAAGGAAAATTTGGTCACCTATAACTTACGAAGCGCTTGTATAATTTCTTAGTTAGAGCAACTCTTGAATGCTGGTCGGTATTTTGGCTTCCTAGTTATAAATGCCGTGTTTAACTCTTGGAATCTGTTCAACAGGATTTCTTGGTGCTTGCTTTGCGAGATTTGTGATGGGATCCTACGCCAGATTGAAGTTCATTGACTTGCCTACCTTTGAAAAAAGGTGTGAAATATTGGATGTAATCTTCGTCTTAGAGCTAATAAAAGGAGATATTTTTCGTTGGCTTTATTAGAACATCCCTAGTAGGGTCTCAAGACAGTTTGTCCTCTTGCAGCTACCACAATGCAATTATATGTTGTTCAATCCATTCCGGGTAACGTGCAAAATGTTCAGCGATCGTTACCGCTTACTTGATCTGTCCGTTTTGCCCGTTAATAAGATTAAAAGCATTACGTTGCATAACTAACTACTAAACATTTTCAAGCCTTGTGCAATACACTTAATTTAATCAAAACATCCCTTTATATTTGATTTTGTTTCTCGTTTGTCACTATTAATAATGTATAAATAAGCACACATTCATTCGTCAATGTATATCCCTGAGCCTTAATTTAGCGCTTAGTTGAATGCCGTTGTATATTATATGTTGATGTTATGTTTATTTTTATTTATATTTTCTTTTCTCTGTATTACATTCTAAGTTATTTTGTAGTTACATTCAAGTAATGACTTTTTCTGCAGCGGGATTCAATTGATTCAATAAATATATATATAAAACAAACTTTATAAAGACCAGATCGATTTTTTTCACCAGGAGTTTTACTTGTGGGAGACTGATCGTTCGGCATCATGCACCGATCTTTTAGATAGTCTGGCGGTGGATACTAAAATTTTGAATATATATTTGCTGCGGATTTGCAGAAACTGTGAGCATCGCTGTGAAATTGTGAGCATACTGTAAACCATCACAGATCGGAAACTCAGCTTTCAAGAGGTAGATTTCAAAAACATGTTTTACCTTGCGCGACCGTTTGCTATTCAGCCAATTGTTAATCCTCTACCCAATTTGCTGTAACAAGCAAGGACAGCCGACAAACGAACTAGATACTAGAACGACTTGAAAGCTTATGCTTATCAAAATTGTATGTACATGTCTGAGATGAGTGATACAATTGAAAAGGAATGTATACAAATGCTGCAGTGATATGATAATAAATTTATTCCTCCAGGAAAATCTTATTTTGATTTCATTTAAAAAAATTTGAGGAAGAGATTATCTAAAACGTCGGAATGACCACAACACGAATTATTCTTGAAATGGATGAATAACATACCAGAAGATCGTATTTCCTGCTGCTGCTACTTTGCTAGCTGTACTCGTGCCTACTACTTACTTATGATCCCATAGATGAGCCCAAAGAAGTCTGCTCGCATTCACATCTGACATGTCACATATATAAAAATCAGATTGCATGAAATCAACTTACCGTAAACATTACATAATTTGTGTGAATAGCGTAAAACAAAAATTCAAGCTCTGTCTCTTTCTTAAGTACGTAATTCACGTTTGATTTTTAATCTACTTTGTAAGCCTGTGTTCTAATACATACTTCTTTCCATACAAAATTTCTTTCCGTTGATTTTCTTTAAATGATAAAACATATTTTCCATATCTCTCTGCCAGGCACCAAAAGGAGCCCATGTAATATAATGATGGCCCTTAAGTCATAATGTGTTTACTTTCTTGTAAAGGTTTCGGATTGGCATCATTAGGACAAACGCACAAATATGATTTGAATAGTAAATGGGAAAAATGATAAAAATATACACACAAGTAGCAAGTTCAACAGCACAAAAAAAAAAGAAGAAAGCTCTTGAAGAAAGTGTAAAGAAGAAAAAGCAATAGAAAAACACAATGCAGAGAGTGGCAAGACTTGAATTGGCTTTGTAGCTTGACATCATCACTTCCACTGTAAGTCAGTTAGAGTTATATTAGACGAACACGTAACTAAAGAACACAAAAAGGAAAAATTCTCTTTAAAGGTGGCATTAATTAATAGCACAATAAGATCAGTTTACGTTTCTCTAAAATAACACTTTTGCTTTGCTTATTATTCTTACTATTATTATCGATGTTCCAGTGGATTAGGTTTTCTTTTTTTTTTTATTTTCAGTTGCTCGTCATTAACATTAACTGGGTCAGCAGCAACAGGTTAATTAGGCCAGTGCGGAATTCGGTTTGCTTCAAAATCATCATTCATATCGCATCGACGAGTGTGCACGCTGGAGAAATCAAGAGGCAGTAAGCAGGATATTAAAATTGCATACGCTTATAAACATACATACACACATACATATGTGTGTTATTTAAACCACAAACTAGTTACCTGCTACCATCTATCATCATGATCTAATACGAAGGGAAAAACAATAGTAAATTTCTAACAATCGGCTCGCTAACTGACCGAGAGGTTTTCTCACTGACTATCCATGCAAACCATTGAAGCATGAGGATAGCGTAAAACTCATTCAGCAGCTGATAATTACATCTCAATACATTGCTCATTACGGAGAGACGCGCGATTGATATGTTTACATTGTTAAATTATTCTATGTATAGGCGTTTCTGATATTTTTACACGCCTGATGTTATTGCACAATGCACTTTCATTAGTGCATAAACACAATAAAGGCTCAGCATCGGTATATGCATTTAAAGACGTACGTACAACAACAACAGCTGTTTCAACAGCTGTTTATTTAATTTTCGTTTTTCCTTTTTTTTTTTAGTTTGAATTCACTGACATTTAGCTGTTTCTGTTTTTCATCAAACCTATCAATTGGTTCCAACATTAGTTGAGCACTGCACTACACTTGCACGAAAACAGGATGGGATACAGCGTTTTCAAGCCTTCTAGCAGAATGGCCGGCAATTTATAGAAAACCAGCTTGGGAAAAGTTGCTTTCTTTACCATTTACTGTGCCTCATGGAATTCCGAGAAAGGCCACAAAAATTCGCATCGAATGATTTGGAAGCATCTGGGCACAGTTCTGTGCTCGTCTTCGTTAAAAGATTAGCAATTGTCTATTTCAAAGTCCTGCTTGATGCTTTTTATCATAAGTTACTCTTCTTTTAATAAGAATGTGACAATAATGTCGTGTAATACTCAATTTCAGTCTTGTTATTATTATTAATTTCTTTATTCCACTACCTCGAGCTGGGTATTCATCCATACCCGGGTGTATTACGCCAAGTGACTGGGCTCAGCTGTTTTGTACTTACTACTCTTAAAGCTTTTGTGATTTATTTATTCTACTATAGTAGCAGCTGTGTTTATTGGGGTTGCGAAAATCTACCTGTCAAGTTCGCTGTAGAGAACAGTACCGCTTTCTGTGCTTTCTGCAGTAAATTATACATCTCTAAGTGCTTTAGGTTTTTGATTGCAGTTCTTGGCATTACTCACTTGAATGAGATCGCAGTGGGTGTCATAGTAACTCTCTGTGCTTTCTTTCATCACTGGTAGCAGCTTCGTGTATTTGTTGTTCAATGTTATTGGAACACGCTGTTTGTATGTCTTGTGTGATTGGGATTATAACATCCATAATGTTTATAGTCTTGTTCTATCAATTTATCACGACTGTTCGGTGATTGTTCGGACAGTTTCACTTGCTCCCACTCACTTCCTCCTCTTCCCCCACAGCTTCCTCTTTTTCTATTATTGCCGCTATGATGGTAGTTAAAATGTAGGATTTACGATATTTGCATATCGTATCTTTACGCCAATTTTTAATGCGCTATCTTGCACACTTGGTTCTGTCCGTTTTGATACACTCTTTTGGCTACTATTGTGCGTACGACAATAATATGAACTATTGTTTCTGCATCTCTTCTGCATTTTCGGCGAAAGTATGTTTTCATTTCTTGTGTCATTAGATGCCTTTGGTAACATTGTGTCGATATTTCCTTATTTTGTATCCGTCTCAAAAAACAACTTCCCCCTTATTAATCGCTATGTACCCTATAGATCTACTGTATCTTCTCCGTCTCCATGTATATGTTTTAGGGTTAATAGGTTGCTTGGTATCCCATAGCTTTTGTTTCTGAAATTTTATGGCGTACAATGTTTATATGTTTTCACCATAATTTTTCTGATAGGGAATTCTTTGTCCTTAAGTTTTTAACCTGTGCTTTTATGTAGGCTCGGTAACTTTGTTGTTCGACAACCGGCACTTCGGCAGTGTATGTTAATTCGCTCTTTAGCACTGTATGGGTAGGGCAACTTGTACTTGTACATGATGGTCTTTATTTCTCTGTTTTCTTCATCTAAATCAGCGCTACTCGATTGCACTACTCCAAAGAAGCACAGGTCTCACTATTAATAGCTGATTATTATTATTATTAATTTTATAAATTAATATTATTATTATTTATTCGAATATTTTAACACGTCAACTCAGTATCTCCTTTCGCACGAGCAATTAGTCTACATTCTTATTTCTCCTTTTCACACTTTGCAGTCATTCATTGATACGCAAGCATTCAATTCAATTGACTGGCATATTGAGTTCAATGATTATTTATCCCCATGCTCGCATATATAAATGCACGTGTATTTCTATGCCATTGTTATACAAATAGGTACTTATTTTCTATATATACGTATATCACTTGTGTTTACAGTGAGTGCGAATAATTGCTTGATATGGGGCATAGCGAATGGGAGGAGCCTAACACCACCAACAACACCCATCCCCTTCAATCTCCGACATTCCGATAGACTTGAAGTGTTAATTGAGTGTCTTATATGTAAACTAATACGAGCGCGTCTATGTGTACGCGCGTGTGTGTGTGTTTGTGTGTATGTGTGTGTGTGTGTGTGTAGAAGTAAGCATACATCAATATAATTGAATTAAACATTTAATTGTCTGTAGGCAGAGATTATGTGTGATTGTTTATATCAAACGTTGTGATTGATTGTAATTTCATGCCAACTTAATTTAATAGGATCAAAATTAGCTGATTAAAATAGTTAGGAAAACTAAAGCAAAAAAGATTTGTAAATTGCAAAAAAGAATGGAAAAAACTTTAGAGAGAAACTGAATGCAAAAACAAAATTATAAAATTTCGTTATCATCCATCTCTGTCATCTTCCTTCTTCGATGGATTTTTTTTCTTGCCTTTGTTTTCTGTACTTGTTGTTTTTTTGTTTATTTATACGTTTTTCTAACTTTGCAGCGTCTTACTTGTAAATACTTAAGCAGCTTTATTTATACTTTGTTGTACCAAAGAACATTTTCTCGTTTGTCATATTTACATTTGTTGGCATTTACTTATTTTTGTTATTTTCTTGTTTCCGGACGCAAAGTGATGATATTTAGTTTCTACACTCTGCGCCTTGTGAGGTAGACTGTGTACCAAGTTCCATTTTGAGACCCACTCCGAGAACATTGATTTCGTTAAACATGCCCTTTTTTTCTAGTTCTCTCTGAAATTTTTGCACGAGGAAAACAAAGCCTGAATTATCATCGAACTTATTCAAGATCAGCTGTAAGCTAATCAATCGCCAAATATAATTTGATTAAAATTAATTTATCATAAGCTTTTTATAGCTTTTTATATGTATTTTGAACAACTGCATGCAGACCTCACTTCTTTTCTCTCCCTGAATTTTTTTTGTCGCTCACATTAAGAGACACAAAAAAAAAACACAAGAACGATGTTATGCGTAACAGTAATAAAATACCAATTGTTTACAAAAGTAAAAAAGTATCGCATTTAATATTAACAATGATTGTTATCAGATTTAGTAATTAGATGCCCAAAAACGGTCATTCTTTTTAATCATATCTTCAATATATTCCTTTATTTATTTCATTCGATTAAAAAACTAATTGAAACTTGTAATTGCAATAAATCTCGTTAAAAGACTTTTTCCCATCATTTTTATTGCTCATATATTTGTTGCTGCTTGATGGCATACCTTTTATAAAATTTTCTTTTTTTTTGTTTTTTTGTTTCACTTCCACGCAATAGGTTTCTATCCTTGCACAAAAAACTTTTACTTTTCTTCTTAACTATTTTATCCCAAATAGGGGGAAAATTCTGGGAATTTTTTGAAATTTATTACTCTTTAGTTATTGCTTAACTTTTAAGTTCTCTTTATGTCTTGTAAACATTTTGCCGCAATTTTTGGAGGAATAGAATTTTTGGAGGAATAGAATTTATAAAACTTCGCGCGCTATCATTTTTAAAAAATTCGTAATTAATATTAAAAAGAAAAGTTTTTGAAAAGTTGCTTAAGACTTTTTCTATGTAAATATATAGGAATTTTTAAGAAAAATAGTGAAAATTATTTTTATGAAAACATTCATTATACCATAACTTAGACCAGCTGTAGTATGGGACTAACTGTTTGTTATACCGATCTAAGCATGTCTCCTATGGCGTTTTCAGTTGATTCACAGATCCATAGTTTGCTTAGATTATTGTGACTGATATTTTACATATGGCGATTGACTTGTTTGCTCATTATGAAAATGGCATAAAATTAGTTGCAAACGTATAGAGAAATCATAAAGTATATATATAGTATATATATAGTATTATATATAGTGTAATATAATATAATATATATTTGTATTATATAAACATAATACTAATATATCTGCAAATTCAAAATCGGAGAAACTATCTTCTTTTTTTTTTTTTTGAATACACAGCTTTGCACATAGATATATTATCAAAATTTTTCTTGCTTCGTTTTGCCAACCATATGGCTGTTTAACCATTTAATAGATAGCTGGGCGATATCTTTCAGTTAAATCTAAGTAGTAGTTCGACCCGAAAACTACCCGAGGCTCGAGATAAATTGTCCTGACGAATTTAGTCTTGTAGCAACTTATAGTAAGCAAACATTTACTTAGAAAGACGACATATGTGATATTACATTTTCATCATAACATAACAATAAACATAATACCGTAAAGTTAGAAACAAATAAGTGCTAAGTCCGTACAGAACCACTGATCTATTTTGACATGTTTTTGTGTTCCCTTGCTACACTCGACACCTCTTGTGATACGGCGCATATATACAACACCCAGCAAGAATTAAGGTAGAGCAATCTTTTACTATATCGCCAAGCTAGTCTGTTCGTCTTGTTGAACCTGTACGTCTAAATTTTTGAGACATTTTGAAAGAATTTGGTATGTACTAATGTGTGGGTAACCACTATTAAAAATATTTCTGATCGGACCACCCTTTGCGACCACCAACAATTGTGCTATATCAAGTGGCGCGGCCATCAATGAAGGATGAGGGGTACATTCATGTTGTGAAAAAGTTTGCAACTCCCAAAAGAAAGCAACAGAGACCCCACAAAGTATATATATTCTTGACGAGCATCAAATTCTAAATCAGTTTAAGCATGCTCGTATGTCCATCTGTCCGACTGTTGTAATATCTGCGGTAGACATTCTCCATGTTAGTGAAAATGAAGATACAGACTACAAAACAATTTGGAGGTGATCTACCCTCCTCAAAGGACACGACTTCAACGCCCACACGCCTACGTAAGAAACTTTTATTTTGAAAAGAGAAAAAATCAGCCGCGCTGACTCCATATTGTAGAGGATGAAAATTTAGTTCTTCTCCGTCGTTATCCTTTTAAGGATGACGGTGATCGGTATAAAAGATTCCGTCACGGACGAATATAACTTGATTACTTGTTTATTTTGATCTTGTACTTAAAGTTAGAATATTCTGAATTTTTCAGCTATTCACCAGATCAAATATATTTTTGATACTTTTACATCGATAAAGATTCTTCATCGATGTAAACATATATATCATATATGCCTCCGTCCACCTAGGCGCCATCTTCGTCAAGCCACACATGCTGCACACATTGGTCTCGAAAATTAATATTGGCCCCTGAAAAAACTTAAAAACGGGTATGGTGAACAAATCGATAGATCAAAGAATACAAAAATGTTTTGCGCAGGCACGGAAAACTAAATACGGATAACGTTAATTTACGTTTTGGTTCCTCTTCACGCCTTTATTTTCACTCGCCTTTCGATGTCGCTCTCTTAAGAACTACACGATGTAACAGTAGCAATATAGGGCCCAAGAAGAGTAGCTCGAACGTAATTTTAAACAGAAGACGTGAGACTGTATCGCAAAAATCTAGTCAAAATTTTTGATGCCTAGTAAGCTGCTTCTTTTGATTGTTAAACCATACACAAGATAATTAGCAAAAATTGTTATGCACAAATAATTAGGTTTAATAAAAATTTTGCATTATAATAATCATGTATGCAAACTTAATGTTGTAGACAAAAAGGCGAGCTACGTGCTGAAGGCTATTTTAAAAATAATTAATTTTTTATTTAATTTAAAATGTAATATTTTTATCAAGCTTTAGATCAATATTTATTTTTTTGATTAACTAAACTGCAGCCACAATATTGCTTCATAAACTAGCAAAATATATTATAAATAAAATAGTAATGCATTTGTATTAGTAAGCATAAGTATATAATAAGCACAATAGTAATACAGTAAATTTAGTAAGTAATACGATAGTAGTCAAATTTTTATGAAGCCATAAAGTGATTGTAGAAAGTTGGGAAAATACTCAATAAGATAACAATAAATCAATATAATGTTCAACTTGGAATTTTTTTCAGAAAATACTACAAATTTTCTTTCAAATGGATAAATAAGCAGAATTGGATTTTCAAAAAAAAAAATTACCAAAAAAAACATTAAATATATTCGAGGCAAAAGATGAAAATAAATATATTAAGGCGGATCTGTATGAAAGGTCACTAATACCCACTTGGACAAAAGAACGGAAACGCATCCACTAGGAAACCAGAATCGGCACCAAATTTATGCAAAAATTCAACCAAGTGTTTGCAAAGGCGAACGAAATCTTTCAAAATTGGAAAGTATTCACTACATACACAATTCATCCATATTCGCAAGCATTTGTCCAAAGCCGTGCATGAGGTTAACAAATAATAAGTATTCTCTTTTGCACCTTCGACGCTGCCCGACAATGAAACGAGATGATACGCACTTTTAAATATAACCCAAAAAGGTGAACAGAGTCGATAGTTAATCCGATGTTGTGATAATCTAAGGGGGAAAAAAGTTCTCAAGTCCCTTACAGGTCCATTAAAAGGGACCCCGTTCGATAGGAGATTGAGTGCGATATTTCGAGCAGTAGACTCTAAACAATACTATTCTTTTCTAAAGGGTTTTAAGATATTTGACAACGGTTTACTTTCATACCTGCAAAGCCTTACGTTTAACCTGGAACCTAAGTACTAACTAAGTACTAGAGTCGACAAATTGTAGTGGCGCTAGGCAGACAGCGCTAAAATATATTATCAACATTCAAATGTTCATTTATTGAAACACAAGAATGAATAAAATTATTTTCAATAAACTTTAGACAAACGACTAGATGTACTATGTTGTACAGCTGGTGTTTAGTATCGAATTGTTTTGTGCTTAATGTATTCACATCAAACTAATTAGAAATTTGTTATCAGCGGGTTTTACAAATAATGAGACTTTAAGAATTTTGAGAGTGAATTTAAATAGATAAGGATCGTCTTCTTTATATATATATATGTACTTCCATCACCTACGTTTATTTGTTGTCTTTTAAGTTCTATACACGTTTAGAATTTATTCAATTAATTCATTTTTGATCGCAAACAATATATTAGTTTTTTTATAATTACGTTCTTTATCTCTAAACAGTCAGCATGATGATGAAATTCAAATATACCTGGGAAAGAGAAAACAGAATTTAAGAGTTTCCAAGACATTTAAAACATTGAATTGCGGTCTTAGTAGACGTGATAAGCACATCTGGGGCTTAATGTCAACGCCTGCACGGGCTGAATACAAAGCGTTACCCAACGCATCCTAGCGAATGGGACGATCTCCATCATTTTGGGCAAACTCAGCCCCATAAAATTTCAATCCCTGCGACGGTATGTCGAGGTCAAACATATGCGACTGTTGGGATTTATATACACACAAATGACTATATTTTCAACGCTATTTCTTTTTATTTATTATTTCAATCGCTCTTTAAAGTTTTCGTTCTTGTCTTACTGCACTATTAAATTAAACTTTTGCAAATCGTTGGACGTCCTTGTACATTCGAACTAATTTTATGTATAGGTAATCAGGATCAGTCATCGCAATTACTAAATAAAAAGATGGAATATATCTTTGCAGATTTGTAATATTTAAAGCAACCCTCTTCAAGAACTCTATCAAGTTTCAGTACGATTCCTCAATGGGGATTATTTTAAACAAAAACCCTTAGAGAGCTTTAATCTATATTTATTTGCTTTAATCTTTATTTATAGACTGTAGTAGAAAACAATCTAAATTTTGACTGATAATCTTGACAAAAACATCTGAAACAATGCTGCAAGAATTTTCGACAATTAAGCAAACTCGTTGAAATTTTTACATACAATACGTCAATATTGGTTTTATTTTCCAAAGAAATAGCTATACTTTCGGAGCATAAATTTATATGCCAACTATAATCTCACAAATGGTCGCCATAGCATTCACTAAATCTTTTTAAAGTCGCATGCAATTATCTCGGCAAAATTTCTAAAGTG
Source organism: Glossina pallidipes (assembly GCA_000688715.1). Classification (NCBI taxonomy): domain Eukaryota; kingdom Metazoa; phylum Arthropoda; class Insecta; order Diptera; family Glossinidae; genus Glossina; species Glossina pallidipes. The sequence goes on from KK499823.1 coordinate 434,500, forward strand.
CAGGGGCTAAATTAATTTAGACTTCAGTTAAACTAACTCGGTGGAAGTCTACACAATCACCGCATGTGCCTCAGAATGCTTAAGAAGGCAGTGCGGGAGAGAGGGGATCTGCATTTACTCCGACAGTCAAGCCGCTTTAAAGTCCATAAAGGGGCGAGCGATAACAATGGTGTGCCCCTAATATGGCTATTCGGGTGTTGAGAGGAAGGATAGGGCCGCCTGCCTAGCCAACAGGGGAGCGTGAGGGACCGTCATAGGTCCTGATTCTTTCGGTGGCGTACCACGAAGCCATATTAAAAGGCTGCTATCGCAATGGGCACAAGAAAAATCTTATTGCTCTTGGAAGTAATGTGTAGAATAACGGTGGGCAAAAAATTCATAAAATCTTCCCTTATGGCACATAAACTATTGGAACTAAGAAGAAGCGACATACGTTTAGTCACCGGTTTCTACACGGGTAGTAATTTCCTGAAAAACACGGGTATGTCCGATACGAATTCATGCAGATTCTTCCGAGGGACGAATGATACGTCATTTCATATCATATTCTAAGTGAATGTGAGGCCATCTGCAGAATCACACACCATGTGTTTGGCGAGCATTATACAACGCCAGGCAGCGTATTGTACTCCGATCCAAAGAAGGTGGTGGGACTCATAAAGATCCTAAAACTGCAAGGTTAAGTCGCGGTATCGTTTGCCTACACAATTAATAACAATAGTAAACCATCTCGATAAAGAAGAATTTTTTGAATATCATTTTTTGAAGAAATGCGATTATAAGAAAGGTTTAAAAAAGTTGTTTATACCAAAATAACACTATTAAAACGAATAATCAAAATACGTAACTTTGTCACATGAGATTTCGATGTGGTACTCAGACGTAAGTCTAATAACTTGCGGTCATATTCTAAAAATTAAAACTGAACATTATATTTAACATTTATAGGTAAATACATGTAAAATTTTATACAAAACTTACTGTAAGCAAGAAGCTTTCAAATCCTTGCAAGTATATCCTTTTCCATCATTCTAGCATTGGAAGCTCGAAAATCTATAAGCTTTTAAAGGAAAACAGGATAAGTCTCCTAAAAAATGTTAACAAATTTTAATCAATGACTACAACCTACTAAATATTCACTACTCATCTGTACCCTGGAAAGTTTAGTGTTAGTCACAAATAATGAAAGCGGGGATGGTAAACAATAATAATAATAATATTAAAATAATATTTAAACAAGTGCTAGTATGCTAACAAAAATTTGTGAAATTCTTCGGAAATGAACTCATGATAAACTGTCAATTTTTGTGCTCTCAACAAATATTTATTGCAAGTAGTGTTTTCAAATTTGTTTACATTAAAAAAAAGAACGCAATTTCCCTCCTATATATACCTCGGAACTCATATGTTTAATTCATAAAGTTGCTATTAATCGACATGAAGTTTTTCACTGTACTATTTTTCTTGCTCAGCATTATTTATCTGATAGCTGCCGCACCTGGCGAGCCAGGTGCACCCTTAGATTATGACGAATACGGGGACAGCAGCGAAGAAATTGGTGGCGTACCTTTGCATGAGATTCCTGGCATACGGCTTTAATTTAGTATAAGAAGAAGAATTGATTAAGATCAGTTCGTACCGAATTTGTAAAGTTCGAAGAAAATAAATGCATAAAAAAGAAAAATATTGATGCGAAACTAAAAAAAAAGTCTATCTTCTTGTTCTAGCGTGTTGCCGGAGCCTACTCAGAATATCTTGAAGTACGCCAAAAAGATAGTGAAAGGATTGTAAAAAGTTTATGGGCGATGAAGACCATAGCAAGAAAGCAGGCATGAAAGTATGTTTGTGCAAATTTTTCAATGTCATATCTATTTGAGCAGACGCGTAGTAAAAACGAACTCAGTTTACCTAAAAAAAATGTCGCAAAAGTTAAAAGAGAATTTTATAAGGAAAACACTTTGGTTTCATCGGGATGTATTTGAATGATGTTGATGTTCATTACTGATTTTCGTTCAAACCACTCCATAGTGAAAAATTCTGAAAATCCTGAAAAATTGGTACACGTTGAAAACATATTCTTATCTATAAGAGGATCTTAAAGACAAAAGTGGTTGCCTGAAGTGTTTTTTAACCGAATTAATTTAGGAGAAATACAATTAGTTTCTCGTCAATTTACCTCTGGAGATGACTCATCCGTAGCCACTTTTATATACACATATATTTTTACTTTGTATGCCTTGCTAAGGTTAGAATAAAAGAGGCTATGGAAGTGTTGGTAAAAAAGTTAGAGAAAAAGTCCCAGCTACGGACAAACTCATGCCCAGCCTCCAAGCCAAATGAAATCAAGTACTTAAAGGAGAATACATAGATTTCGTTCTGAAGACAAATTCCTAAGGTAGTAGAAACTTAAGAGTTCTATAAAAATGTGAGTTATCATAACAAGCAAGACCTTCTATGGAGAGAATGTGTCATTTCTAGTTCGTTGACGGAAACTGAAAAATAGTAAATATTTTGGGAAGCAAATTAAGTTTGTCAAATTTGGATCACATCATATGATGTTTTGGGCATCCTCCAATCTGCGGGTATTTCATGAAAAATATGGCTCTGAATGAAAATAACGTGTAATTTTTGGTGTGTTGTTAGATAACAGATATCTAATGGTCAGCCTTGTTCGACTATAGTGTGCCTACCTGCCTTTGCTTCTACGGTAAGAAGACTCACAGTTCCTTTCTTACCAAAATTGTGCAATGATGTGTCCAGCAAAGGTTGCCTTATCATGGTCTTCAAATTATTGCTTACATTTAGGAAACACATTCTGTGCTGCACTATGTTGCCTACATTTATTTTTTCTGTCTCTTCTATTTGTGCCTTATATATACCGGAACTAAAACTGTCCGAATATTTGCTTTTTCAATACCATATTTAACCGTTTGCCATGATTGCTTTTATTACACTATCTTTCGCAAAGTCGAAGTAAATAAACGTGGTAATAACAAAAGTAAGTTGGGTAATTTTCTAATTTTGTAACGCTTATTATGAAATTTGAGTTGTTAAGGAATTAAAAATTTTCAACAATTTAGGTAATTTTTCTAATTGGTTTGCGCTCATATTTCACTTGGAATTTTTTGCACTTAAACGGCAAATTATTTTACATTAACCTTGTAATCCCTAGTAGGGTTTGCAACGGTTACCGCACTTTTTATATGTCAATGTGGAAGATGTTATCTTATTACATATATACATTTGTTTACTTATTTCTTTAAAAAAGGCTTAACTACAATCGCTATTTTCAATAGTATTAAGAAGAGGAAGAATTGTTAAATTAAAAATAAATACACAAACTGGGAGAGAAGAAAAGAAAAGCTGGAAAGAAAACGATGGTTCTAATCCTAGCTCAAGATAATAGAGATCTGCTACGACACCAGAACAAACTCACAATCATTCATGGCATAGTAGATTGTGGTGGTATTATAGGTAGTAGGCTTCTTGTATGAATGACAAATGAATTGATACCAGAAATGGTATTCTTGGTAGTAGATTCGAACAGTGTCTAAGCAAAATTGTCTATGATCTCTGTCGTGCAATGTTTCATGTTTGCTAGCGTAGATGTCACGTCATTCTATAATTATACGCCTTAATTGAAGAAAAAAAGGGTCTATTAGTCACTTTGACGGCACTGCAAATGTTTGAAAATATTTCTTAAGTCTGAATGCTTAATTGTTAACAGTTGTTAGTTACCTCTTGTTTTATACTCCTACAAATATTTTAAAGCAACATATAAAAATTCCTTATTGTTTGCTCAAATACAGTCGAAATCGAAATAGACCAATTTTTTATAATAATAAACTATGATTTGTTGTATCAAAAGCCATACTAAAGTGTGTTCCTGTCAGGAAAAACTTTATTCTTGCCATGGCATAAAGGGAGTTCAATGAAGTCAATCAGCCATCTTCTTGAAATGTAATAATCGAATTCATGCTCTCTGCCTTCTGAAGCGTTTTCCCTTGAAGATAATTGGAACTTCATTTTTATTTCAAAAAAAAAAAAAAACACTGCGCAAGTTATAAAATCAACATCTTCTACAAAACCCTCCAGTTTTCGATGAATTAGATTTTTAATATCACAAACATTACCATTTCACACAAATTATTCGTAAATTTCGCACAAAGCACGAAATGTAACGCGAACGTAATAAATTTTAAGAATTTCTCTCTGCTCTGATATGTCAAATAATATGGAATCCAAATATAAATTTTGGTACGAATCTGAAAAAAAAACGACTACACACCGTTAATTTCACTTTTGAATTCTTAATGATAGTAAATAATTTATATTGTAGCATTTTTCTTTTGTTTTCTTCGTATACATTTCTTAAATGAACTATTTTAGCTGCTATAGGCAACGTCAGCGAAAAGTGCATGCAACGATGCAAGCATATATTGGTGGCGAAACACGGTTCAGTTACGATGTCGCGAAAGACGGCAAAGTGCTGGGGTGCATTGCATTACAATTCCATTACAATCTTTTCAATCTGGATGGAATCCAGTAAAAAGGTCAGCCGTGACTTGTACAAATATTGGCTTGAAACACGTTCCTACTAAATCATAATTATTTTTATTTTTTATTTAATATTTATGAAAACGATTCGAAATTAAAAATGCAAATGTTTATCATAATTCCGGGCAAAGGCAAATATACACTTTTTTAGACGAAGTGAATTTATTTTTTCGATTTTTATAACACCTTACGCGCGTTTAATAGCAGCTAACTTTTTTTTTGTCAAAATTTTGAAAATGGTATCAGTAAGCCAGCAATCACTATGATCTTTGGCTTAAGGATTTGACACAGATGTTAGCTAAGTAGTTGGTAACATAAGTACAGAAAACTACTCGTTCCGGGAAGACAAGATTTGATGGAAAGGATTGATGGAAATCGGAACTGAAAAAAACCTCTTCAAGTTTTATAATTCCACACACTTCCATTTTAATTGCATTCGCAATCTATACACTTTTCGAAAGGTTTGAATCAATTACTCTTAATATTTAAGGCTCACTTAAGTGTATGAACACTACGCACGCATCTTGAAAGAAGGCAATAAACTCATTATTTTCTAGTTGATGCTTTAAACGAATTATCAGTTTTTGACGCTTGACGTTCGCTTTGACATACTGACCGGCATATTTATTTGAAAGACGGCGTTGAGCATTTAATGCAAGAAACAGCGCAATTTTGTGACTAATATTATTTAAGCTTTTGACTAACAAACATTCATACATATGTAACACATCTTACATATCGTTAAAAGGGTTACTATTGTCAGCAGAAGATATGGATAAAATAAATATTGTTTTAATATTATTCATGCATAAACAATGGCAATAACGTTATGTCTAAAAACCATGTCTGTCAAAATGTCTTTCTTGAGGAGCACACACCCTTCTTATTCTTTTATTAATTTTTCGAGTTATAAATACTTCTAAGAACGTGAATTATTCTTCACTTTCACTTTCCTTAAAGTTTCTAAAAGGTGCTTATAATATACTGGTAAAAGTATGAGGTATTTTATCGTTCTACTTCTAATTGTTGTTGGCGCCATTGCTTCACCGATACCGAAGGAGCTTGATTTGGGAGACGCTTTACGTGCTGATCTTCCAAAAGGTTTACCAACAACCGTTAATCCAGGGGCTAACTTTGATCCGAACTTTAGAGGTCCTGTAGAAGATTTCGATTTAAGAGATGCAATACCACCACCGCCACCGAAGCGAAACCATTAATTGTTAAAATTTCTCTCTTTGAATAAATTTTTTTTAATATGAAACGATATAACTCTTTTTCGATATAAGTTTACAGTTGTGAGGCAAATCTGATAGAGATATAGTCACAAAAATATAACTTCGATTTTGCACAGTAAAGATAACAGTTATATTAGTTATTGAAAATAAATTTAAGACTAGTTTTCCGGTAGTGTTCACTAAGAGTGTATTCCTTTTTTCCAGAAGGATTCTTAACGGGAATTAATTACTGCTAGTTTACTCTTCCTGGTACTTAATACGTATTGACTGTTAACAAGAAATTATATCAATTGTTAACAAATTTGAAAAAGTTCGTCAAAAAGCACAAAGAAGAAGAAAAATTAAGAACTTTTTTTTTTGTTTTAACGCAAAATATGAATATGCAAATGTTCTAGCGCGTAAAAGAAAAAAGTTGAGCCGATGGGAATAATTTTTTATTTATTAACAATGCGAAGTACTTTGTACATATAAACTTCCACTGCTGCCTGACAATATTAGATTTAATCCTTTTATATATTTGAATGTTTTCTAAAATTTTGCAACCTTTATTATTATTATTATTAATTTCAGCCCACAAGTAAATCGTAAAAGTTTACGGCTTATCCAGCTTTACGGAAAAGACTACCGCACTTGAGTTTTATAATCGCAACCACTGAGCTGTCGAAATCCTTCGCTTAGTCGATCATGCAGGCGGATGAACCCTCATCGTTATGTTATGGTCTCTTTTACTTTCAGGGCAATCATAATTTAGCAAAGGCGCGAACCTCAAATGTTTTCCGGCCTCCCTTGGTTGTCTCTTATTCCTTCTATATATATAATACTTTTGACCGACATCCCCTAGCCATATCTAACTTGGATAGTATTAAAGCCTTCTCATTATTTCATCATCGCAGAGTATCGCGACGTAAAGTTTGACTCGCATCCAACTAATGGTAATAGATATTTCATATAGTATCCTCCAATTGTTCGCTTCTTTGAAATCTTATTGTAACACTTATTCCGTTTAGTGTATTCACATTCAAAATACTTTCATTGATTTCGCCAAATGATATCAAACTGATTTTATCGGTTCTATGTTTACACATAAATATATGTTTTAATATAAATCAAATACAACGCAAGGCAAAACATACAAATGACGCTTCTTTGCACAAACTTGAGCACAAAAGCAGAGACGTAAACTCTTGGATTTCATTGCGATTTCATGGCGCTGAGCTTCTACATTTTCTGTATGCTGCAAACGTGGTCTTCAAGATCATTTCAACTGAGCTCACCGAAATTAATGAATTATTTATGTTGCAAAGGTCGTTCCACTTCAGCAAATTTTTAGATACAAACTGCAATTTGCGATCATTATATCTCATGTCAACACAAAGTTGCAAATTTTGTGAAATATATACGAAGAAGACAAGCAACTTTTTGCTAATACGTCATTAAATGTTGATAACATACCGACTTTAGGCCTTAGGGTTTCTTATAGCAAACCGGTGGCTTATATTTAGGATAAATTGGAAACATTATAAAAAAGATAAGGAGATCTTTCAAGGAATAACCCTCCAAGCATCAAATTCTAAACTCAAATTCTTCTCCAAAAACAGACAGGATTAAATCTACACCTTTCCTTTGCTAGTATTTTTGAAACTTACGTACCAACGAACATACTTACAATATGCTTCCATAATCTAGAATGTAGTATAAAAATCAGAAAAAAAAAGATTCCAAAACGAAGGGATACTAACAATAGTATTTATTTAAAAAATGGCTTAGGTAAGAAATTTTTAAAGGGGTGTACGTGTCCTCCTTTTAGGCTTCCTTCCATTCCTGTTCGGAAATACAGTTCTACACCATTTTGGAAGTTTGCCGTTTTTACGAGGTCGGCAACCGCAATGTACAGGCTCTTTATTGCAACGCTTGAGGAATTCTTCTCTGCCTATATCGCCATTAGTGCTTTTATCCTTGGTATTATGGTCTTCGTTTATTTGCTGTAAGGAATCATCCTCTTCAGCTACTTCTGCATTTATTGTAGATAACAAAAATAATGCAGTTAGAATTAATAGAAATATAACAGGAATATATTTCATTTCTAAAAAAAAGATGGTTGAATATGACTATGGCACGTTCATATGGCTATCTATTATTTATACTTTTTCTTACTCCCTATTAGAGAAAGCGCGTATGTTTGTTTAATCATAGCTTATGCATCAGAGGGTAAAATATAGGCCCGCTTGATTCGAAAGGATTTAATGATGGTTCATTCATGGCTTCGTAGGTAAAGCAGAGAGTTTTATCCGAAGCGGATATGAAATGTAACTTGTTTTTGAAAATAATTAAGAATCGAGTTTGGATGGTGAGTCGATAAGATTATTTTACAGGCAAATAAACGTGATTTACTTTTTTCTTAGTAATGAAAATTTCTAAAAGCGCTACTAATTGAGAAGTCAGGGCAGTACAGTAACTATCTTTTTGTCTAGTTTTCGCTTCTTTTTTTTTTTTTTTTTAATTGAAAAATCAGCAAGAGCAAAGCGAAGCGCACGGTAATTCAATTGTAAACCAATGTTGTAGGTAAACTCATTAATGTAAACGTTGTAAATGCAAATATGTTATGTTTTCTTTTCCTTGTTTAAACAAACGGAATATTGAAAAGTGTAAATATTGACTTTTTCAATATTAGCAGAGAGTTTATTAACAGTGCACAAGCTGTTTGATTACAAAGAGAAAGAACAAAGCAGTAACTAATAGAGCGTTACAGTGCATACTGAGTTTCATAGAAGGCAGACAAATTATTTAGATCATCCGGATATGTATCAAAAGTTGGCTAGAAAGAGGAATTCATTATCAATGATATTGACGAAAAATTAAAATTAAATTATGCACGATTTCATTGCATTATAGAAAAATTAAACGTCATGAATAATAATAATATGGTGATGATAAATTTAAGTTTACTGTTCATATGCGGCCGAAATAAATTTCATAGTTCGGTCATCAGCGGTCATGTCAAGTAAAATAGTACAGAAAAGGATGCTTGCGGTTTCTCTCACAATAAATGATAAATTTTTCTTAGCACATTCTGGTAACGCTCTGTGTTTTGTCCTTTGTCCTTTAACTGTCCGTCCGTAATTTATCTTTCGCCTTTTACTTCACTAAACGGTATTTTTAGTACACTTTAAAAGCTTCCCGTATTTTACTCTCCAAGCCCTTCTGTTTGATGCCCTCGTGGATGGCATTTAAAAAAAAATGTGTCGACCATATCCCGACATTCACTATCCATTAATTTAGACTTAAAACACTTACCTTGACGTCTTCCACAGTCCGAGTACTTTGATTTGATACCCGTATCGATGGTATTATTAAGAAACAATTAATTTACCAAGTCGTGGTGTCCACCATAAATAATTTGGAATTAATAAACTTACCCTGTTGCCTTCTACTGTCCGAGTCCTTTTATTTGATACCTATATTGCTGGTATCTTAAGAAAATATTAATCCACCCTTGTAACTTTGTGTGGGCATGGCTGATTTTTTCGATTTATGCAAGTAAACACTAGAGCTTTGCGTAATGAAAGTGTGGAAAATTTCAGCGTTCTATCTTCTACAATTTTTCAGTAATGGGCTAAAAACACACAAATTTTTGTTTACAAAAAACGAGTTGCATTCGGTTTGCGTTTCATTACGGCCTTCTGGTCTGACGAATTTGGACCATTTTCAATACTGACCTGCGTGCGAAAACGTACAATGTTGCTATAAAATTTTAAGTCGATATCTTATTTTTTTCGATAGGGAGAGTGTCAACAACACACACCACACAGACGAACAGACATCTCTTAATTCAAAATTTCATGCTGACCAAGAATATATATATATATATATATATATATATATAGTTTATAGAATCTCTGAAGCTTCCTTCTGGGTGTTGCGAACGTTATGAAAAATTGAGCATTCCCCACCCATCCGTCAGTGGTGGCTAGAAGGGCAACAATTTTATTTTTATATCGAATACTATTTGTTTTGCGGTTGAAAGAACTCTCTTCATGGCACAAAGATGACTTCGAAAGAGGTTTTTGAAAGTCACTTGTTTAAGATTTTTATCCAGCAACTTCACGAGTTCTATAGGGATGGAATAATCATTTTACCAGAAAAATGAGTAAAGGTCATCGATCAGAATATAAGTGTAAGGAAGTCTGTTTTGAAGTTTCGTCCAAAAAAATTTTTCACTTGCCTAATGTTTTTATTTTGGCAAGGGGTGATTTAGAACCGCCAATGTGCCGTCTATAACACCAACTTCAAAAATAACAGTTGGCCGGCTGTCCATACGTGTCTAATCTGTTCTTCTCTGCGTTCTGCGTATTATTGCCGTAAAGAGATTTGGTCCCATTCTTATTTTAATTATTACCGTTACCGAACATTGTGTACGTTGTGTACATTGTGTTTGAATTATGATACCTGAGGTATTGAAACCAGTTATATTTATATTTTATAATTTCTTTTATAATTTCTTTATTTCCTACTACCTAATGCGGTTGATAGGAGTTAATTGGTATTGAAATGAAATTTTTTAAATCCGTATTAAATTTCAACTTTGCATTGAAATGTTGAATGAAAGAAATAATGGGTTATTTCATCCTCCACCGCTGTGTGCGTACGTCATTTTTGCATATTTTTTCAACATGCAATTGTTGCATATTACGCTTTAACTTATTTGCATATGAGTTACATTACCAATCATATAAATCATGTTTTCCTAACCAGTGTACGCTAACAAAGCGAATTAAGAACCTACTTTTTTTTACAATCGACGATTTCAAAAGCTACTTTGGTAAAAGAAGATCAGAAATAATAAAGCATTCAAAGGTTACGAAGTAAGCCTAACAGAATACTGCACATGTATACATTCATGTTTATTTTATAGAAAATGAAAGAGTTGTTTGTTTTGTATAAATTCTATGTTATTTACAACCTTGTCATCCCCGCTACAATTTTCATGGCTATCAGTAGTTGTGAAACATTCGAAATGCGCTAATTGAAAAGCCGAAAAGAGAAAATTTACTGTGATTTGTTCTGAATATCTGCAGTGCCAGCAATATCACAAAATCCTTTTATTAATAAATTGTCATAATCCTCGGAAAGAATTGATTCGCTTTATTTTGCAAAATTTTCGAAAGAGTAACGTTTCTTTATTAACATCGATTCTTTAATTACCAATCACTATTTTAAAAAAAACTGAAATGTTTTTTTTTTTTAAATATTACATTATTTTCCTTTTTATTAAAGAAGTGTTTTTCTTAAAATATGTTTGAGTATCCATGCTCCTTGTAATTTTGCCTTTCTTTAAGATCCTTTGGAATTCCCGTTATCCTACTGCCCGGTGGCTTTCCATTGACATGGGGATTTTTCACCGATGGCTTACTTTTCTTACCACCCGACTTTGGTAGGCCGTATGCAACCTCTGGCCATGAAAATAGACAAGCAATAATGCTTAGAAGCAGAATAGAAATAAGTTTCATTGCTAAACTAAGAAAGTGCTTAACGTCTAAACTCGATTTGATTAGGCCTGTGCTTTTATATGTACACATGTACACCCGCACGCACTTCTAAGTGTGGATTACAATACTAAAAAATAAATGACATATATATGATGAGCTAATATTTATCCAGTACTCCGTATAGAGGAATTTGTAAAGTCTAAGAAGAACCTGGCAGCGTAATGAGTTTTTTTTATTATAAAACTTTCACATTTCACACATTTTAACTTGTATGCAAATAGATGTTAATTCAGTTTTAAAAAAAATAAAGAACTTATTCAAAACTCAATGTTCTCAATAAATTTTCATTTTTAATGACAAGCACGTGGGTGAATATCACTCCTGTATTTTCTGTACTTCTAATAATGTTTCTGTTTCTTTGGATAAAAAAAAAGTTAATAACAGTTTGCCTTGTTTACAACTACAGGTGAATGTGAGCCATCCTATCCCTATTCCAGAAAAACCTTTGTTCGGGTGGCATATAGGCGTAGGTCGCCAGTCAAAATGTCATGTTAAAGCTGAAGTTTGACGTTGTAATCATAACTTTGCTAAAAACAAGTTATCCATGACTGGTCAACAATATGAAAAGTAAGAAAGAAGAAGAATAGATTCGAAAAGTACCGCACTGAAAGAAGGAAGGTGCGAGAGTATTAAACGTTGGCGTGAAGCTACTAAACAATAGTATGTATCCATCGAACAGAACTGGCCGGCTACACAGTCACATTCACATTGCTGTAGTGTTACTCTCATTCGTCCTGAAACAAGCAGGAAGAAAATGGCACAAGAAAGTCACGGATAAATTGTTAGAGAGAGATTTTAAGTGCAGCAAATTTACTAGATTTCTTGTCAACCAATACTCTTAGCTTACTTTACTCTTAGCTTACTGCCTTTAATAAAGTTTTCCTAGATTAGTCAGAAAAATATTGCTGCCGCCACTGCGATTGTAGCATACGACAGGTTGCAGTTCTTTCAAATTTTACGCGAAGTCTCATTTTTAAAGAGTGAATTCTGCGCTACTTGTAAGTTAATAGGAAGTGCTTTGTATTTGTGACCATTTAGCTGAATTAGCTGTATTTACAGGCAATCGAAATATCTACACGATTTTAAACCAAAAGATTAACTTATTTTTCTTAAAGTTCATCTCGTTTAGGTTTCGCATTATTTTGATGTTAGCTACAACGAGTAAGTTTACTGCATGACCATATATGTGTGTTGCCCAAGACTGACCGGTCGTTCCAAACGCGACAAAAACATGTCCAACTGATCTAGGGCCATATCATTAAAACGTCAAGTATTCTCTGGAGGAAATGGACTTATTTTCTACTCCCCAAGTTAGTCGCTAAGCCTTACTTTCTTTACGAACTAATAAAATGTTACTAATAAACGAGAAATAGCTGTACACTGTACAATTGGCGCTAACTTAGTAAGCATTTAGTAAAGTAAAGCCATTGTATTTAACCAGTTACGCTGCATCATACCGATATTAGAATATTCGTTCTATATTCTCTAGTTTTAATACATGATTTAGTATTTTGATGCCTAGCCGTACATACTTTTTCTCTCAATTATTCATTTTTATGCCTTGTCATCCTTATCTGCCAACTTGTAATCTTCCGAGCATTTTTCAACGTTCTTTGATTATGCTATTAATAACGTACCATAATCTTTGCTGCGCTATTCGCATAAATTCGTTTCAAAACGAACGGCATGACGTCATCATCAATACAATTAAGTGTAGCAATACGACAAATCCAAATTTTTCAACTATTAACAACATGAAAAAAAAAAAAATTTGTTAAATTTTTTTTCGTTTGCTTTTTTGCTTCTTCTTTAGAATAAACCTTTAATGCGTGAGTTCAATGCAATTCAAATGCTTTTTAGATTTTATTGAAAGTAATTTCCGATTAATGTCTTTATCGCATATTTTTAAGATAACTAAAAATTGTCAAATATTTTGAAAGAATGTTATAAACCGTTAATCAATTAATCTATCATTAAAAAATAAAAAGTAAAAACATCGATAATCCCCACCATATACCTAAGCTTCGTGTTTTCTTTTATTTTATGTTTTTTTAGTTGTAATTAGTAAAAAGATTCCAATTAATTAAAGTCGCGTGTGCTTATAATAGCTTTGATAAAAAAAAAAAGAAAAAAAAAACACTGTTTGTAAACAAATGTTATAGCATGATATTCTGAAATCTTGTTCAATTTGAGAAAAGGTATTACACAAGTAAATAAATAAAATCGTAAAAGCGAATCACACCACAGGCATTGAGTACGCACTTAATGTGCTATTGTTTATCAAAAAACAAAATAAAAATACAAGTAATTGAAAGTTTTTGACCACAGCGCTTATCAGCTGAATGGCTCGCGAAAAAACCAGTTCAAGATAATATTTTTCATAATAGATAATATGCGTATATAGTATTCAATAAATCAATATAAATACGGACCTTAATACAGTTGGGACATCATTCAAAAACTAATTTTCAATATGTTACGTTATTTTCTTGTACTCGTTTCTCTAAGTGCTGTGTTTGCGGGTCCGGCAAGCAATGACCACGATGCAGGTCGCATTGTTAATGGTGTAGAGGCTAAGATAGAAGACCGCCCATATCAGGTGTCAATCCAAAAAGTTGGAAAAGGAAATCATTTCTGCGGCGGTAGCATCATAAGTGAGGATATCGTAGTGACAGCCGCCCATTGTTTGCAAGGAGCTAAACCTTCTGATCTGCAAGTACGTTTAGGCTCTACGTATTATAATGAAGGTGGAGTATTGGTTACTGTTAAGGCTTTGAAATATCATGAGAAATACAACCCCAATAACATGATGTACGACGTGGCCGTAATCAAGTTAGCTGAACCTGTTAAGCAATCATCGACGATACGTTATATCGAATTGGCTAAAAAAGTACCAAAGACTGGCACTCCTGCCGTGGTATCTGGTTGGGGTACTAAATGTTACCTGTTTTGTGACCTCTCCGTCGCTTTGATGGAAGTCGAAGTCGATTTTTTGACACGCGAAGACTGTGCTTCTAAAAATTATACCTATGGTGATAAAATTAAAGAGACTATGGTATGTGGTTATGCTAAAGAAAAGGATTCTTGCCAAGGAGATTCCGGCGGTCCTTTCGTCGCCGAAGGTAAATTGGTCGGTGTTGTATCTTGGGGACAAGGATGTGCCATGGACGGCTTTCCCGGTGTCTATGCTGATGTATCTGCTCTACGTGATTGGATTTTGGAAAACGCCGGAAACTTGTAAATTAATTTTTACTCTTAGGATATGAATAAACTAATTACTTAGCGAAATTAAAAAATAGCTTAAAATTTTTGTTAAAGAATCTAATATTTATTGTAGCACTGTGAATCAAAAAGTATATTATAGTCCGACTAAAGCAGTTTTTTTTTTCTTCCTCAAATTTACTACATTCAAATTTTAATGTTTGTTATGTGACGTGCTAACGCTGAAACCCTCCTCTCACTCTTCTCTTCCACCTTTTCAATACCACAAAATAATTGTGATAGTATTTTGAAACTTTCTCTTAGTAATCCTCTTAGTAAACCTCTTAGTAATTTCCATTCAGATATTAGCTGCTAAAGAAGATGGACAGAGGGACAAAAAGACATTACTGGATTAATTTAAAATTTGGTATTGGTATTGGTATACGTTGTCTAGAAACATAAATAACTTGATTGGATTTTACACGAGTTGGGAAGAAGCTGAAGCTTAGCGAAGATTAACTTATAACTCTCTAGTTATAAAATATATATAAAAAATTTTAAAATTAAAAGGAAAAGATATCAATAGTCCTTAGTATTAACTTAATATTGCTTATCCTGCCCATAATATTAAGAATTTGCGTAATATTTGCCTCGTTTTTTGAAGCAAACTTAGTATTGCAAATGTTTAACGTGGTTTGGAAGAGTCAATATCGTATTCTATACTTGTAAAATACCAATCAGTAACGGATCCCTACTTACTACACGCGAAGTAGCTAAGAAGGTTACAAAGTAAGATGCAATAAATATTTTTATAAAATGTAAACCTTGCCATATATTTAATTTTCAGAGAGAAATCAAGTGTAAAAATAATGGATTAAGGTCGCATTTGATATTCCAAACAAAGGCGTATAACCGTATTAGCCATAACAACAGATGGACAGACAAATAGGTGGACATCACAAAATTGATTGTGCCGATCAAAAATTAATGTTGAGTGTACCCTAAACTACAGTTCGGGAGGTGATTATGATAGAAAACACAGATTTATAATTAAAAATTAGGCATTTTTTGTTGCTTCATGAAGTATACAGTATAGTATACTTAATGGCCGCCAACGCAATCAGATGAATGTGAATCTTTTCGCTGAAGTAGGGTTTATTTGAAAAATCACCACCCACTTTTTGTAACGCCTTCAAGCAGCTTTAAACGCTGTATATGGTGAGCAGCGTGTAACTCTTGAATTATATCAACTTTGTGAACCTGGAGATACAAATCTTTCGAGAGAGTACGCTGTAGAAAAATTTACGACACATCGAACCACGGTGTTAATTCTACGCCTTTTAGTACTCAGCAATACTCTCGCGAACTATTTGAACGTTTTGTGTTCAAGGACGACAAGCGTCTATAAGATCATTCGCTAATTGGTCCGGTTTCTTTAAATTGTTTGTTTAATGCCCCCAAAGCTCGCCCTATAAATGGGAAAAACTTGCGTGAGTTTTGTGGCATTCTGTAGTTTTTGAACTGCCCAAGACGTATTGCTATATATAATAACTATTGGATAGGGGCAACTGCACTCGATCGTTTCTCGTACCGTGTCTAATAACACATGCAACATGTAATTATGCAACGTTCATCAGAGAGTCAATAATTATTTCAACAGCCGTGGATAGAAATATGATTGAAACAATTACGCACTCCACACTGATCAACAAAACAAATACTTTATAATAACTTCGGTACCCCTTTCTATGATCTGATAACTTCTTATCAATTTAAAATATGCTTTGGTAAATACGAAATATTCCCGAACGATATGAAGTGTAGAATATAAAATATGACGTTACGAAATTCCAATCAACCCAAATTCTTGATCACTAACAAAACGACTAGATAAGTTTATTTTCGACGTAAGTAATAATGACGCTAATTCTAATAAAGGTGTGATGTCATCGTTAGTAAGTTCAGAAAGTCATTTTGAACGTTGAAATGCGAACGCCTTATCAAATCGTTGCGATGAAGTGAAAGTTTTCACTAACGTAGATTACAAAAATTGTTTTCTAATATCTGGTAGACATCTTACATGCTTTATAATTTAAGCAACTAAATAGGTCAACTAATCCGAGTAATATTAGCGGGCTCATAAAAAAGTAACTAAGGAACACAACTTATATGGTTTTTAGATGCGAATCCTTCCGCAAAATATTCGAATCTATTCTGCCTGGCTCTTCTATTTGCTGCACGCATTTCAACGCGCGGCCTTACGTTTAACAAACAAAGGATAAAATTACCTTAAGTTTGCTAAAAATAGGGCGCCTTTTCCGAATTCGCATATACGTAGACAGAAAAATTTATTTATCTACTATTTTTTAACACGTGAAAGTGTAGCTGCGAAGGTGTACACAAAAGGTTCGGTCAGATTTTTAAAAAAACAAAATAAAGCTCTGGTATGTAGGAGCGATCGCAAAAGATGGGAAACAGTTCAAGTAAAAAAATCGTAAGTTACCGTTACATGTCCCAGTGTCCCGTAAAGACTAACCGAACGTGCTTCCGTTTTCAACAATTGTTTTGATTGGAAGAAAACATAGTAGAATAATGATAATTGGAAAGGTTGTGAAGCATATATTTTTTATTTCTTTGTCGTTCATATATTTTGTAAACAAATTTACAAAATATAGATTTAAAGGCTGCTGGATAACTCAGATCATACGCTCGCTTGTATTGACAACTGTAATACACTTGAGATTTGTAACCCGCAACCATTGAATTGTTACTGGTATATATTTAAGTATTAAAAACGAAATTATTTTGAAAAATATTAAGAAACCGGCTCTACACGGTGTCATTAGTGCAAATTTTAAATCTAAAAAAAGAAAAACAAAATCATATAACCTAGACGACTAAAACTAGGGAACTACGTAGGGTTTTTCTTAGAAATATTCTCCTTTAGTGCATTGGCGAGTATTTGAATGAAGAAGTCCAATTTTTTGCGAGAAAGAAAGCATTCTTTTATTAACAACAAATGTCTAAATCAATTTATCCGAAAAGTTTCACCAAAACAAAGTTATTTTGAAAAATCGCGTTTAGAATTTTGAAGGGTGTTATAGACAAGTCTTTCTCACCACCATAAATGGTTTAGTATCTTTTTTTGTTCATTTGCTATCTCAAAGCCATAAAAACGTTCTTTCATATTTGGATATTCTTCCTCAATCCCTTTCCTCATAAATTTTTTGCCTGAAAGTGCCTCCATTGTTGGATCCGGTAAAGTTAGAACAACACGAGTTATATCTTATGTACAGCGAAGTAACAAGGAAAACAGCAAGAAATGTAAGTCTCTAACGGAACACATAACTAACTCCAAAAATATCACTCCAAACTTTTATATTCTGGACTCTATACTCGAAGGTAGACTTAGTGAAGCTACTAAAAGGTACACTTGTTTGGGAAGGCTTTTAAATGAACATAAATACTATATAAAGACTTCTGTCAGATGTTGGATTTAAAAACCAACAAGGATTAAAGTTCAAAAATGCACTCAAAAAAATTTCCTGTGGGTGAACGAAAAAAGCGATGATTTTGTGAAAAGTTTGTAGTGTTCCCAAATTTACGGTATTCCTTTGAAAAAATCGAATCTTTTCGTCGATAGAATCAAAAAGTTTCAGTCGTTTTATAAAGTCATTCTATATTAATTAGAAAATTTTATGTCGCAACTGTAGCTAAAATGTAAAAATAATTGAAAGAAAAGCACGATAAGCACGAAAAATATTGTTTCTAGCAAAGCACGCTCTTAGTTTCAAGATTTGAAGAAATGTTGTTGTTTTTATTTCCAATTTTCGATGCTCGCACTATTTATAATAATTAGTTTAAAAGTTTGCAACATCTCTGAAGCAGAATAATGCTTTAAATCCTTTCATCTTTCTCTAAGCGATTTTCGTAATTGCCAAGTACCATAGTACGCTAACATGGGAAGTCGATTTCTATTCACGATAGCTACTCCCGATACATACTTGTTTTAAGAACTATCTCCACCGTTTCAGATATGAAATTGATCCGCGATTCTTATGGTTTCGAGTAGCAGAGGAGGCAGAGCATGCTTTTTTCCACAGCGTTCACTTTGAACAAGAGAGCACTAGAAGTTTGTCAAAATGTCTGCGCCGAAAAATCTCGTATGACACATGTTAGCGGCAAAAGAGGGATAGCTTGCGGTCAAAAACATTTGCCAGACGTTATGAACCTAGGAAAGGAACGGCTACAGACACCACTACGATGGTTATTGCTCGACACTACTTGCAGTAGCTTTATTGCTTCCTTAAGTGTTCATAGTTAAGAAGAATCTCAATTCAATGTTGGCGTTTATATTTCTCTTATATAACACTGTCTTTTTTTACTTAGGGAAAGAACCTTAGGTGAAGAAGAACGAATTTACCTTTCAAAATAATTTTAACGAAAAGTAGAATGAAAACGAAAACATTTAATACAATCGTTTACGACTTAGATTTATCCTTAACGCGTGAGTTCAGTGCATTTCATGTATTTACCTTTTAGATTAAAATTATTATCGCATATTTAATCAGAATTTTTCAAAACTTAAAAAATTGAAAAGATTATCTAATGACATTGCTTACAGTAATTACTATTAATAGTAAAAGCGTAAATTCCCACCAATCGCAGATATAAATGTTCATAGACGTATGCTTCTGTTTTTTGATTCTATGCCAATTCACGCCAAGGAATGAATGATTTCTCCTACCGTTTGTCACACACAAATTACACCCAAAAAAATAGGTATATCCTCAATCAGCATAGAACTCTTGAAGCATTTGAAATAGTACCTAGGGCCCAGTATCTGTCTGTTGTCTCACAAATAAAAAATATAATGAAATCAAACGCCCACAAATCGCCCATCGATTTTGATTCGCCCACAATCACGATCACAATAGACAAAAATCCAACTACCTAACTAAAGCAAACCGTCTCTAGCAAACATGAAAAGGCCAATACACAATTCATAGCGTTTGACTAACTGAGACGCTCACATTTCGATTTAGTGTAATTGCTTTCAAGGTTTATAATTATAGTAATTAATATGTGTAGATTAAATAATTGTCGCGTGTTCTTAACGTAAAATTGATAAGAACGCTTTTATAAATATTTAGGAAAAAGTTAACCAGCCTTTCACATTTTTGAAAAGTATTGCACAAGCAAATAAATGCAGTCGCCGAAGTTCATCACTGCTAAGTTATGAAATATGCAACTGAACTTGAATTAATATGTTATCGTTTATAACTGCAAACGCAAAGATTAAAAATTTTGACCGTTTATCGGCTTACTAAAACAATCACTCTAAGATAATGTCTCAGATATAAAGTTAAAATTAGTATAAATACCAACCAACACGCAACGGACAAAGCATTCACAAACTAATTTCGCACAATGTTTCGTTATTTTCTTGCACTTGTTTCTTTGAGTGTCGTCTTCGCGGGTCCTTTGGCTGATGAACGTACAGCAGGTCGTATTGTTAACGGTAAAGAAACTACAATAGAAAGTCGTCCATACCAGGTATCATTGCAGCAAGTTGGAAATGGAAGACGTTTCTGCGGTGGAAGCATAATTAGTGAGAATATTGTGGTAACAGCCGCCCATTGTTTACAAGGTGTTAAGCCTTCTGAATTGCAAGTACGTTTGGGTTCTACGTATTATAATGAAGGCGGACTATTAGTGGGTGTTAAAGCTTTGAAGTACCACGAAAAGTTTGATCCCAAACTTGTGATATACGACATAGCCATTGCTAAGTTGGATAAATCTATTGAAGAATCATCGACAGTGCGTTACATTGAGTTGGCGAAGAAAGTTCCAAAGACGGGCACATCTGCGGTTGTATCTGGTTGGGGTACTAAATGTTTCTTGGCTTGCGATCTTTCTCCTGTTCTGATGGAAGTCGAAGTCACTTTCCTGGAACGTAAAGACTGCGCTTCTCCAACTTATCTTTACGGTGAAAAGATCAAAGAAACAATGGTATGTGGTTATGCTAAAGAAAAGGATTCTTGTCAAGGAGATTCTGGTGGTCCTTTTGTCGCCGAAGGTAAATTAGTCGGTGTTGTCTCTTGGGGACAAGGATGTGCCTTGGATGGTTATCCAGGTGTCTATGCAGATGTAGCCGCTCTACGCGATTGGGTACTAGATAACTCTCAAAAATTGTAAGATAAGTTGTGAAATGTCACAAATATAGACGTAAGAGATGCAACCAGTCTATTAATTAGTATTAGATTCGTAATAATATATTTGGTTTCCATTTATGCTCGACTACTGACTCATGTTATCAAAAATTTTAATTTTCACTTATAATCGTAACCATAAATTTTACGATACATTTTAGATATTCTACGATCTTTCAAGTTTTGCTAGAACAAAAAGTTTTTATAGCTAAAACACGTACTGCAAAATACGTTTATTAGGAAAGCCATGCAAAGCTTTTCGTGATCCATTTTCGACATTTAAAAACACCTCAAACATTTGTTTATATTATATAGCAAAGCTATTTACTTTAATAAATAAATTTGGAAAAAAAATATCTTCAAAATTTTCTTTATCGAATTAAGAATACATTCGGAAACATGTAATACATTAGGATGTCCCAAAAACACGTTAGTGGCATCCATTATCTCGCAGATTTTCAGCGAGCATACTCTTTATGAACTTTCAAATCAAAGTTGTCAGCTCTAAATATCCTAAACCTCGTATATCTCGTCTCGTACCACCAACGAAACGCACTTCGAAAGAGTTGTGAGACGACTGATGTCGATACCATAAGTGAGCAATAGATAAGCATGCATGTTAACAAACGTAGTCGGCTCGAGGTCATACATAGCGTGGCGAGGAAACAACTTCTGGGACACCCGTTTAGTATCATATTAGAATATAGACAATCTATAATATGATTTAATTATGTTGAACTTTGAAACAAATTTCATTGAAATCGATCATGAAAATAAAATCATGAATGGAGGAGATAATGATGCCAATTACGTAGATGAAGCGGTGTTGTCAGGAAATTACTCTTCGTCGACATTCCACAAAGGGTAAGAGATTCCAGCTATACTAATGAAGACTCGCAACAGAAACACAATATTTTTTGATTCCGGCTTATATGAATTATATCCATGTCA
Source organism: Glossina pallidipes (assembly GCA_000688715.1). Taxonomy (NCBI): domain Eukaryota; kingdom Metazoa; phylum Arthropoda; class Insecta; order Diptera; family Glossinidae; genus Glossina; species Glossina pallidipes. The sequence continues at coordinate 456,202 of KK499823.1, forward strand.
TTATGTAATGTTTGGAAATCAGCTATTAATCGTTCTGTTAGACCTCATGGATAATAAAGACATCAAATTACGTTTTTAAAAAACAAGGTAAAAAAATTATATTCCCCAGCGACGTAATCTTTTGCACCTGTCATCGGAATCTCAAAAATACATAGAAGTATAAATGGATATTTTTAGATCGATCCAAAGTTTGGGCGTCGATTTGAAATATAAGGTATGGTCGTCTTTGATTTGCATTTCTAACTGTCATAAACGAAGTTACAAATACAGCATATCCTCTTACTGCAGTGGTAGGCTCCAAAAATTTCCTTTCATTCCCTTTGAATTAAAAGCTGAGCTGAATTTATATAAATTAGTCTAAATAAAAATAAAAATAAAAGAAAATAATAATAAGCCCTTTGGATGTTCAAAATCATATCTGTATATCGTTCATTCCATATCCTTGTGGATGGCGCTAACAATGTTTCCATTTGTTTATTTATTGGATTACATTTTTACATTAATTAGAAGGCAGTGAGGAAAAATCTTGATAAATACACTTACACTTTGATGGCTACAACTGTACAAACCTAATATCGTTTGTGATGAGTACAAATAATTAAAAATCTTCAATATCATTCAATAGCATTACGCTAAAAAGAGAGGCCAGAATAAAGTTTCCGGCTAAAATTGAACGGAGTGAAGAAATTATTACAGATGAACGCTGCAATAAGGCATTTTGAGAGTATTCTGCTTTCGTTCGCAGCTATAAATCACAACAAAAAAATTATTTTATGGCCCTGGCATTAAAAAATATTTGTACCTGTTATCTTTTTGTTGAGTAGTTCCTCTTCAGCGTAATTTACTTATAAAATGAAAGTCTTTTCATGAAAATCGAACAGTTTTATAAATTCTTTATCATGTTGCAGTTGATGTTAGTGGTTATTGGCTTAAGATTCGTCTTAGGTGCGACTCCAAATTGGGAGTGGCAGAGTCGTATCGTGAATGGCGAGCCAGCTGTAATCGAGGACCATCCTTACCAAGTTTCACTACAAAACGTAAAAAATGGTCATTTCTGCGGTGGTAGCATTCTCAGCGAAGACATTGTTCTTACGGCCGCCCATTGCTTGGAAGGCCGAAAGCCCGAAGACGTGAAGGTGCGTTTAGGATCGACAATGTATGCTAGTGGCGGTCTTTTGGTAGATGTTAAATCGTTTAAATCCCATGAGAAATTCAACTTTGAAGAGACTCGGGTTAATGATGTGGCGATAATAAAATTAGCTCAACCTGTGAAACAATCAAGCACGATACGTTATATTAAGTTAGCGGACAAGAAACCTGTAACTGGGCATCCAGCTATTGTATCCGGTTGGGGTTCGGATTGCTTTTTGATTTGTGACTTGTCCCCGAATTTGATGAGTATAGAAGTTGAGTTTGTCGACACTAAAGATTGTGCGTCCGCTAGCTACGGATACGGAATGGAGATTAAAGAAACAATGGTGTGTGCTACTGGTAAAGAAAAGTCATCATGTCAGGGCGATTCTGGTGGTCCCTTAGTTGCAGACGGCCACGTAGTGGGTATCGTATCGTGGTCTGCAGGATGTGCAGTTGAAGACTACCCAGGGGTTTATAGTGACGTTGTTGCTTTACGTAGTTGGATTGAAGAAGCAATAAATAGTTTGTAGAATAAAAAAAGAAAAAATTGCAAAAATTATAATTAGAAATAAATTAACTACAATTCCTTAATATTAAAAACGAAGAAAATTAAAAAAGTTCAGAAGTTCAAAAAGTAACAGTTAATTAACTTCGAAAGAAAAGCATTAACAAACTAAGTTTTTTTCCGTATGTAAAAACATGTTCTAGGTCATCACAGACTCTCACAAGAATTTGGAAACAAATTATAAGATGTTAAGATATAGATATAGATAGATGTAGAGCTTTAATATTCGAAATAATCGAATCTAATAACAAAATGAAATGATAGACATAAATAAAATCAATGCAGGGGATAACAAATAGGGCGCACGTAGAGTTCGTAATTTTGTCTGCCCTTTTTTATGAACTGAAATATTTGAAAAAAGGCAAAAAGAAAACAACACTCGTGTAGTTTTACACATCGCAGCGAAATTTTGGTTATTGATTTTCTGAATAGCAGAAGAAGAAGAAGACACTTATGTAGAGTTCACTTAACGAAACTTTCTAGTCAATTATGCCATTAAGTAAATTAAACAAAAAAAACTCAATCCATGTTTTTAAAATGAAAGTAGAACCCCTGGCTATGTCTAAGTGGCCATGGCGCTCTAGACAAAATTAGGTAACACAAATGATAATAAGTCCATGTCAAGGGATTCAACCAAACCAGTGCGACACTGATAGCCGGTAGTCGGAACATTTCAAAGTATATTCAATGACATGTCTGCCCGGACGCAAATCTTCAAATTCTCGAATTTTTTTTCTCCAAATTCAAGTAATTATTGACAATTCACATAAAGTACAAGTTAATCACAATTTGTGAAGAGATAAGTGCACAAATAAGCTTATAAGGATTTTATATCAAAATTGTGCCTTCCTTGCAGAAAAATGATGAAAACCCCAGTACTTATCCATTAAAAGCACCTCTTGATTATATGGGCAAGAAATTGGAATCTGAATAACTTACTTGTGAGATCATTGTGCGGCAAAACTATCATCATATGTTTGCTGGGCTCATTGTGCCTAATAGGGCGGCCTGCTCTTGACCAAGTATGTTGAGAATCCAAATGAATCGAGTTTTACAATTTATATAAGCTCACTACCGAAAATGAAGCGGATTGTACAAAATCTTATAGCTTAAGCCTGTCGGGTGGCTCAACTTACATCAAAATCCGAAATTTTGTCGCACTTAAAATAATAACAAAATTAATTTAAACTATTGATAGAATTGTCTAAGAAAGATAAAAACATAAATTCCAACGTCATCCGCATATATATTTACGTAAATACACTTTGCAATAATCTGTAGAAATGTCTTAATTAATAGTCTCGTGGTTTTTTCTCCTTATAAAAAATGCCTGATGAGAACAAAGTATTCGTTAGTAGTCAAGATCTGCACGCAAAAACTGTCCGCATTTTGAGAAGTTACTACACAAGCAAATAAATGAAACCGTAAAAGTGCGACAGTGGAAAACTATGAAGTGCGCACTAGAACTTGATTTAGAACGCTAGCGGTTATCAATTAAATATACTAATGATTAAAGGCTTCTGACCGCTTCGCTTATCAGTGTGTGCATAAAATCAGTGCAAGATAATATTTAAGACACTAACTTTAATTTACTATAAATATTAATCAACTCACAATGGAGATAACATTTGCTAACTAATTACCAAAATGTTTCGTTATCTTCTTGCACTTGTTTCGTTGAGCGCGGTCTTCGCGGGTCCTTTAGCCGATGAACATACTGCTGGTCGCATTGTCAACGGCGTACAAACTACAATAGAAGCTCATCCTTACCAGGTATCGCTGCTAAGAACAAGCACAGGATTTCATTATTGCGCTGGAAGCATTATTAGCGAAGATATTGTGGTGACAGCCGCCCACTGTTTAAAAAATATGAAAGCTTCTGATGTGCAAGTGCGCTTGGGCTCTACGTATAACAACGAAGGTGGAATAGTCGTGGGTGTCAAAGTTCTGAAAGCGCACGAAAAATATGACCGCGAACTCTTGTGGTACGATATAGCCATTCTCAAGTTGGAGAAGCCAGTTAAGCAATCATCGACGGTCCGTTACATTGAAATGGCTAAGGAAGTACCAAAAACTGGCACTTCTGCCGTTGTGACTGGTTGGGGTACCGAATGCTTTTTGATGTGTGATCTCTCCCCTGTTCTGATGGAAGTCGAAGTCACTTTTCTTGAACGTAAAGACTGTGCTTCTGAAAATTATCTCTACGGTGAAAGGGTTAGGGAAACAATGGTATGTGGGTATGCTAAAGACAAAGATTCTTGTCAAGGAGATTCTGGTGGTCCTTTCGTCGCCGAAGGTAAGTTAGTCGGCGTTGTATCCTGGGGACAAGGATGTGCTATGGATGGCTATCCCGGCGTTTACGCTGATGTCGCCGCTTTACGTGATTGGGTATTGGATAACGCGCAAAAATTGTAAATTAAAAAATTGGGAAAAATAAAAATCGTCTATTTAATAAGAACGCTTTTTGGTTTTCATTGTATCCTACATGGCATACTAAGTTTACGCAGATGTACATGATAACGAAACGAACTGAAGATAGAGCCACCTTTCAGAATCGTTTTCTGAATCTGAATATGGTTCAAACTCATTTTCTTAATCGAGTTAAGCATGTGTGCCTTTTTTTGTTTTTCTTGCGTTGTTTTTATTTTTCTTGCTTATATATATTCTTCCAACTACTAACTAATGTTACTGAACATTTTAATTGCCGCTCGTAAGAAGGCGCGCCATTGCCACAGCATGTTCGTTACAATTTTTCTGGGTTGGAAAAAAAAGTATAAAAATGATAATATTTGCCAAACTTATTACACTTCGTTATTCGTTAGGTAAGAAAACGATTAGAACGAGCTACCTGCCTTCAATCTGGTTCAAATGCAAGGCATCGTCGTCATTGCTTATTTTAGTCAAAGAGAAAAAAAAACCCATGTAAACATTAATAAACCTATTTAACAATAAAAAAACATAATATCCCGCATTTATATACGTATCTACGTACCTAACTTTTATAGCGATTAATAAAAATTTTTTGATTAATCGTCGCGTGCTGGTAATGTAAAATTGATAAACCATTCGTTAACGGTTAAGAAAACCAATCAAAGTTTTTCACATTTTGAGAAAACACACACATTACACAAATAACTAAATAAAAACATAAAATCATATCAATGTGAGAGTGTCAAGCAAGCACTTAAACTTGAATTAAAATCTTAACGTTTGTGTTTCGAATTGATAAACGTTAGGAAGAGCTTCTTATCAGCTTGCGAAAAATTCAATTCAAGATAACAGTTCAGACACTAGCTTTTAATTAGTATAAATACTGATCAATTTACAATGCAGACAACATTCGCGAACTATTTTCCAAAATGTTTCGTTATTTTCTTGTATTTGTTGCTTTGAGTGCCGTGGTTGCGGGTCCTTTACACAATGAACTTACAGCCGGACGGATTGTCAACGGCGTAGAAACTACAATCGAGAAACATCCTTATCAGATATCACTTCAAGATGCCAACAGAGGAAGTCACTTCTGCGGTGGTAGCATCATCAGTGAGGATATCATAGTGACAGCCGCCCATTGTGTAAGTGGTAGCAATCCTTCTGAATTGAAAGTACGCTTGGGCTCTACTTATAACAACGAAGGTGGAATAGTCGTGGGTGTCAAAGCTTTGAAATACCATGAGAAATATGATCGCGACCTCTTGTGGTACGATATAGCCGTTCTGAAGTTGGAGAAGCCAGTTAAGCAATCATCGACGGTCCGTTATATTGAGATGGCTAAGCAAGTACCAAAGACGGGTACTTCTGCCGTTATATCTGGTTGGGGTACTAAGTGCTTTTTGATGTGTGATCTCTCCGCCGTTCTGATGGAAGTCGAAGTCACTTTTCTGGAACGTAAAGACTGTGCTTCTAAAAATTATCAATACGGTGAAAAGATTAGAGAGACAATGGTATGTGGATATGCCAAAGACAAAGACTCTTGTCAAGGAGATTCTGGTGGTCCTTTCGTCGCCGAAGGTAAATTAGTCGGCGTTGTGTCTTGGGGACAGGGTTGCGCTCTGGATGGTTACCCAGGTGTCTATGCTGATGTGGCTGCTTTACGCGATTGGGTATTGGACAACGCTCAAAAATTATAAGCTAAGATTAGAATTCCTTGAAATTTAGCTCCACCATTAAGGAATAGGCCATATAGGAATATATCTGTCTCTTATACACATCTAGATGTCTAATGAAATAAATTCTTAAACTAATAGAAAGTAAATTGCGTTATTAAGTATGTATTTAAGTATAAAGCAATAAAATATATTGAAAGATGACAGTGTCGGAGCCATATTTAGTTTGCAACACGCAGGATAGTTGCCGAATCGCAGCGCTTAGGTAGAGAAAATCCGGAACTTTCAAGAAACTGTTTCTTTCAGTTAACAGTTTTTTATACCCCATATGACTTGTAGTTCCTGTGCGGAAGTATGCAATATCCAGAAGGAGTTGAGATAGACTCAGCTTTGATTATCGATTCAGAATCACTTCCTACAAGTTTATCTGTCCATCTGACTATCTTGTTATCTAGTATTCGACGTAGAGTTCATTGCATTCCACCTGTTTTGATGAAATTTGATAGACCATGTTTTGGCGCAAGCAGGAACGGTTTTGAAAATGGTTCGGATCGGATCCTCTTGCCGGCCACGTCCCGTATAACAGCTTAGTGTAAAACGTCGTTATAAAGTAGTAGAGGAGAAGTGGTAGTAGCAGTAGTAAAAGTGTTGTAGCGCATTTAATGGTAGACCGTAACCCACTTTAATATTTCTACTTGGTTTCCACATATTCTCGAAGGTTTAAAGCATTTCACAGTGTTACTCCCCATATAAAATCCATTTAATTTAAAGCGGAATTAAAGAACTTATTATTTTATTTTATCTATTTTTAATACCAACCTGTATATCTACACTTCCAATGCTTTTGCCAAATTTGAAGTCGATAACTTCATATTTGCGACCAAGAGATGATTTAGTGCTTGTTTCCCCAGAAAACAACGTGCAGACAGATAGACATGGTAAGATCCAATCCAAATTTGATGCTAACTAACAGTATATAAGCCTTATGTGGTATCTGAAGCGTCCTTCTGGATATTACGAAAATTTAAAAAAGATGAATAGATTCGTTTTTCTGTAGTGAGTATAAAGAAGAATCGAAAATTGTTGAAAACATACATTTATATACATTTGACGAGCACATCATCAATTATAATGAAATAGGAGTTGGTGTGAAATATGTTTGTCAATGTTAGTAAAGGAAAACAGAATTTCTATTATAAATAATTTAGCCAATGAAATGAAACTTTGCTTGGAATAATTCCTAGAGCTACATAAATATTTAGGGTAAGATGAGTTCATATCGTAACCAAAAAGAGAACTCCTTCTAAAGCGAAATTAATTTTCTCACTCGTTAGTCCATTTATTTAACTTTTTGAGGAATGATTCCTCAACATCGAAGTGAAGACCGAAGTTTGGTTTGTGCCTTTACTAAAAATGTCTTCGCTGACTTGCACTTTAACACGAAGTAAGACACGAGCCAATAAAATAATTATTAGAATTAGAAATTAGTGAGAACCCTGCGCATACAAAATAACCCAAGCCTTTGATTATGACCACACAGCTAGAAAACTATAAAAACTTTTTGCTAATAATTGTCTTTGAAAGACATAACGATACTTCAGTTTTTTATATGGCTTGAAGTGAATTGAAAATTGTCTGAGAAAGCTACTTTCATTGCTATGATCAGCCTCCATCAAGCATAAATGCTATATATATTTTGGATATTTTTCGAAGTTTTTTCTCATTCACCGAAAAAGTGATGGAGGCGTACACATGCGTGGTAATTTCTTCTGTGAATCCTTGTAAATATGCCATAAAAAGTATTTCATTTTTTTTCTCCAGATTCCAACGATGTCTAGTAGATTTTCGGTTTATTAGTAATTCGTACAATGTGCAAACAACGAATGGTAAATTGGGAAGGAAGAAGTGTTTCTAAAAAATTTGTGGTAAATTGTGGAGGAAGAAGTGTTTCTAAAAAATTTCTATCCGCCTGAGTGGCTGAGTAGGCAAGAGTCTCGACTAGCAATTCAATGGTCGTGGGTTCAAATCTCCAGTGCGGTAGAGTTTTTATAATAATAACAATAATAATAATAACATTAATAAAAATAAAAGCCGAAAGCTTTAGATGTTAGTGCTTTAAGACATTAGTCTTAGAAGTTATTTTCAGACTAAATTTATAATAATAATAATAATAATAAACTAAGTGACTAAAAGTGACTAAGTGACTAAAAAACTAAGTGACTTGTCATGCAAGTGGTAAAGAATTCAGTAAATAAAACATTGTTCGTCACTATCGTTCGGCGTATCTTTAGAGTCCATCCAAGAATAGAAGAACAAAAATGCTGCTTAAATTCACCGTAAATCATTAAGCAAGAGAAATTGTGAATATTTGTGTAATAGATGGGCGGCCGTTCACATTTAAGGCCAAGATATTCGAATCTAAATGACTTTCTGAGACACGGAAATATTATCGAATAGATAAGATTTGCAGCAGAGATTTTTTGTCTTCTAGTGGGACGGCATTCGTTTGACCAAGTATGGCGGAGAACAAGATTAATCAAATTTATGGAATTGATAAATTCTGACTGAGAAAAATTTTTTTGAATTCTTTTGCCTCTCAGACAGCTCAGTGCGCTTCATAATTCAAAATTTTTTCGTATTAAGAAATCAAAATTATTTGAACGTAAATTGCAATTTTGCCCACATATATATTTACGTATATACATTTCGCAAGCATTTATAAAAATACCTTAATTAATAGTCCCGTTCTCTTCTTCGGAAAGAGTAAGACAGATGAAAATAAAGTGTTCGATACCATTCAAGAAATTTATATCGTAATTTCTGCATTTTCGGAAATTATTACAAAATACATTGAATAAATAAAAGCATAAAAATGCGTCAGTGCACAACTATGAGCAACGCACTCGAACTTGAATTAGAATGCTATCAGTTATCAATTAAATATACTAATGATTAAAGGCTTCTGACCGCTGCGCTTATCAGCCTTTGCATAAAATCATTGCAAGATAATATTTAAGACACAAAATTTAAATTAGTATAAATACTAACCAACTCACAATGGAACCAGCATTCGCAAACTAATTACCAAAATGTTTCGTTATTTTCTTGTACTTGTTTCGTTGAGCGCGGTCTTCGCTGGTCCTTTACCCGATGAACATACTGCTCCTCGCATTGTCAATGGCGTCGAAACTACGATAGAAGTTCGTCCTTACCAGGTATCACTCCAGAAAATAAGCACAGGAAACCATTATTGTGGTGGAAGCATTATTAGCGAAGATATTGTGGTAACAGCCGCCCATTGCTTAAGAAATGTTGAAGCTTCTGATTTGCAAGTGCGCTTAGGTTCTACGTATTACAATGAAGGTGGAATATTGGTGGGCGTTAAAGCTCTAAAATGCCATGAACAATACGACCGCGAACTCTTGTGGCACGATATAGCCATCCTCAAGTTGGAGAAGCCAGTTAAGCAATCATCGACGGTCCGTTATATTGAGATGGCTAAGCAAGTACCAAAGACGGGTACTTCTGCCGTTATATCTGGTTGGGGTACTAAGTGCTTTTTGATGTGTGATCTCTCCGCCGTTCTGATGGAAGTCGAAGTCACTTTTCTGGAACGTAAAGACTGTGCTTCTAAAAATTATCAATACGGTGAAAAGATTAGAGAGACAATGGTATGTGGATATGCCAAAGACAAAGACTCTTGTCAAGGAGATTCTGGTGGTCCTTTCGTCGCCGAAGGTAAATTAGTCGGCGTTGTGTCTTGGGGACAGGGTTGCGCTCTGGATGGTTACCCAGGTGTCTATGCTGATGTGGCTGCTTTACGCGATTGGGTATTGGACAACGCTCAAAAATTATAAGCTAAGATTAGAATTCCTTGAAATTTAGCTCCACCATTAAGGAATATATTATGTATATAGGAATATATTATGTGTATACTTTTTTTATTTACAATTTAGGACTATGTCCAGCATTATTTGCAAGATATGAACAACCAGTAATAAAGACCATTTATTTTAAGGTTGATATTGTTTTACTGGAGAGTGTTAAATGGTAATTTCCAAGTTATCGATCTGCTGATCATACAAAAATATATCTAACATATATATATAATGTCGGCATATCGTCTCTTTATTACTTACTAATCAATAAACAAGTTTATTTACTTTTATGTCAACTTCCCCATTGTTATTTTTCACGAATTTTTTGTTTATGGTTACATTGATTTCTTTGTTTTTGGTTTGGTTTGGTTTACATTTGTCTGCAAAACAATATGGTAGCGCGGCTAACCATTGTGTTTACCACTTGGGAGTTTTTAACCCGATATCGGAAATGACGCCCCAATGTGTCGGCCAAGCACGTGCTGTGAGTCGAGAACAGAGAGATGCCACCTTCGACACTCAACACCTACGTTGACGTACGTTAAATAATTTTATTTAAATTTAAAGTTTTAGTGAATTTCTAATGGCAAAATTTGAACACATTGTTTATTAACAGATCCCCTATTACAGTATTCCAATTGGGTCAAACTACTTTTGTGACCATCTCTCATATGGTGAAAACTCATATCGATGTGTTTACTTCTATTGTAGAATACATCTCATGGTACATATCGCCAAATACATGAGCGAAATGATATGATTTTTGGTCCACTTTCTCGCAGTTATTGTTATTGCGGATTAATTGATATTTTGTGTCTACCGTTCATCATTAACAAATTGTAATAGTAAATCAATAACATAGGACTGTTGAGAAATTGCAATCTGATCAAGTTTTCCTTTTTGCTCTATCCATGCTTAAGAAATATTTAACAGGACCGTTGTCTACTATATGAACTTCTTCTCATATTTAAGATAACTAAATCGTCTATATATGGTGGAATAATATTTATGTTTTCATTCGAATGAGAGCATAGTGTCTACGAATGGTTCACGTACGTTGCACAGGTTGGCTTCATTTATTTGTAGTTAAGAAAACAGAAATAAACGACGACATTACAATGTAAATGCGTGGTTACATTTGCTGTCATAAATCTGTCTTGCGACGATAACGAACGCTAACTACAAACATTCCTGCCTGTCCTATTCTATTGCAGTTGATCTCATGTGATCGAATTTGTTGTTTTACACTCTTTACCGAGTCCCAACACCGAAAAATGGTGGAGACTCATTTAAGCATACATATCCTTGCTCAGCGCCAGTAAACAGTAAATCCATCTAAAAATGTCCGTCTGTCTCTCTGTATAATGTCCCGTTAAATGATTTCCTGTGTGGCAAAAATGAAGATACACTCTTCAAATACGACAAAAAAATTAGAAATACGCAGATTGGCCCTGAAAGTGGACCAAAGCGGCCGAAGAACACACAATATAACATAAACAGAGAACATCTCTTCCTACTGGGCGTTTGCGTTCATTACGCTTACAGTAAAACAAACACCGTATAAGCGTTTTCTACAGAAATAGGAAAAAATAGATAGGATAAAGCATTGTAGAGA
>KK499823.1:468326-548654 GCA_000688715.1 Glossina pallidipes
AAAAAAAAACCCATGTAAACATTAATAAACCTATTTAACAATAAAAAAACATAATATCCCGCATTTATATACGTATCTACGTACCTAACTTTTATAGCGATTAATAAAAATTTTTTGATTAATAGTCGCGTGCTGGTAATGTAAAATTGATAAACCATTCGTTAACGGTTAAGAAAACCAATCAAAGTTTTTTACATTTTGAGAAAACACACACATTACACAAATAAGTAAATAAAACCATAAAATCATATCAATGTGAGAGTGTTAAGTAAGCACTTAAACTTGAATTAAAATCTTAACGTTTGTGTTTCGAATTGATAAACGTTAGTAAGAGCTTCTTATCAGCTTGCGAAAAAATCAATTCAAGATAACAGTTCAGACACTAGCTTTTAATTAGTATAAATACTGATCAATTTACAATGCAGACAACATTCGCGAACTATTTTCCAAAATGTTTCGTTATTTTCTTGTATTTGTTGCTTTCAGTGCCGTGGTTGCGGGTCCTTTACACAACGAACTTACAGCCGGACGTATTGTCAACGGCGTAGAAACTACAATCGAGAAACGTCCTTATCAGATATCACTTCAAGATGTCAACAGTGGAAGTCACTTCTGCGGTGGTAGCATCATCAGTGAGGATATCATAGTGACAGCCGCCCATTGTGTAACTGGTAGCCATCCTTCTCAATTGCAAGTACGCTTGGGCTCTACTTATAACAATCAAGGTGGAATAGTTGTGGGTGTCAAAGCTTTGAAATACCATGAAAAATTCAACAACGATGTTTTGTGGCACGATATAGCCGTTCTGAAATTGGAGAAACCTGTTAAGCAATCGTCGACGATTCGTTACATTGAAATGGCTAAGAAAGTACCAAAGACTGGCACTCCTGCCGTTGTATCTGGATGGGGTACTAAATGCTACCCGGCTTGCCCTCTTTCTCCTGTTCTAATGGAAGTCGAAGTCACTTTCCTGGAACGCAAAGACTGTGCTTCTAAAACGTATCTTTATGGCGACAAGATCAAGGAAACAATGGTTTGTGGTTACGCTACAGCAAAAGACTCTTGCCAAGGAGATTCCGGCGGTCCTTTCGTCGCCGATGGTAAATTGGTCGGCGTTGTATCCTGGGGACAAGGATGTGCTATGGATGGCTATCCCGGCGTTTACTCTGACGTGGCCGCTCTACGTGATTGGGTATTGGAAAATGCTCAAAAATTGTAGATTGCGCTCAGATTCTTTGCTGAAATAAGAAATGTGCAGCATGAAAATTGATTATTTATTAATAAAATTTATAATCCTATAAACTTTTTGTTTTTTTCAACTTTTGGCTTCCATTAGTGAACAACTAAAACCCTTACTCGTGATTGTAAATTTATGATGTTGTTGTAATTTTTCCGAGATTCGGCGATACCTATTTGTACAAGATCTTTCTACTCGATACGTTAATATCAGACTTGCGTTAAAATATTTCGCCAAAGTGGAGAAAGTGTCCTGATTTTTATCAGCTCTTGTCCATGGCCCAAAACGTCACGGTGTACCAACTTTCACTAAAATATGTATAAAATTACGACTTGTTGGTTGAACACAAATATACATGAATAAACACCGGACAGAGGGACAAACAAAAAGTGATTCTGAATCGATGATTATAACAAAAGGTGGATATACCTTAAGTCGATATGAGTGTTCTATAAATCCGTACAAACTTGATATACCCTTGGACCACATGTGGTGTAAGTGTAAAACAAATTACTAATTAATTGTTTTTAATATAATCATTACACACACAATTTTTTTGTCTTTTCTTACCATTGATTAATGTATTTTGCTTTAGTATACAAGAAATGAGAAAAGAACATTTCAATACGAAAAGTGAAGGAAAGCTACCTAGTATTTAACTATGGGAGCAAAACAATTTTTCTTTTATAACATATGAATATGAAAATGTAAGTTTGTTCTCCCAATTTTCTCTTTCTGCTGTCAAGAAGTGATCTGCAATACACAACAGAGACAAGCGTCTTCTTTTAAAATTTCAAAAACTTATGCACCGTACGAGTGATGTAATCCAAAATTTTCCAGTTAAAGCTAGATTGAAGAGACAATAAAAAAAAAAAAAATTAAATAAGCTTTAATTTGAAAATACGTTCCCTTTAAAAAATTGTAAAAATTATTATTCGAAAAGAATGAAGTACGACTTTTTTATTTGAGAAACAAGCAAACCAAAGAATTTCGTTAGTAGTTAATTACCTTTGAGGCAAAGACAGTAACGAATAAATTTTTCTTTCACATATTCTGTGAAAGAAATTCGTTAAACATTTCAACGGTGCAATGAATTTTTTTTAATTTTTTTCTTCTTCTTCTTCTATGAATGAGGAAATAAACCAGAAATGACTCGCTGAGTAGAATAAAAATGCAAAATCCTTTTTTTAATGTTTATACGTCCTAGTCAAAAAGTATTTTAAAAAATATTTTTGTTGGTCCTTACTAATATTAAAAAAAAAAAACTATTTGGTGAAGAAAATCCATATACAAAACTAACAAATATTCGTACACTTTGCCTATAAAGTCCGTGCTTGGTAATGGAGGCCTCTTTTCCTTTCCTATAAAAGGGGGGGATAGCCAACATAAAAGAATGTCCACTTATTCCAAGTTTAGCTCTTGTAAAATGTCTCGTATAAAGAGGACAAGCAAACCATCAAAGAACCTGAAAAGTAATATTTACTTCTTCGCTCTTTCTTTTTAACATGAGGGAATGTAGTTTCCATTAATAATCCTAGAAGAGCTTATGTTGTCAGAATTTTTAAAGTAGCAGTCGGTCACAAATTCGTTGGTGATGCGAATCTACAGCACCTAGTCTCAGCGATCCGAAATTTAGATGACAACTATAAAAAAACAGATTTTTGTTGTCTCATTGGTTCTAACAGGCCTGGTTCTAAAGAATGTAAAACTAAAATCTCTTTTAAATGCAAATAACCGAAAGTTATTACAAATGAAAATATAATCATAATGGAAGGCATCTTCTGTCCATAGATATCACTAAGAGCGACGATTTGTTCCCAGCGTGCACAGTAGTGGATATCAAAGAGGTAATATCTAAGGTAACCAAAACTCTTGATATTTTTCTATACAACAAATTTTTATTTTTATGTATGGACACTTATTTGCACACCTAAAATAAAAACAATACCATAAAAACCTATCAATGCAGGAGTATTAAGCAAGCAGTTAAACTTCAATTAAAATTTTAACATTTATCAATCGCAAAAGCTAATGCTTAAGAACTTCTTATCAACTTGTAAAAAAATCAATTCAAGATAATAGTGCAGACGCTATCTCTGAGTTAGTATAAATACTGAACAATTCACAATGCGGACAACATTCGCGAACTAATTTCCAAAATGTTTCGTTATTTTCTTGTATGTATTTGTTTGAGTGCCGTCGTCGCGGGTCCCTTGCCCAATGAACTTACAGCCGGACGTATTGTCAACGGCGTAGAAACTACAATCGAAAATCGTCCTTACCAGGTATCAATTCAATGGGAAAGGGGAAATCATTTCTGCGGTGGTAGCATCATCAGTGAGGACATTGTAGTGACGGCCGCCCATTGTGTAGCATTTAAAGACCCCTCTGAATTACAAGTGCGCTTGGGCTCTACGTATAACAACGAAGGTGGAATAGTCGTGGGTGTCAAAGCTACGAAATACCACGAAAAATTCGACGGCGATATTTTGTGGTATGATATAGCCATTGTCAAGTTAGATAAACCTGTGAAGCAATCGTCGGTGATACGTTACATTGAAATGGCTAAGAAAGTACCAAAGACTGGCACTCCTGCCGTTGTATCTGGATGGGGTACTAAGTGCTTCTCGGTTTGCCCTCTTTCTCCTGTTCTAATGGAAGTCGAAGTCACTTTCCTGGAACGCGAAGACTGTGCTTCTAAAACTTATCTTTATGGCGACCAGATTAAAGAAACAATGGTTTGTGGTTATGCTAAAGAAAAGGACTCCTGTCAAGGAGATTCCGGTGGTCCTTTCGTCGCCGAAGGTAAGTTGGTCGGCGTTGTATCATGGGGAGAAAGATGTGCCTTGGAAGGTTACCCCGGTGTCTATGCTGATGTAGCCGCCTTACGCAATTGGGTATTGGAAAACGCTCAAAAATTGTAAATTACGATAAAACTTGATGCCGGAAAAAGGATCGTAAAATAAATGAATTATGAATTATTTATTGATCAAAGTTATAACCATATAACTTTTCTATTTTTGTTCAAAATTATTGCTCTTAATTATAATCCTAAGTTACTTGATTAGTACTTTACAATACTTGCGCACACTGATTGTAAATTATTCTAATGAAATGCTTCTTCAGAGGTGAAAGACTGTCAAAGGTTTTTACAGTGAAGTCTTTAGTACAGTAAAGTTTAGTTGGAAAACCAAATTGTTAGCACAACATATATGTTGGAAAGCTTCGTAGACGTATTTAACATGTTATTCATACCTTATTTCTGCAGGACTCAATTTACTTAACTTAATTTATCTTTCACGCAATTTTCATAATTATAAAGCGAAACTTTTTTCATGCAAGTGTGATAGTTCGCAAACTGTTTATCACATTTCATTTAACTTTTATGATTATTACAAATGGGCTACGTACAGTGCAATGGCTAGGCTCGCGACTGGCATCGCGAGTTTGAATCTCATTCCAGTAGATCAGACTTTATAAGTAACTATAATAAGATAGTTATGACCGCCTTTAACACATTGCGTAGGCCTTTGCCATTTGCCTTTAGTATTTTTTTGCTTAATATACTTTGATATATAGTGTCATAGTTTCGCTACACTTTATATTTAATACTTTAAGCCTAAAAATATTCTAAGCAAAAATTGGTCTACGTTGAAACTGAAAGCTATTAACTTTTCTGAGCTTTGATAATCGTCTCTATAATAGCGCAATTCAAGCCCTTAAGCCTTAAGATTGTTGCTTAATATGGCGGAATCTGTAATTGCAGCCAGAGATGAACAAATAAACTAATAAATGGTGATAAACATTTGCAAGGATAGTGTCACATATTACATGTCATTCGCAAATGATTGTTTATATGGCACTTACTTCCCCAGCAATCATGCCCGCCCGGTTTTAAAATACCTTTGAAATCGACAAAAACGGTCTTCCCATCGATCTTATCGAGCTTATGTGAATCGCAAGATAATTTCAACTTTAAAGGAGATTAGGAAGACAGCGATAAGAAACGTTGCGGAAGTTCTGAAAAACTCGTGTACAATACGTTTCGTTACTGTTAACTTGGTGAACAGAAGCCATGCGGACTTTTCATCCAGCTGTAGTATCCTAATTAGTTCTAATAGTTCCCTGGCAACTAGCTCCCGCGTAATAGTTGTTTTATCATGGCCTACGAGTTACGCTGCCCAAAATTTCTCATTATAGCGGCAGAGAGAGAATATGTTCTTAGAGAAAGACGTCAAAAAATAATTGAGCAAAATAAAACTTAATTCGGAAATACATTTGCTTTAAAAAATGCAAAAGTTATTATGGAAAGATGATGAAGTACAAGTTTTTAGCAGAAAAAACAAGCATACCAAAGAACTTCATCAGCAGTTAAATACCTTTGAAAGCATGACATTAACGAATAAATTTTCTTTTCATGTACTCTGTAAAATAAACTCATTAAGTATTTTAAAATTGAAGTAAGTTTTTATTTTAAGTGCAAAATTGTTTTTAATGTTTACTTATCATAGTCAAAAACATTTAAAAACATTTAAAAAAATTTTTGCTGCTCTTTATGAATATTAAAAAAAAAAAATAAATTGCTTGGTAAACAAAAAGTATATGCAAAACTAAAAAATATTTATATGATTAGCTTATGTTTTGCTTAACTATAACGCTTATAGTAACGTCGCTATGCTTTGCTTTTGGTGAAACACATGCTTGGCAATGGACGAAACGAATAATTAGTGGTGAAGAGACTTTCATTAGATCGCATCCTTATCAAGTGTCCATTCAAACTAAAGCACACGAACACATTTGTGGCGGATGTATAATAAATAAATTTATCGTTTTAACTGCAGCTCATTGCTTTGATGACATAGAACCCCACGAAACAAAAGTCCGCTTGGGCTCTACTTATTATTCGAAGGGAGGCCGTTTAGTAGGAGTTAAAAATTTTACCCTCCACTACAGGTACAAATTTTCAATAGTGCCAGTTTACGATATTGCTATACTAAAAATAAGCAAACCTGTATATCAAACGAAAACCATACGTTATATAAAATTGGCTAAAACGCGACCACGCACAGGTGCTCGAGCGGTAGTGTCTGGTTGGGGTACAACAGGTTTAGGACTGAACGGTATATCTGTGCATCTTCGGAAGGCTACCGTACGTTACATAGACGGGAAAGATTGCGCATCATTTGGACGGAATATCTACAGAGTCTTTATTACGGAAACTATGATTTGCGCTGAAACCTTGGATCAAGCTGCTTGTGCTGGTGATTCTGGTAGCCCTTTAGTGGTAAAAGGCGAGCTGGTGGGTATAGCATCGTGGGGTGCTGGTTGTGGAACACAAAATTTTCCCGATGTATACACGGACGTTGTAGCGCTACGCTATTGGATAAACAATGCTTTAAAAACACTAATTAAAAGAGAGAGCTCAGAAAAGCAAAAGAAACAAACGGTTACCAAATATAACACGAATTCTGAAAACAGAAATGAATAGTCAAGCTATATATAGAATTTAAACTACCTCGGCTTGTAAACCGCAGCTGGAGGTAAAACCCAGAACTTTTAAGAAGGAAATCAGCAAATTTATTTTGTACAAAAGTAGATTAAGTGCCTATGTTGTCTGAATATGTGTTTATTCCTGAATCTTTGGTAATTGTAATAAACTGCAATAAATCGAAAAACGAAATGCTTTATATAACTATTTGACGTAACTTTGGAGCAAAAATTACAATAAAGAGAGGAATTTGCAATCAACTCTAATATGTTAGACGTTAAAGAGATAGTACGAGGACTGGATAAAAATTTGAAAAGAGTGAAAACAAAAACAAATTCAAAGACTAACAAAAAGATCGTAAAGAATACATGCGGCATATGGCACAATTAAAATAAGTGTGCAGTGAAAATTCAATCCATAAATGCATACGACATATAAAAATCAATTTCCCAACTATTCATCGCAAACGTGCACGTTTATTGCTAACTGTATCAAGAATGCTATCATCCATCGATATGCCAGATATGTCAGATATAGCACAACTTTCGGGGTTGATTTAAATGGAGAATTTCGTTCAACGTCTCTAACACACGCGTGGGCATAAACCGACTGACTTCCAATCATCGTATTTATATAGCAAACATAAAGTGAACTCTTTAGATCATCTGGGAGTTTAATGCGACCAAAAATAGTATTAGGTTTGAAGAATAGCAAAAAGGCTAGAGGCAAGCTGTTAGATCAAGCAACAGCTTCGCTGTGCTAGAGTATTATGCACAGGCACCCCATATTACATACGGAGGAGTTTATTGACTTTTCATCGTTCTACTTTATTCGTAATCTATGGACACAAACCCAAAATCTTATTTACTCTTACAACTCACATATAGAATAGAAATCATTAAATCTCTTCCCTAACGGAGACTTTCATTGGTTACCTCGTTGATTAGCGGCTTTATTAAACCAAGAAATTTTGTAAACGTTAGCAGTAAACGGCAAATTCATTAAACCGACCAAAAGAGAATACAATTATCATATTTCGATATTGCACTTAATACATACCCGCATACACTTTTAATGCGTTTCGAATATGTTCGCTGCTAATAACATAACCACTGGATAAAAATAAGGTAAATAGTGCTTAGGTTAATGATGGCGGTGTTTTTTATTGCTTCAGCAATAATGCTGATATAGTTCAGTTAAGTATTACAATTTTCATACCTGCGATACGAGGAAGTAATTTAACTTAATAGACATTCTGAGCAGAACATCCCTATATTGCATTACATAAGAACAGCGCAGTTCTGATTATGTGTTAAGCGATTTTAGAAAAAATGAAAAATAAAGAATTTCTGCATTATACAATATTTAAACGCCTTACCTTTACACGTGCGTTTACTTGAAACTCTTTTTAAATGTAAAATATGTAATACCTCCTACCAATGACATTTCGTTGCATAATCCATCAATTAATAATAATTCATATAAGTAATGACAAGCAAATTCTTCTATAATTTTACATAATAACGCAATCAGAGCGCGCTCTCTCTCTCTCTTTCGCCTTGTGAATTGTCTCTGACTTATATCTACAAGCGTAACATAACCCATAGACGGCTACAGAAGACACAAACTTCCTTAATTAGTGTAAAAGTTTTCGATCTTAGCAAAAGTATTAACATTCTCGAAAACGAAAGATTTAAAATATTATTATTATTATTATTATAATTAATTTAGGCAGAAAAATAAATGCTAAGACTAAGGTCTTAAAGCACTAGCATCCAAGGCTATCGGCTTGGGATTTAAACAAACCGAGACCGTTTGCCTACAAGCGGGTTAGAAAAAAATTTTCTTTTTAAACAAAACTTCATTTTGTTTTTAAAATAACTTATATAGATTTTCACTGATCAAGCCTGCCTACGATGACTAAAAAGTGAAAGAACTTCGATAGAACCCATACACGTACCTTATCGTTACAGATATCAGTTGTTATTGCCATCAAAGCCGTATAAGGATTTCGTATAAAATCGGTTTAAAGCACGATTTCCATTAGCTTTAAATATAACTCATAATAGCCGTAAGTATACGATAGTAAGGCAGACCTGAGTTAAATAAAAAATTCACAAATTTAAATTGTGGGAATCTATAACGATTAGAGCTCAACCAAGACATTACAAATGATAAACAATTTTTAAACTAAGTTTTACTTTCACCTGCTGCCTACTTATCACAAGCGACAGCAGAGAAGTCACATTTAAATTCAAATTGCAGTAAGCCGTAATTAACTGAACTCCAATGTTACCCTTAAGGTGATTACAAACTTCTCTTTTATTTTAATTATAAAAAAAACTTTCCTTTATCTACTTTTTTTATATTTTATGTAAATAATTTCCTTTTATCATTAACAAACAGAAATATTATGACATTGAAAACAAACGTTTAGAAAACTAAATTTACTTTCTTTCACCTCGTTTTGCTGCCCCAATGCCTTACTTTTCATGATATATTTTTCATTGTTTTCAAGTCATATAAAAAATGCAAAATTTTTTTACTCAAATGTTCACTTGTAAGATGAAGTTAATTGTAGTTAGTATAATTCTGTTACGACTTTACCGTGTCTTAGCTTTTCAAGCACACGAAAGTAATTATGATAATTAGAATTAAAACAAGTTTTCCTGTTCTAATGCGCACTTTGATTTGATTATATTCCAGATTATCCAAGCAATAGTGGAGTAAAAGGACATTCACCAACGGCGGATCCTCATTACAATTTGCCTCCAAATTATGAAAATCATTATCCAGCTCCTGGAAATCCAGGGCAAGTTCAAGGACACTATCCCAATCCATGGTTACAACCTTCTCCGGGCAAGCAACATTTTAATCCAACCAATGATTATCAAAATCTTGGAAGTTTTGAGTTTGACTATCCCATAATAGGTCCATATATTCCTAGCGATTATGATCAGGGACAACCGATCAATTATCCCCAATCATGGCAACATGAACAGCCTCCTTGTAATCCAAATTCCCAACCTTGTGGTTCCCCATCTATTCAACCGCCACCTGGTTACAATCCACCTAATTATATTATTAACTATCCTGTCCACGGACCTCCTCCGGGCCAACGTCCTTGCTGTGACTATAATTCTGGTCAAATACCATTCAATCCATCTAACCCGCATAATTTTAATAACAACTATATGTTTCAACCACCAATGAACGGACAGAACTTCCACCAGCAACCGCCTGGTCCGCCTGGACCAAATGTTGGTCAAGTATCATTAATTCCTCCGCTACCAAAACACTATAAGCCTCATAATCCCGACGGCGGACAGCAGAAATTGAATTTACATTGATTTACTAAGCACAAAACTATTTTATGTAAATTTTGGAAAAGTTTTGTTTTCT
The DNA here is from genome assembly GCA_000688715.1 of Glossina pallidipes. Taxonomy (NCBI): domain Eukaryota; kingdom Metazoa; phylum Arthropoda; class Insecta; order Diptera; family Glossinidae; genus Glossina; species Glossina pallidipes. The sequence goes on from KK499823.1 coordinate 478,454, forward strand.
TACAAAAAAAGGCAAAAAACCATTGATTGAATATTTTGCAATAATAATAATTCTTTCTTTACAAATTTTCTTTATGAATTCTTCCTGTATTCTCTTTAAACATAAAAAAATGGAAATCCTTTGTTATATTTTACAATATATTATTAGAAAAATTTGTCAAATTTTCAAAATCTTCTTTCACATTTTTCTAAGGGTTCTCTGCAAATATTGCACCTTTCTTCCCAATTCTCTAATATGAAAAGAAATATGACGCATAAAATAAGTGATTCTGCTTGACTAGCACAAGGGTGAAGGTCCGGCTGTAGATAATTGTACATGTTGAGCTAGATATGTCTTCAGCTTTAAGGCCAGTTTAGGCATCAAGAGAAATTGCAGAACATGAGTTTATAGTCCAGCATAATTTAGACTTTCTTCCTCTTGTCGAAACTATTTTAAATTGTTCTTTAATCAAATGCAGATCAACAAAAACAAGAAGTTAATATTCTTATGTTCACCAGTAATAAATGATTGCAGCTACATCAAGGAGAACACCCTGTAAGTTTGAACGCTCTTTCTCGAGTAAATGGCAAATTCAAATCGGTTCAATGTTCAATTGGAAATTTAGCGCCTCATACCGTGACCCGTAACTAACACTGGGCTAAAATTTCACCAAAATTACTTTAAAAATTTCATCGATTTTTATGAATTCGATGTGAGTGAAATCGGGATTTACTTCGTTTTGCTACGATAAATCCTATAAATCGAGAACTTTGAAAATTCTGCATGCATTTAGTTATTTTGCAGATGCAATTTTTATAAAAGAATCAAAACATGTACAAGAAATTGCCAAGCGAGACACTCAGTTCAGAAGTTCACCTATAACTCGTACAAATAGAACCGTGTCGTGTTTCTTCTCTCAATTGCTAGTAAAACTTAAGAGTTTTGAAACCCTGGAAAATGACTTATATGTGACTGTTTGTTGTTCAAGATAGGCGTAGCTTAACGCAAAGTCTGTTTGATATCTGTGTGAGAAGCACTGTAAAAGTAAAAAAGAAATCTTGGCTCTCTTGTGAATAAGTGCTACGAACTTTATTTCGGCTGCAAAGTTGGCGACCAAACCTATAAATACATACCTCACATACAGTGTTTGACATATATTTGCGCAAAGGAGATTCCTGCCTGTCTGAAAGAGCTGGAAACCCATCCAAAGAAACTGTGGAATATATTGATTTCAAATCTCTTACATCGCAATAAGGAGCAGTGCCTACAGAAAATGTGATATGGAGGCTGAAAACAAGCCACAAATTCACAAGAAAGAAGGTGTTCTTGCAATAGAAGCTCAAAAAACTTATACACGAAAGAAACGAGTCAGCGATATAGAAGAAAACATAAAGCACAACTTATTACTAACTATTTCTTTTATTACGTCATATTATTTATTTTTTTAATATAATTGCAAAACGTTTCCCCGTTGTCCTATGTTGAATTAATGATGTAAGTTTACTAAAAGGCGTTTCTTATTGAATTTTACACAAAATTATTATCCGGAGCTAAAAGGCTAGACAAATCGATCTATGGTGTCTTCAGAGCGGAGTGAATTACGGTTACGCCATCTCCTGGTTTTGCATTGTTAATGGCCTTGAGGATATCGTCCACTTGGTCTGCTGTAACTTGTGTTGCCATCAAGACAATAGCAACGGATAACAGCAATATTACTATTGGAATGAACTTCATGTTTGCTTTATAACTTGTAATGAATGAATTGATACATTAGCTTACCATCTTTTATATATGTCAGTGCGTTAATGAAAATGCATTGTAAATTAAACAAACTGAACAAACAGAGTTGCGAAAAGGCGATCATTGTCAATATTTGCACAAGTGATGGCTTCAAGAATTTCCCGTTATTAACAGAATGTCACATTAACACTTTAATGACCGGCGATTTTCGCGTTTGGAAATGAAAAACGCTTAGATACATATAAGAAATTAAAAATTCAAAAGTTAATCAAGTATGAAAAATGTAACTCTCGCTTAGGTTTTCAGTTGTTCTTGCTAAACAGCTGAATTCCAAATACCGCAAGCTTGATTACTTTGTCGATTTGCTATTATGAACCAATTTTCACTATGAAATATCGAAAATTATATCTTTCCACTATATAAAAATTCATATTTCGTGGGAACGGTTATATGAGAGAGGGTTCAAAAAATTGAGCCAACCGAAGCAAATTTTTCACACTAATTTAGAATGTCCAAGTACTATTACTCACTGAGTTTTGTCGAGAAATTTTGAAAATTGAAAACTTTTTCAAAATCTAGGGTTTGGGCATAAAATCAATCCGAACCATTTACGATAACATTCGTTCTCGGGTCAAAGCACATCACTGCACCAAATTTCATTCAAACATAACAAAAGTTGCGACCTGTAAGTGGAGCACGAAAATAATTGGACCGACATCGGACCAGCAGATGGACAGGCAAGCTTAGATATAATAAAAAGGTGTTTCTATCCTAAGCCCTTCTTGTCCTTGCGTACGTCTGTACCGCAGGTGGTGTAGGTCAAATATTGGCCCGATTAATTCTTCCCTTCAATGTTACTATTTTTCCATTCAAAAACAGAAGTAAAAAGTTGAGGCATTTGAAAAATGCATATCGATAATCAATGACTCTCACTAAATTCATTTGTCGAACATTCTTAATGCAAATATAACTTGATATGGCTCTTTATGTATTATAGTACAATAATACCAAAAGTTTAAGATTTATTTTAGTTCTATTGTAAGCAGCTACTAATTGAAGCATCGCTAGGTAATAAACGCTAGAATTCTAATCGCACATATATGCATGAAGTCATAAATATTCCTATATTTCTTAAAAATTATGGAATAGTAATTAATAGTTGGTTTATCATATGCGAATATACGTTTATTTCCTCAAAAATTGTTGGTATAGAGAAATAAACGCTCCGCATAAATACTCTAAGGCAGTTAAGAGGGAAAAAAGGAGGTGAGCAATAGTTTGGCGTAATTTATACATTTCACTTCACCCCACTTTATGTAACCGCATAAACATATGTAAATTCATAAATATTAGTTTTTACTGTATTACGAAACTATCGAACACCTTTCCATTACGCTTTCCCAAGTTTTCAGCTGTTTGCTACATTCCACAGTTGATTAAACTTTCTCCAAATACCAAATAGTAACGAAACTTTCTCGTTATATAATTCTAATGGTTGCGTAGACTAATTTAATGTTATATTTTACACGTACATGCATATGTGTATTGAATTCATTGATTTATTATCGATATTTAACTCTAAGTACAAATCCAACACATATTTCCAATTTAGATTTCATATAATTTCAGTTTGTTTTCACCTTTTTTTTTTGTTTGTTTTTCTTTATTAGTTTGTTGAACGTTTTCCATTATTGTAGAATTATAGTAAAAGTTGTTTTTAAAACGTATGTATTTAATGCAGTTCAGCATAATTTAAAAACTTTGCATCTATTATGACTATGTAAAGCAAGCAAATATATGCCAATAACAAACTCGGAGATGGGAATTCGAAATCATCTCCCGTTAAAGCTTAGTGTACCAAGTAATTTATTGTCATAAAGGTGTTCAAGTAACAATGAATAAATTATTGTCAGATTTTTTCCATTACCATTTAATTTGAACTTTGATTAAATTTTCCCAGCAATATCCGATGCTGTTCAGAATTGCATATAAAAAGAAATCAGGACAATAGATTCTAATCTGTCTACGACTTCCTATATTTCTAGCAGCGCAGGTCGCTATTAGGCATTAAGAAGAGGCCTTTGCAATTATATCTATGAGTTAAGCAATTGCGAAATTTAATTATTTTGTTGTATCATATTGGCAGAAGTAGCATACAAAATTGTTGTCCCTATAAAACATGTGTTCACTAATAACTTTTTATATAAAAACGAGTGCAACATCCAAGAGAAACATTCAAAGGCCCTGTTTACAATATATATTATTGATCAGTATCAAATTTTAATTCGATCTAAGCATGTTTGTCTGTCTGCCTATCCGCCTTCTTGTCCGTTTGCTTATTTACGTATGGGCATAAAAATGAAAATATCGGCTTCAAATTCAGTTAAAAAATCGAAACAAGTTGCACGCAGGCTCTTGCTAAAAATCGGGCAATGGACACGACCATAGCATAAAATATTCGCATGGGGGTATAGAAAATTCGACCACAGCCGAAAATAATACTCCTATCCTAGAATAATTTTTTCTACCTCCAATTTCTATAATATTTTTTCATAGTTTTTCTTTTTTTCAAAAACTATATGGCACATTATGGTCCTTGACATCAAACAAACTAGATCTTAACTTTTACAGTTGGGTAGATGGTATCGAAACGAACTTATTGGCCTTGAACTGGTATATATACGCAAACTTACCGATTCAAGCGTTACTTATGGACTTATGATTACAGCGACTCGACCTATTTTTGCGTCGAATACGCGAACAATTCCGGTGAACATTTGAATATCAATTTTTCGAACTTATTCTGTTATATTCACGGTGTTATGGACAATTATTTGAAAAAATGTTTGGCGTTTTTCGAGGTTGTTTAAGTTTTTTTTCTACATTGTGGGCGTGACGGATGCCGTAAATCTAGTGTTAAAGAAGTCATAGTAAAACTGTTGTCGTATCACCTATCACGTATTAACTACTAATAAGTACATATAAAATAAAAGTAAATGCTGCACAATGGCATCTTCCTTGTTTAACCTGAAGAGTTGGATAAATCTAAAAAGAATATTTTATTACATAAAGAACATTAAAGTGAATGATGAAAATCTAATAAAAACTTACTCTGGTGTTATTCTTGTCCCCCAAGACCTTGCTTCTTTGCGAAAAGAGTCCATGGTTTTTCGCTAAATGAAATTAAATTATTTATTCGATATTTTGTATACCAACTTGCTTCGGTTTGTATATTAATAAATTAAAGTTAATTTGTTTGGATTGACACAAATCAATGATATCAAAAATATCGCACGTTGTAAAATCTTGATACAACTCGAGAGCAACCCACTTATATAAACTTACAGGACAGACAATGCTATCGAGAGAGGTTCTTGAATCAAGTGCGCACTCGATATCAAGAACCATCAAACGTTTCCAGAAGTAGTATTCGTGAGCTAATGCCTGGAATTAGATTGTCGGTATTTTCCAGACGTTCCCCAGTAAACGAAGACTTAAGTTATTTCTCTATACTCTATTATTTCCTCACAGAACCTCACGCAGTGAATGACTTACTTTTGTTGCTACCGGTCTACATTTTTAATATACTTAGTAATTTCATATTAGCAAGTTATAGAACTAGGTGAGTATGGGCTCAAACTTACGATGCTAACCTATTCGGGTATTCTTCACATGTAATTCATTTATGTGAAACTTATACAACTATGTTTGCTTCTGAATATATTGAATGAAATTAAATATAAGGTCATGAAGCCGCATCAGCATTTTTTGGAACGGCCAGCGCCTTACATAATGTTATTTTACGGATAGGCGTGAGTCAAGAAAATGATCGCAAGTGGGAATTATTTTTGTTTTCTCCAAACATAAGTTTGATGCGATTGGCATTGCCAAGCAGTTTAATGATCATATATGAAGCCAGCTGGTGTGATCGTTTCCATCGTCGTTTTTTGGAGCCAAAAGAGGTACATACATGAAACTAAGATACGTACAAATACATTTAAATCGAGGTGTGGGATCAAAAAGTACTTAAGCAACGTACTAAGCAAAACCTTCTAAAGTGGGATATGAATAGCTTCCTCCACGAACATTAGCTACTTAGAAATCTTGTGAAAACTTTGAAAGACACGCAAAAGTCGGTTTACAATGGAATCATTATATCGATGTACAAAAACAGTAAGTTAAAAAGTAAAATCTAATTTTGCCAACTTTTGCTCATTAAGTGCCTTACCTGTTGATAATCTTTGTATGGCATGGTAATAGGAAATTGTTGTTCAGTCTTAACTGAATACAGCTGCTTTTTTTTCGCCAAAAGTCTTCAACAGACCCAAAAAAAAAAAAAGAATACAACTTCTTCTGTACTGAAATACGTTCAGATGAATATTCGGAGGTGCACTTTAAGGATAAAAAAATAAAATTTAACGCAATCTCAATGCTAAGACAGGAGGTAAAATACTTTAAAATGTTTTTTATATTCAGCTTTGAGTTTTAAATTTAGATTATTTTTGAGCTTTTGTGTGTTTTCATTTTATTTATGAATTTGTATTTAAATTTATATAGATTAGGAAACCCGATTTATAGTGCAGTAATTTAGTTGATACATTTAAATAAAGTACTTATTTAGTCCATGCATTTCTTTGGTTTTGTTATTTGTTCTATTTGGAAACGTACCCATGCGAAAGTATAAACCAGCAGCGCTGACAGTACAGTTGCTGTTTTACTATTTATTACAAACTTGTCCTAAAAGCGAATTACGATATAAATTAATGATGCAATTGTATAACGACATATTTCTAATTTTTAAAGCCAAATTATAGTCAATGTTGTACTAGATGGTGTTTTTGAATACTTTTATCGACGAGGAAGATGATGTAAAGCTCTCTCAATTTGTTGTAAGCCTACAAGTAGCATATCACTTGTTTATTGCTTTATATATATGTACCCTGTAGACTTTATTTTTATGATCCGCCACACTCTCGCGTAGCGAATTGATTTTCATAATTTCCTGTTGAAACCTATCAAATTACCATTTATTTCCATGTTTTATTTATTCAATTTATTTATACACTTCATTTTTGTTATTTTGTAGGTATATATGTGGTTTGAAATTTCGATAAGCATATACGTATAATATAAACATATGTCTATGGCTTTATGTGTGTCTCCATGGGATTTGTTCAAATAATATATGAAAAATATATTCAACACTTGTTCTTCGTTTACCCTCATGCATACTGACAATTGGATTATTGAGATTTCAATCAAATGTCAAAATATTTTTTACGCGAAAAGGGAAATAAGTGTAAAATAGAAGATTATGAAAAAAACACGAAGTTAAAAGACCCTATATTTACGACTATCGATTTTGATTTTCATGTATTAAATTTTCAGCGAATAGAAAATTGATCAACAGATCAAGTAGTTTTCAGAAACCTAGTCTCCCATTCATTTTAATATTACAACGCACTAATAAGCTCGCCTAGTCTCTCTTTTGAAATAGGTTTTCATATATTTTATTGCAAATAAGGGAGTGAAAAAGAGAAAGGTTGTTATTAAGGCAGTGCACAGTAGTGCTAAGATACTGATGGGCTACAAACGGTAGAATGAGTTGATGGACGAGTAAGAAATATATAAATATTTTAGGTAAAAATTTCTGATAATGTTGGCAGTTTGATTAACTAGCGTGACTCTCTGATCCGAATAAAGTAAATTATGGTTTAAAAAGAAGAAGAAAGTGATTTATGAATACTATAAAGATATTTGTATTGTGAACAGGAGATATTGCAAGTATTAGCCGCCAACTGTTCTAATAATCGCGGCTTTTGAATTCATTTTCTTTAAAGTTGATGTCAGATCGTGTTCATTATTAAATTGTACTGCACTCCACTGTATGTGTGTTAATGATTGTGAATTTCGAGAGTTCAAACAACTGCAACACAATTGCACTGCATATTATTTATTATGTCGGAATAAAATCGATACAAAACCAAATATCGGCAGCAGCTTTTCAACAAGAAGTGCTCTGATGGCTTCCGTAAGCCTGTGGTTATCATATAAACACGTGAAAATTTTAATAGCTGTTTTGTGATACGCAATATGTAGACAAGTTTTGACAAACCTCTCGGTATCTTTCAATGCCGGCACCGATTTTGGAAACAACACTTTAATAATAATATTTTTGTAACCTTTCGGTTGTTCGATTATCCGCCTGATGGGATGAGCAGGCAAAGGCACTCGACTAACGACTCAGTGGCCCTGAGTTCAAATCTCAAATGCGATAGAGTTTTCGATACGGCCAATAGCCTTAGATTCTAGCGCCTTTAGACTTTTAGTCTTAGAATTTAATTCTCTCCCTATATTAATAATAAGAATAATAACAATTTTATCGTTTTGTTTACTGTTTTCGAGTTTAGTTTAATATTATATTCGGAACAAACCATACCCGTCTCTTTAAGCATTTGCAAACAACTCGGGAAAGGCTAAAGCAAAGCTCTGAACCGACTCTAAAGTGCACGTTTTGTAAGTCTTACTGATTCGCGTGACAGACTATACGTTAGTTTAAAGTAGTATTCAGGTCTTTAAAATTAGAAATCTTTCCATTTTTATCTATTGTCCACAATTGGAAAGAAGTTGAAAATAAGTTATGGACGGGTTTGCTCCAAACCAATAAAAAGTTATATCTGCTGTTCGAAGCTTTCTTTCAACTTCAAAGAATGTCGTGAAGGCTACTTTTTTCTGGTGCAAGGAAAAAGAAGAAAGCTATTGAGTGCAAGGTTGATCGTTGCTGAGGACATGTATTCTTGCTTAATGCAGTACAAGGCTGGGTTTGGCAACGTTTGAAGGATGAATAGGTGTCACCTCGTCCTCTCCATGTTTTTCTAAATGCTTGTAAGAAAAAAAAATTTATACCAATCGAAATTTGGCTTTCTGCGACTTTTGAATGCCGTTGTTCGAAAATATTCGATTGGTTAAAAGACCTATCTGAACAGAGCCCCCTTCTCAAAATGTTTTTCGAATCACAGGTTTCTACATTATTTTTTCTACTAATTGTTTGCGCCTTCCTTTCGCGGCCTTTCTTTCCAATCTTTTCTAAACTAGGCGTTGCGCGAGTTATCCCACCTTTATGAGAATCTAAACATTGAAACGTTCTACTTAATTTTACAAATGTAAAATATGCTGCAGATTATTATTCATGCTTTGCTTTCGATTTCTTATCGAGCACAACTTAACAAATAAAACTAAAAAAAAAAAAGAAATGCTCTAAGTGGGAACATTTACATTACATTAAATATTGCCATAAAGCGGATTATAATAAGTGTGGTAGTCTTTCCATGACCGTATTACCTGTAAAGCTCCACGCAGCTCATTTTGTGTACCAAAAATGTTAGTTTACATTTTACTGCATCTCACCTCGCTTGCGATAACAATGTTGGGAGAATATCAATCCAGCGCAATATTAAATATAAAAATTTAAATTTTTGTTATATTGGAGGGTCATTAAATACGAAATAAACTGAACAATAAATTAAAGTTTATGTGGAAGTTTGCTGCACCAATTTATTAAATTTCTTTAAATCTGTCTGTCTGTCTGTCGCTGCGTGTGCTTTTTTAATATCTGTCTACGTATTTTTCTTCTCAACCAAGACGTCAAAGCTTGCAAGCTATTTCAAGGACAATTGATACACGAAAATGTTGCGACCCTAGCGCGACCGCTTTTTAAAATAAATTGAATCGTTTCAGTTCTGCAACTATCATCTCGTAATTCTTTTATTTGTATTTTTAGACGGTGTAGCGATGATAAATAAAATTAAATATGGAGTTCTCATGCAGTTACTCTCCGACCTGGAAATCCTTCACAAAATAAAATCTTTATATTACAAAAGCTCTAATCTGTGGCAGTTTATGATGAAAATCTCCCCAGAAAAGTAATATGTAATATAAGTTGAATGCGCTAAATTGCCTTCCGGAAGGTAAAGCTTTTCAAAAAGTAATTTTTAGAGGATTAAAATTCTCCTAATTTTTATTAAATTCGTAACCTTAGATAGTAGAAGACGAACTAATGAAGAGCGCTTAATGCTCAGTTCTGCGCGACTTTTAAGTTTTATGTTGCCTTCAAAATGTTCTGATTTTATACCCAAATAACTATTGTAAGCATATTGACATAGGTGATATATGTATATGTATATTCCGCATTTTTTTACTTTTTCAAGTGAATTTATTCAAAATCAAATGTAAAACGTATGAAGGAACTGAAAATTCGTTCTAAGCTGACTATAAGTTCTTCTTCTTTTTAGGCTATGCAACTGACTTGACATGCAGATCTGAGAGCGTACCGAAACGCTAATACAAGTAAACGCAAATTAGTATCATACGGCAACGGAGTACATGGAGGAAACAAGAAGAAATTGCTTATGAAATATGGCAATTGGCGGAACGGACAGGCGAATAGTCATATTTTATAAAATAGCTAAAGTTATCATGTACCGACATGTAAAGTTGTCTAACAAATACGTTTGTATATGTTGGCATCTACAGGCAAACAAACGAGCGAAGGTTTGCATTTTGGTTCTCCTACGCCGATATAAAATCTCTATAATGTATACACACATTTTTTATATTAAGTTAGTTTTAGGCTCAGCAGCATTCTCGTTATTGCCTGCTAAGACAAGAGATCCTTGGAATTCATTTAGATTGCAAGCTCAACAACTTATTTAAATATTAAATTTGTTTACTAATGCATGCGTAGCTTCATAACTTTGTATTATATTTTTTCTTTTCTTCATCTCTCTCTCTCTCTCACTCTCTCTCTTTCTGAATTTTTTTATTTTTTTAATAAAACCTCGACAAGAAACAGCATAAGCATCTTGGTAAATATATTTGCTTCCTGCATATTTTGCCAGAAATTGAGTTCTACACTCAAGTATTAAGAAAAGAAAAATATGTCTGCTAAACATTCATAAGATTAACGTTTGTCAATATGGTTGGTTGTGGTAGATGCTGGTTTTTGTCGCTCTCTCTGTCAGTTTATAAATATTTAATAAACTTATTTTAGACATCCACGCAAAAATAGAAAAATGCAAAATTATATCGTATAATAAATGTATTACAAAAGTGTGTTGAGGAAAATCTCCGCTTAAATCTTTACCCAATGTAAGCTTAATTCTATACTCAAAGTTATGAAATATTTAAATAATTTATAAACATCTGCATTACTGCGCCACTTAATCATTTCATTTTGCTTCTCAAGAAATTTCATAACATCACAATTATTATTTTATTTTCTTTACTATAAGTCAAGTGTTATTAAAAAAAATGTTGGAAAAAATGCAACTTAAACACAAGACTTTTTGTTGTTTATTAAAAACGTAAATTTCTGGATTGCAATTTACGACGTTTTGAATAGAAAACCACATCAAATAAAGAAACACTTTCTGTTATGCCCATAAAAGTGAAAACAAAAAAAACGAAATTAAAGCAAAGTAAAGAAAAATGATGAGTTTCGGTAGGGTCTTTAAAAGCCGTGTTGGGTGTGTTTGGATGGAATACTTACTACTGCAAAAATAGAAACATAGCTGGGAGTTAAGACCTTAGTGTACATTTTTCAGTTTCGCTTCGGTAAATTCATGCTGCGAACCTTTAAAAAGTCGAAAAAATTCATGAACCAGATCCTTTGTATATGATCTTCCTGGTAGTGGAATCTCTTCAAGCTTATAAAATATTCTGCCTCCATATTATTCTTATTACACCCTACACCATTTTTTCTGTAGACTATAAAAAGTTTATGGGAATGTAAGTATGACACAGAAATTTGCAATACATCCACTTGTCATTGTACCTTTCGATGTAGAATTATTTTCCGAAATGGTCATGAGCTTTTGTGTTAAGCTTATGGGTCGCAATTTTGGGAAAATTTTGACGAAATTTAATACACGGAAGTGTTTTCGCCCACGCACTAACGTTGGTTATAGATTGGATGGGAGCCTTCCCCATATAGCAGATCGAGGTCAACAACTGCTTTTTCCTCCTTCCACAAACAAGTTTGTTTATCTCCTCCCGATGCAATCTTCAAAAAGGTGCTCTTTTAAGCATAAGGTATTTGTTCTATTGCTACTTCATTTACAGATTTTAGAAGCAAAATCCAGAAAGACTTGATGTAAATCCATTTTCTTTCGAATCTTATTAGACTATGTTCAATCTACAGGTCGCTGCTTTCGAGATATTTTCATGAAACTCGTTAGGTTTACATGTTGCGGCCAAAGCGCCTACGCCATTGAAAATTGTTTTGATCGGACCGTATTTATGGCCACAAAACGTGCAAAATGATTACGGAAACTGTGCATGGGAAAGAAACATTTCGTGAATCCTCTCCCAAACAATTAATCTTTACATAGCCATAAGTTCTGCTTTTTAATATTTTAAGATCATTTGTTATATAACTTTTCTGCATAAATCTATTTCTACATTTTCTACGTAAATCTATTTCTCGGGCCGTTCCACGATTAACGTTCTCATAAAATGCAAAGCTTTGTATGGTTTACAAAGTAAAGTTTTTCGTATTTCATGACGAATATATTTAAGCAAGGTAGTATAGGGTGCTCAGTACTTGACCTAGCATGACTAAACGTCTTAACTTGATTTAAAAGAAATTTATTCATTCAAACTTTAAATTAGATTAGTAAGTTTTGCGGCTTTAAAATGTAGCTTTCTATCGATTGCGGGCGTATTTGACAACAGGTTATTCAATCAAGTCTTAAGTGGCTCCAGTTATAGTCTATAACTGTCTATATTTGCTAGGAATTATAAGTTCATGCAATCTTTAAAATGTAATAAGGAATTCAGTATTCTCCTCAGTGGTAAGTAGAATATGTAGTGAAATGTGTTAACGACAGCATAAAATTGTTTTTAACGTTTAGAATGCAATTTGACGTTGCACTGGCAAATGATTGAAAGGAAAATCAACAAATTGTTGAGGTTGCAACATTTCCAGAGTACAAAGTATTAGAAATCTTGCAAAAATGAAAATCAACTTTTTCTCATGATAACGTATCGTGCACAAACTATGGGTAATCAGTACACATTCAATATATGTTCGCAGGTAACACAAAATAAAAATAAAAAATTGAAAGAAAAAGAAAAAGAAAACAAACGTAAGACGAGAAAATTGTAATTGTATGCGTTTTTTAACAGCGAAACATAAAAGTTCTGCAACAATATGGACAAGAAAAATTTCACCATTAGGATAGGCTGCAAAAGAAAACTTATTTGCTCTTAACAGCTTTTCGCGTACATTTGGAAAATATTTCTGCACTCATGCATCTTTATTGTTAATGATTTTGATTTTATGTAAGAAAAGATTTCAACCTCAACGAAAAACTAAAAAAAAAAGGGAGATTCTATAAGTTGCAGTATCCGAGTTTGAGAATAGTTTTTAACAAACCGCTTTTCTGGGTAATTTTGCTTTCTTAAGATTAAATGTTTCTCAACTATCTTCGTTATAAACCGTTTTTCACAAAATTATATATATATATATATATGTGTAAGTTTAAGATGTACGTTGTGGTGTTTGGAGGTTGGTCGGCATTACCGGGCGAGATGTTATCACACCTGCTTTAACTGTTTTTTCCTAAGCTTTCACATTGAAAATGTAACACACAATCACTGATCACACGCACAGGCTGGTAAATTCGGTTGGACGTTATAATCAGAAAGAGAATCATAAAGCGGTGGCTACAAAAATATAAAGGGAAATCCGCGGGAAAAGTAAAATTTTCTCCCCCTACCTAGGAATGAATATATAATACATTTTTCCTTTCACTGGTATGTGTAAAATTAACGATTCGCTTGCATTTACTGAAACAGCTGGCCTTTGTTCTCCGTTGAATAGTCTAATACTGATGTCAATTACGTCGATAAATATATGTGAAGAGCATGTCGACAACTGATGCACACAGTTGTATTTTAGGATAGGTTGCTTCTTCTCAAGATCAACGATCAACATTAGGTTTCGGCATCTAGTTACCCATCACCCCATCCCTTCTTTCATCTGTCCCCACTTCTTCTCTGTTTATCAGTCTGTAAATTCATCTAACCACACTTGTGCGTGCCTGTCAGTTGTACATTCGTTGTTGACGCGCTCAGAATCACGCAAAATGAATTAGAATATTGAAACTTGGTATTTACACTTTCGATGTAAGGATTATCCGACTCTAACTACAAAAGACGTAACTTACGATTTATAAGATACTATTAATTTCTAATTACCAATACTAATATCTCCTAGGGCTGTCTAAAAGGCCAAAGTAAAAGTGGCTGACAAAACCAGTGTAAAAACACTTTAATCCGCCATGACCCACCGTTAAATATACCACATCAATTTGCTTAATACAGTTACTCATAAAACGGGTTTTTCAAAATAAGGCGTTACATGGCAAGTGGCCGTCATAGTGGTCCGATGCGAATGATTTTCAATACCGGTCGTCCTTGGGATAAAACATGTTGTAGTAACAAATTTCACCAAAATATTTCAAGAATACAAAACGGACTGCCGGACGCACAAGCTTAGGTTCACTTAGAAAGTGATCCTGATGGAACGATTTCAAGCCCTTCTGTGTATTGCATATATCCACATAAGCTTACTTTATAATACTTGTGCCACAAGCTGTGTAGAGTAAAAAAAAAACAGTATTTTGCAATTCAAAAATGTTATTTTTGGGTCGTAGATATACAAAGACTTCTTCTTCGCTTTACACATTCTCAACTGAAAACACTTTCAAAATTACCGGCCTCAATATTTGTAATTCAGTTTCGCTCGACGAAGTTGGAAGCAAAGATTTTAATTTATAATCAAAAAGATTTTTAAATTTTTTAGAATGCTTCAGTATTTTAGCCATTGAAGACAGGTTGCCCGACTCGTATCTTTACAATTGCAAAAGTGTTTTGCAAAAATTTACTAGAGTTACATGTTGCCATTTTTACTACACAATTTATATTTAGTGTCGAGTTGTCGAGCAATATTGGACAAACAGACATATAGAGCTAAACTAATTTAAAAATCTGACTTTGTTCAACAATTTCCTACTTTTTTTTTTACTTATATATTGCAAAGTAAATTGCAAAATTATTCCACTCTCTGTCAATTATGATAGGACATGTTTACTGTTTATTGTTAGGTTTAAATTATTTTCAAAAATCCAATTATTTCAACTTATTTTTCATGTACACATCATTTATCAACGTATGATTTATATTATTCATGATTCGCTTTTGCTTTACCAAAAATGTCTCCAATTAACATTTATGGAAAACATTTGCAGTTTGTTTCAAAAAAACCGAAAACATTTTCCTTACTTTTCGTAGTAAACAAAGAAAACTAATAACACTAAACTAACAACGGTAATAGTAACAAAAACAGTTACAAATTGTCAAAATGATATTGCTACTAATTATTGCGGTTTGTTGGCCCACAAAAGGTCATAATGTCGATATAATTGAGACAAAAATCGAAAGAACGAGAGAAAGAATGATACGAGTGAGCGAGATGTAGACACAAAAAGTTACAAACTCTCGAATACCAGCAATAAATTTGTATTGGCAGTCGGCATTTATTCACAATATGACAACAACACTAAAAATACTAACAACCACACACTTAACCATTATTGCTTGGTCTATAGGCCAAAAACAATTGCTGTTGAATATGTTGAAACGAGGAAAACAAAAAAACGCTTGTGTTGCAATACAGTTTTATTTTGCATTTCGTACAATTTTAATTGATAGGAATTTTATTCGACTTTTTTTGCTTTTTTTCTATTAATTGGGTTCCTCTGAAAGGGAGAATGGAACGCAAGCAACAAGTTTTTCTTTTTTGAGAATTCTTTGAATGCTAAGAATTTTGCCAGTTCACTATAAAACATTTGGGTTAAATATGTTTTCCTTCAATTACAACTGAAAAGCGAGAGAGATTCAAGTGGAAACTAATTAAAGCATAATATTCCTCGTTCACATCTACAATTATCAACATAATGTAAATAAATTACATAATCACTTTCATTTTGTTTTTTATTTTTTTATTATGGTCGTATTATTTTTTTACAAAAAATTACCCTTCCTTTCATATGTTAATAACGTTAAATGTGTTTGCATTTTTGTTAGCCTGAATTGTCTAGTAACTTACAAAGAAACTTTCATGCGTGCGTTCGAAGCACAATGAAAAGGTAAAAAACTAAGGGAATGAGACTTTAACGTATAAAACATAATTGCAGCTTAATGTAATTAAGTGTAACCGGCATTAAAACGCTACAAATGCCATAGAAAGCAGATTCATCTGCACACATTGGCAAAACAGAAAACATATGCGAACGTAATGAAAGAGTTGAGTAGCAATTGTGGCTTGTAGAAGCGAGCGAACAAGTTACAATTTTACAAAGGGCGGCAGTTTAATTCCTTTTCACCTATCATACTAGAAGAAAGACTTATTAAATTTATTACTTTGTTCTATTTGCAACATCAAAGTATAAATGTGGCTTAAAAGACGAGTGTCTAAAAACGTAAAGACTCACTTCTTGCTGTCACGCTCAGCTCTTTATAAATAAGCAAATAATACGGAAAGTTCCCATTCATTACTAAAAAAGTTAAACTCTTTAACCCGAAAAAATCCACTTTTCCAGAGGAAGGCTATTCACTGGCACTGATATACTGTAATTGCAATATGAATATGTAATAATATCACTGTGTGCGCGAAAACTCAAAATCGATTCGCATGCGTTCAAGTATTTAGTACTTTCTTTATCTTTACGAGATAGCCGGAAAGATTTGTTATATGAATTCAATATCTTTCTTCTTATTCTGAAGGCATTGTTTACGGAGACCGTAGGTACGGTAGGGCACAGAAGCATCCAGGGCTTATGATTATTTCTATAAGGGTATGTATATCTTTTACATGTAATCGTCTATGGAGTGTCCGTGGGACAACAATTTAAAACCCCCAATATCTCCCGAACTAGCTAACACAGCAATGATAATCTCTTCAAAAACCCCCGTTATCTTCAAGTGGCACCTAAGAGTAGCCCTAAAAATAGTTCCAGATTCAGAGAGGTTTTACAGACATAACCGTTACATAAAAGGACTTTCCATTATAGCTCCGAGTGAACTCGGCTCTCCCAGAAAACTGGTACTTTGTACGACTCTCTATGGGTTCTATTTATGTAGCATTATTACAAATACTTACGATTATTATTATTATAAAAGCAAATGAAAGAAAAGGATATCCTAAACTTGAAGCAGTTAAGGCTGGCCCTTCATTTATTTAAGAGATTAATCACAAAATTGTTGCGGATGTCTCAAAAAATGAAGCAAAAACATGTCCCAAAATGTCGCTACATTGGCGTGCTTGAGCCATCAGCTAATGTTGTTTAATATAGTGGCATTCGTTGAAACTCTTATTGGGAAATTGACGGCTTCCCCTAACCGCTAATTTTTGCAATTTAGTGACAAATTTGTGACAAAATATTTCCTACAGAAAATCGTGCTTCTCTTCTCTTAATTGCTTATGGTTGATGGTAATCAACAAGAGAAGAATAGTTTGCATTAAACCGCTCCTTAATTTTCGTACTTTTAGTAAAAATCAGCAATGACTCGTGACTTAAAAGTATTACTTACTTAAGCATTAAATTTTGCATTAAATTTTACATAAAATAATATATCTATTTTTTGATCGTTTTTTATATAATGGCTGGAAAACATCTTCCTTCCTTTTTCCCGTATTTGAGAGTTTTATTATTAGAGTTCAAAGATAATGTTTTACTTTCGTTTTTCTTTCGTTTTCCTTTTTTTTTTGCTTTGAAATGCTTTTAAATCATAGTATCTTTAGCTAACCAAACCACTTCACTGGTTGGCTGGTTGCTGCATTTAACACTTGCTTCCGTATTGTCAGGATATTTGCTAACCATTTGGAATATCCGGTCTGGTTGCATTAATTTAAAAGCTGTTTAATATGCTTGTGAAGGTAATACGTGATCCTTAAAATGAAATTTTAAAAATGACTATGATTTTTTAAAGTAGGTCTTTTATATACTTATTATTACTAAAGCTGAAATCGGTTTTTTAAATCTATTTTTACTCAAGGTTGAATTTTTTTTGTTTTCTTTTCTTTCCACTTTTTTTTTGTAGCTTAACTTCGCTCATAAAAATCTTTCATCGCATAATAAATGCATAAAAAAATGTGTATGCAAATAACATTTAAATTGTAATGAAACTAGCAGTAGACATAGTGCGAAGAGCTCTGGAGAGAAGAGAAAAATACTGTTTTTAAATCTATCCGCTTGAAATTAATAAAAATCTTTCCTTTGTCTCTATTTCAGAATAAAATTTTTTAATCGCGTTACTTACATTAATTACATGGTAGTTGGTTACTCTTACGAAGCAACATAAAAAAGCACGAGAAATGGTAAGAGGATTTTGAAAAGTGTCAGGCAGTAAAGGGGTAGGTACGCGCACAGATTGCTTATAATCAGATATAGAGATAAATTTTTTAAAGTACACGTTTTCTTTCTTCTTACTTTTCACTTTTACACGTATTCCTAGTTTAATTTTAGTCCATTTTATTATCTCTTTTAAGTGTGCATATATATGTTGATCAACGTTCGACTATTGCAAACTTTTATTTACTGGCTACTTGAGTATAATAAATGTTCAGCGATTTATTTTGCCTGTACTAAGTTAATAAGTTTTTTCTTTTGATTTATTTACCTACTCATAGTACTCTTAATAAAGTGCAGTGCGAAAAAACAATTTTAATAAAGTCTGTTGAACACATTTTCTGTAATAAAATCCATATATATATATATTTTCAGTCTATCGCTTGTAAACCATATTTTTGTCTTTACATGAATAATTTCCGATTCGTGGCTTTGCTAACATACTTTTCATATTATTGCTATCATAATAAATTCGAAAGCGCTAGCATCTAATGTTATCGGCTTTATTGAAAACTCTGCCGCATTTGAGATTTGCACCCACGACCAATGAGTTGTTAGACGAGATTTCTTGCCGACCCGCCCACGCAGGCGGATACGTTTTATAACTAAGCGGCCTTTGAATATAAATGAAATGCTTATAAAAAATTAAACAAAATTTAAAAATTCAACAGTCATCGATTTTTATCGATTTTTAGTCATTTGTAGTTAAAGCGACGTAATAAACATTTTTTGGATATAGATAGATATAGGATGCAACCGACAGTTGCCCGTCAATAAATGTGCTAGGCACCGCTTCAATAAGCGTAAATACGAAAGAATATCGATATGAACGTTAAAGATTTGAGAGTTTGATCTACTATCTTGCTTAACACCAGAAATACGGTCATTATTCTTAAGCCTATTTATGCATATTCATTAGCCTACCTATATGAAAAAATCCAGTTTGTCGAAGACACACGTACAATGAATTTAATTCTTCCCAACCATAAATGTTTAAGATCATCAAGACTATATATATTCTCACCGCTGTGAAGTTATGAAACTCGCCACCTTTTAATATCAAAGATATTGTTCATGTAAATGGGGGTAGAAATGCTATCAGAGTTTTCTCATTGTGCAATTGGACGAGAGTTCGTAGGCTCATTGATAGGAAAACACTCTTCTGATCTTAATTGATCTTGATTAATGTCCAACTGATCTGTATTAATTAATTAACAATTATTACAAGCTTTACCTTTAACTTACGATGTTTCCATTTGTATGGCAGAACAAAAAATTAATTAAAATAACTAAAAAAAGTATGGGATACTATTTAATCCCCTCTGTAAGAAAAATCCCTTAGTTTAGAAAACTTAAAGGTATATGCCTTTGTATACATTTTAAATTTTACATTTAAAATATTTTTAATACGCTTTAAGGGAATTTTAGTTGGAAAGCATAAAACCTTAGATGTCTTAAAGTATATTAAAAAGATTTTTTTCAGTCTTTAGATTTAAATAAAAAAAAAAAAATTATACAAAATTCTCTATTTTGGCTAGTTTTCTTCCCGCTCGAGTTGGCCAGACAAACTGTACGTGCAAACTGTAACTGCAAAACTTTCGCGAGTGCCTGAAAAAACGCTGATGGAAAATAAGACTTATACTAAAGCGTGTTTGGAACAGATTTTTAAGACAGACGGCATGTCAGATATACCGCGGCCATGTCAGCAATCATCTTTATGTATGGATGATGATAAAGTTGTTTGCAATGAACAAATGGATTGGTTAAAACTGGATGAAAAGTTACCGATCTGGAGCCGTTTGAAAGTCGTTAATTGTGTCGGCAATTTGCGGGAGTTGATATATGAACGTAATTACATGATTGAAATACCGGATCGTTTATGGTCATTATGGGGCAATAGCGATATACAAACGGTCATTGGCAGAGATATGCTTACAGTCAAAGGTCACGATCTAGTTAGTTCTATTCTAGCTTTATGTGTTTCCCTTAAACACAATCTTAACTCATGGACACCGCGACTTTTGGATAATATTGTTGCGAAAGGTTCAGAAATCTTCTTGGAAATGATTCAAAAACACAATATGACTGATGTAACGTTCAATGAAAAGTTTCTAACAGCTTCCTATCTTTTCGATGATACGATTTTTAATGTTAAAGTGCAACCTGCAGCCTCCGGCTATGTATACGTACCATTTGGACGCGGTGAATACAATATGTCTCGTGCTTTAGTGTGGTTCTTTAAAAACTATCAATTTGGTTTAGTTCATTGCAATTTTCGAGTGTTGGCGATCGGTTATGCGGTCGACATAAATAACGGCTTTTTCATGTATGATGGTCAGTCTAAAGGACCGCCCTTAATGGCAGATGGTGAATATAATTCTTACGTGCTGAGAACGGGTCACTTACAAATACTGCTCTACTGCATAATTGTCGCGTTAAACGTGATCCAAGATAACGTCAAATTTGATATATACACAGTAGATATAGAAACGGATGAGAAATTGATAGCAAAATTGACGAGATCTATGAAACATGATCTAAAGTCTACATCAAAAAATCCTGCCGGAAAAGAAAAAAAAGTTTTCATTCCCAAGCGAAAACGAGCTGAGGCCTTACAAAAATACGGAGCGATATTAAACTACGACGCGCAATATGTAAAAGCAGATGCGGACAAAGAGAATAAATTCCGTGATGCATCGTTACCAATAACAACAGGAATACCGCAGAACTTGGCAACGCAAACTGAAGGACAAAACGGTGAAATAGCAAAACAAGAAGTTCAAAAGAAATTGACAAAAAATCATACAACCCAAGTCCGAGAAGAATTTGCTGTCGTTACGTCTAAAGGAGCACCTAATGAAAAGGCTAAAATTGAAAAAAATGAACTACAGAAGTATGCACTGTCAAGGACATCGGCGTCGAATATTCCAGTTAACAATGAAGCAACACAGAATGCAACGCTTAGTAATATTGAAACGACCGAACAAGAGAGAAAACTAAAAGTTCAGCTTGTAAACATTAAGCCCGCACCATTTGCCTCAGCGTCAACAATTAAAATAATCTACAATCCAACATTAGCCGCCACAGTCGTGAACTCGCCGATACCCATACGAATACCAATGAAACATTCTTTAATCGAAAACAAGAGCAACCTAAAACCTTGGCAAGGGACCACTGCATCGACGAAGACGGTATCATTGGCTTCGGCATTGAAGCGCTCGTCAATTAACGAACCAACAGTCCACTTCACCAACAAGCAAACATCAGGCAAAACGGAAAGGAAAATGAAAGCAAAGGCGACTGGACTGAAAAAAGCAATATCATCGGCACCCACTTCATTGGCGTCTAACAATCAAAGAGTCTCCGTTCATACCGCATTTGCGATTAACTCAAATGTGAAAGCATTGAAAACAGCTCCATCATCATCTTCAAAGCGTTCAAATTATACGAGCCAAATAAAAGCAACAGAAAAGAGATCGAAATCGAAATCACCAGATAAGAAAAAATCATTTAATCCAGCAAATATAGTATTAAGCACACAATATGCAGATTCAAATAATAATAGTGAACCCAAAATATATCTCGTGAAGAATGAGGAAAAAGCAAATCTTTTAAAATACAAAACATCAAATCCAAAAGTGATTGTGGTGAATCAGTTAAGCGATTTAATAGCAGGTAATAAATCAAAAAAAGTTATAATTGGACGAAAAATGTAGAGAAATTTTTGGAGAAAAAAAGGGGAAAATAAATACATCAATCCTTTAAAAATCAAAAATGTTCTTTAAGAAAGAAACTTTTGATTTCTAAAGGCAAAAAAGTAAATAATTCCATTTATTCAACGTCGCTCCGAACTCGATATCCCCTTCTCTCTTCGGAACTCTGCTTTTTATTTTTTAACCGAGCCAAACTTTAATATATAACTCCACTTGCCGTATGTAATAGTCGTAGGGGCTGTAAACTATAAAGTGTAAGCAAAAGAAACAAAAGGAGTCCTTTCTCACTCTCGGTGAACTCATTCCGCGTAAGATTTCACTTTATTAGGTCGTGTTATTTTTCCTTACTTTAAATGAAGTCTATCTTAGGTTGAATTTCAATAATATTGACGCATGGCTGCTTCGTAATTCGTAACCTACTTTTATTTTGTAGTCGTGAGTCACAAAACATTACTATTTTTTATAACAATTTCGTTAATGAAACAAACCAGTAGCCAAAACCGTATTTAAATCCGTACAGAATGACTGTGAAATCTTTGCTGCTTTTTCTTCGGCTGTTAAAGGCACGTCAGTTTGGGAACAAATATAACGTAAAAATTCCCGTTTCGGTTCTTCCTCTTTGCAATCCTCTTTCGATTTTTTGGTTTCCACTAATGGGAAGACTTCGAATTCCTGTAAACATTTATCAATCATACTTGGCCGTTTAACGTGTTCGTACTTTGTTTTGACCTTCTTAGGAGGTTTAATGAATATGACTTCTTTCCTTGCAATTATATCATCAATAATATCACATTCGGAACTATTCGGTGACAGATTCCAATATTTTTCAGGTAATATACGTTTTTTCTTCTGGCAGCATATACAAACCTTTCTATTAATAGGCGGTGGATTATTATCGCAAGCAATTTTAATGTTCACACTGTGCAGAGCGAACGGCGCGTTTTGATACTTTACGTTCAAAGCAATTATTAGGCAATAAAGTAAGATTTGCAAATGATTAGTACGCAGTATATAGGTTGCGTTCTTGTTAGGAAGGAAAAGTGGATAATTCATGCTTTGAGCATCATACATAAAATATCCAGCGGGAGTCCCGCAAATGTAACCAAAAGCTAAGTAACGATTAAAACATTCTAAAATTCCAAATTGATGGCATCGAAAGAAGTTCATTAAACCAAAAGCCAAATTGGTTCCATCTTCGGTTGGAGGGCTGTACAAATTACCCAAGAGTGCCGTTTTAAAGTGGACATTAAAACGAACGCCTTCCAATGAACAATTTGGCAATAAATTGCACAGATCGAAACCGTTCGGGCAGAAGCAATCTTTTAGACTCTCTTCAAAGTATTTTTCACCATTTTTTCTAATATTATCCAACAAACTGGGCCGCCAAAGATTTAAGCGGAAGATACGAGCAGCACATAAACCCATGACAGTCACTGCCAAAAATGGTTTATAGCAATTATTACAAATTGGCGGTTTTTCTGAACGCATATGACCCCATAGCGACCACAAACGCCCTTCGATTTCCACATGATATTTCTTCGCCATCGACATGACTATGTTCCGAGTGTAACCTGACGTATTCATAGTAAGTAAGCGACTCCAAATAGGAATCCCATCCTTCAAATCAAATAACCAATCTACCGACTCAGAGTTCACAGAACCGCTAGACTCCAATTGGCATTCTTGGCATGGTAAAGGCACTAAAGACATTTTTAGCAATCGCAACTGAATGTCATGCACTGTTGGTGTTTTCTTTTTATTCATTGCTATAATTTTCGGAATTGAAAAATGTTGTAATTTTTTATTCTTTTACTTAATTTTTTTTTTTATTTTTTTTTTTTGTTTTTTAAATTTTGACTTGAGCTTAGATCGGAAAAAGAAATGCAAATACATCAAAAACTTTTACTTTTACAGAAAGTTGATTTTTGAAAGTGAAGTTTCGAAAAAACAATTTTACTCCACTGCTTAATAGTGTACAAAACTTCGAAATAATATTAATATAAAAATTTTTCAGAAATGTGAACCATTAACGAATGTTTAACTTGAGTGACTGCAAAATAGTACAATGACAAGTGCAACTTACGAAAAGACAATTTGCACCATTTCTGTTCACATTTAATCAGCTTACGTTTAAGGAGAAAATAATTTGCGAAGTGAATACGATTTCTTGTTGTCCCTTCATTTTACTTTCCCTTTCACTTTTAAAGAGTGCCTTAGTGCTCAGTCAAACTTGAACTACTTTGCTGCATCACATCAATAGCCGACATTTCCTTAAAGTCACTTTGTATTTTTGCTAGACTGTAATTCGCCTTTAATTAAGAAAATCGGCAAAATAATTCCAAAATCTACATAATTAATAGTCGAAAAATGTTCAGATGAAAGTAAAAGAGTTAATTACGGAGAATATTGACAAGAAGATTGACTCTGATGGTAATTAGAGGATGAATTGAAAGAAAGAAGTGTTCCTTTGTTTTTTGAATATGACCAGAGACTCCCTACATGCGTAATACGGTTGCGGTCAGAAAGAAGTTGGTGAAAGAGACAAAAAAAAGGGAGAGGGGGCGCAACCCAATCAGTTAAGCCTTTACGGGCTGAGCAGTGAGAGAGAGTGAAACGTGAGATTTGAACCCGCGAACGCTGAGATTAGTCGGGATACCCAATAACTCGGCTATGATTGTGAAGTTTTCTCCTTTGGAGAGCTGGTTAAGCCTTACTAACTGTTTGTTGTATTATTGGTACACATCTTATTCACATCTTGAAATTATAAGAAGGATTGTTACCAGAATGCCACATTTGATGATATGAGTTTTCATGGAAATTAGTCGTTTTTCTAAGAAACTAAATCGTAAAGAAAAGGAAAACCGAGCACACATCCATGGCGTGTCACGCTATTATGCAGCTGGCGACTGGCGAAAAGATTCACAACAATTGGCAGAAAATGTAGCGGGAAACGGATTAAGGATTTCGCGATGAATTTAAGTAATGGTAACTTGCTTGCAAAAGGATATATAAGCAGAATATTTTCGGAAACAAAGTTAGTCGAAACGATTGAGTTGAATTTGAGTCCCGAGAATCGAATCAAGAGAGTTAAATTTCAATATTCGAACGGATCCGATCAGTATGACAACTAAGGTGCTGTAGATATAAATTCCGGTAAATAATTTGTAAATAGATGTCATAATTTTGTAAATATTATTATTATTGTTATTATATAAATTAGCCAGAGAATAAATCTAAGTCTAAAGTCTTAAAGCACTAGCATCTAAGGCTTTCGGCTTTTATTTTTTTTTTGATTAATATTATTATTATTTTTATTATTAAAAACTCTACCGCACTTGAGGTAGATAAAACCATATATTAGCCTAGAAGTCACTATTCAGTGGTGCGAACTTAATTTCCAAAGGGACGGAATAAAAAGCGTAAAACGCTCAAAAGACAGTTTACGGTACAACATATATAAAGGAGCAATAATCCCTACAATTTCAAAATTATTCATACATTTGAAGAAAAGCTGAAACACACCTACACCACACAAACGACTGTCATTTGATATTTTGTATTTCATTTTCATTAACATCCAATCAATTGTTATCACCTCAATAATCAATTTTATAAAAACATGTCAGAAATTTTTATATATCTCTTAAATAGCTAAGAGGATTAAACGTAATAATCCCTGCTTAAGTAGGAATCCTACAGTCACCTTAGAACGAATTTTAGTTACTCACCTTTACACAAATTCGGAAAAATTCTTGCTCTTCTGGTATTCAGCAAATAATCAACAATAGGCGATTCACTGTACTGACTAGAAAAAACCCCAATTTTATCTGTATTGCGCAGATATCCAGGCAAGTAATCACATATGAACAATTTATCCAGGCAAGTAATCACATATGAACAATTTGACATAACAGGTCGGTAAGTTTCTTCCAAAAATAATACTTTATTTTCGAGAATTTTATTATAGAATATCTGGAAAAAAATGCAATGCCTGTAAGAGATTTTTTTGCTTGAAATTTTGGGATTCTTCCCAGACATTCCTACACTTCTGCTATCTTAAATACACGTATTTCACAGCCTTTCCAAACAAAAACACATTCAAGTATGTTCATTGAGAGGGCCGTTGAGTAGATAAGAGACGAGGGCCGATATGAAAGTTTCCAATACTTCGGCCAGAAATTGAAAAGTTTTAGACTAAACTCTTGGAGTTCGCTATGAATTCAGTTATAGATTTATAAATTTTTAATCATTTTCTCTATCATTTCGCAACACGTAAAGTATAAAACATACGATTGTATCTTCGACAGATGTGCCAAAAGACTAAAATTTTCAAGCAAAAAGAATGAAAAGGCAAAGTATTTGGACATGAAAAAGTAATTTTATGCTGAGATTGCAGACTAATAACAGGAAAGCTATTTCAATAAAAACATGTACCAGACTTCAAAATCAAACGAAAACTTTGAAATGAGTGGACTTAAACTCTATCTGCAATGCCCGCCAATCACACAAAAATAAATATTTTCAATATCCCTCTACACTTTATTAGATATAGGTATGAAGTTGGAAAGTGTTTTCATTCTTCGCTTCTTTTTAATCCAAATTTACATCGGCAACACTGCTTGTCGACGATCTCTGACATTAAAAAAGCGAGATAACTGCGGTCCCGCAACTTTTGGACTTTCAATATTTTTTGACTTTCTTAATTGATTCATGTAAAACTTTGTGGTGACATCGGTCCAAAATTTTTTCAGTTTTTTCTTCTACATAATTCACGTAACAAATAATTGCTATCATTAGAGATGGAACGACACGATTCATATTGCCTTCTGATGGAACGAATTTACATTCACCGCACCAGGGATCGGGCTCGGGACGTTAATTAAATATGCCCGGTATTCTAACCGCTACACCATCCAGGATGATAAACTAAGTTTAATGGATACATAGACATGCCGAAACTGTCACCTTGAGGTGATGATGCTGGGCAACGGTCACTGAC
This sequence comes from Glossina pallidipes, assembly GCA_000688715.1. Lineage (NCBI taxonomy): Eukaryota > Metazoa > Arthropoda > Insecta > Diptera > Glossinidae > Glossina > Glossina pallidipes. The sequence goes on from KK499823.1 coordinate 505,357, forward strand.
GGGCCAAGAAGAGTTTAAGGCTTCACTATGGCAACACTTGGCAACAGGTTTCTCTCACAGATAGCTTAAGTATGCACTGGAAGAAATTTTCTTTCTTCTCTCATAGACTATTGCTATGGCAGAAACACAAACTAGCTGTTGTATCCTTCGATGCATATATATATCGATGCATATATATGTTGAGAAAGGCTAGTTTAGATTTAACTAACCGAGCTTCAGGGGCCCACTCACTATCTGTTTCTGTGTGGGGGAAGTGCTTAGCGAATCTTTTAGTAGCGGTAGTGAGCCCTGACTGCTGGGTGTGTTACTGTTCCTGTAGTTTTTTACATTTCCTAAAGCGAATAATTAGAGATGAGGATAGGCCTCAACAATCCCCAGAGCAAGTTTATTGACCATACACTTTAAATCAATCTGATGTTCCAAATGCAATGGCGCCACTAGCGGGTCACGCTTAAATCGTGTTTTTGTCAACGACCAACATGAGGTCAAGTTTTCGTATAGGTGCTTTTAAAACCACTGTCTTCTGTCTTCTGACGCGATTCGTATCCTAGTAATCAAGGTTATAAAAATAGTACTTTGTAATTTCAGAATTTCTCAAAGCGAATTCTGCGTTCTTTCCAATAATTATTTTCTACCTCTACGAATGGTGCAACCGAACTAATATGCTCACCCACATATGCATGTTTAATGCGATACACATATTTAACGAACATTAAAGTAAAAATTAAAAAAAAAAAAGAGTATTGTTTGCTCAAGCAACGATAACAATTAACAACGTTTTACGTGTTATCCGTGTCCATGTAAAACCATTTAAAAGGTTAAATACTCATTTTTGTCTCTGTATTTGTAAAGACTCAGAATTAATTATAAGGATATTTAAAATGGTTTTTATATGTGTACACAAAATTGTAATTATTGTCATTATAATGGATTTTTATATAGAGTTGTAAAGTTATCGTATAAAGCATGCAAAGGTTGATATTCAGCTTAAGCTTAAATCTGTATTGTTATGATACTTGCCATTTCCGCCGCAGTTCCCGAAAAATATGACGAAATAAACTTATTTAGTTATATTTTTTGCAGTATCACGTGATGCCTTCTATTAAGGGAAGAAGGATAAAGCTTGAAAAACGAAAAAGAAAAAACCGAATAATAAACTTTTAACAAATTTTTCAAGTAGCGACTTAAACACACAGTTGATCTTCTTTTTTTGTTAAAAATCACCTGTAGACTGACTGCTGCGCCTTATCTTAAAATAGATCTAAAATAGGTAGATCATAGGGTTTTCCTTTAAAAACTGCACGAAACTTGATGCATTTTGATAAACGATTTTATCGAAGACGTTGAATTCCCTCCAATTGTTTATCACTTAAGATGACCAACGAATCGCAAAATAGCTATCGCCATGAAGTGTTGCGAGTAATTCTCAAGTCTTCAACCTTGTCCATGCCATTGCATTGCTTTTTTCTTTACTTTTTACACCTCGGCGCTTTATGAACATAAAAACATTATCAAGTGATCAACTAACTGGAGTCAATCATAAGCCTCTCGATTTTACTGAGCGGAGCTTACTGCCAGCCCAAATTTTTCAGAAGACTTTCAATTTTTGAAAAATAGCTCATTCACATTCTGTAGCACATGCAATTACTGAAAACTATAACCAATTGCCGCAGCATGTGAAGGTATATATTATTTAATGATTAAGTGATGACATGTTACATCATTTGAAAACCTCGAAACCGACAGTGCAACATAAAATTAGAATACTTCTGAAAATTGGAAACTAGAATAGAATTTTAAAATTTAATTTTTCTTCGAATTTTAGTGTGCTTTAGAATAAAAATTCAATCACGGCCGAATATAATTTTCTCGCTTGTTTTATTTTGAAAGCTTCTTTTTTTTTCATATAGAGTTCGAAATCGAAAATTTATATATCCTGTGTACGATTGTCCATGTTTACACACAACTTGTTTAAATAAATAAATAAAAAAATGAACAGAACTTCCTGTCCAAGTTATAATACTCCGTTCTGTCTGTGCGCTTACAAGGCTCATCGTGATATGATTCGTCACAAAAAAAAACACGTGTGACAAGCAGAATTAAGTCGGCTTAAAATTTCCTACCTATCAAGAATCCACGTATTTTTTAGATATAAATAGAATAGTAAATCTGATACAACTCTTTATAGAGGTGCGACTGGACTAAACTAATTCAAGTCATTGAAATTTTAAATATGAGACAGCCACGATTTGCCGATGTATCCGACATAAATATCTATATATATTTTTTTTTTTTTTGCTTTTTTAAATATTTGTATTATTCAAGAGCTCAGTTTTTTTCCTAATGATGATTTTGTTTTCCTAGAAATTTCTATTTTTCTTACTTTGCATGTATCAAAGAGAAAACATGTAAATAAAATTTACATACTTTCACATAACATGTAGTGTAAAGATGTTTAAAAGGAGACAAAAAAAAATGTAGAAAAAAATATATATCAACATGAAAACTTTCTAATAACATAAACAATTTTTATTTTTATTTTTATTTAATTTTCTTTTTTCTTTTTTTTTTTTTCTTTGTTTGCTGTTGTTTTCTCTCTTTGCTTTTATTTAGTTTTTTTTAAAAGCATTTTTCCACATATGAAATATGACTGCATTCAGGGCATAGTGTGTGTATTCTATTGTTTTTTACAAATTATTTGATTTATTTGTAAATAATTTGATTTATCCGCATGATACTCTTCATATATCAATCTCATGCACATATAAAACTGTACAGTTGTATGTGCGATTAGTCAGCTCAGTATAACTGTCAACGGTAGTAAATGTCGGATAATCATTTTATCTGCCTTCTTTTTCCTGGCGCTCTCTCTCCCACTCCCTGCCTCATCGTATTGTTTTTCTCTGTCTCCATTCCTATCTAGTTTTCATCTTTACTTCACGCATGTGCAGATGTATGTGTGTGCACATTAATGGTATAAAATTTTCAATTTTCTATTATTTCTTTCCTCACTGTGCTTAAATTGTTTAATAATTGAATTTTCTTTGCCTTTCAAGTAAAATATATTTGTAAAGGTATTACAGATCAACAAACATTAACAGTAAATTCACGAGGACGTCAAACAGTGTTGTGGTTTTTAAAAGTCTTCTAATAAACTCGAAAAATGATATCTGAAATTAAATTTACTAAAGACTCCTGCATAAAAGTTTTTTGATAATTATGTGAAAAATTTCATTTCATTTTCATGTGTATGGATGTTGCGGTCTATTTCCTTAATACATAATTTTTTTCTATTCAAGATTTTTTTTTAATTTTTATAATTTTATTAATCGTTAAGATTTATGGTAAGGAAACAAGCAAATCTCAACGTGACTGTATATAGTTTGGCTGGAGCTTGATCATAGCTTGACAAGTACATAAACAACCCAACCAACAATGCCTTAAGAAGAAGTTTTCACTTAAAACTTGGCAGAAATGTTTTGCAGAATGATCTAAAACTTTGAAGTATAAAGAAGCAGCACAACAGCCGCACTAAGCTAAGTATGTAGTTAAAGCGCGATCGCATCGCGAACTGAGCGCAGTTATAACGTTTTGATAGTCGCGCTTCTTATCTGCTGGGCTAGGTGATCACCCGATCGGCCTTTTCCGAGTTTGTGCGACCTACACTCATAATCGTTTTAAGAACGGTCCCGATTACAATAGTCGAGATGGAAGCCTGAAACTTGACAGATGTGTTGCTTTAATCGAGGTCCACAGTTTTGAAAACACCCTTGTGCCCTCAATAGACAAAGAATTGTAACTTATCGTCCACAACGGATACTAATATAATTTTTATCAAATGGTTTCAGATAGTAATTGTAAGAAGTCCCCGCGAAATTGTTTTACATCAGGTGGACATCAAGCGCGTGAATAATTCGTCTCCAATATTAACTGTTTCACGAAGAAACATTTAGCTCAGATTTTTGGTTTATTCTATTAAAGAGTTAAAAGCAACAGACACATGATGTTGGCCTAATTGAATTCTAAAATATAATTCACGAGCAGAAAAGTCCAAACATTACAAACTATAAAATTCCACCCCCGAAGTATAACAAAAATCTGATTTGTTGTTTTCTTTGCCGGCTGTAAGTCAAGATCCTTTACGTGCTTTTCATTATATTTAAGAACTTAATCACATTTCAATCTTTTCACTTCGCTTTGAGTTTTCTTATATAAATAAATTATTATATTTGGTAGAGTTAACACCAAATGAAATTTCAAAATGTCTCCGTAGTGGAATCATACCACTTTCTTAAACAAAAATATCGTACAACATCTCTTCCTGAGATGTTGTCAATCTTCAATCTTGACAAATTTATATCACTTTTGTTTCATTGATATTTTATTTTTCTAATTTTATTTAAGTTTGTTTACTTGTTTTAAACGGTACGTTGTGTAACAATACGCAAGCACCCTTGTTTTTTCTTATATATTGTTTCATATATATATATATACATATATATGATAGTTTCTATATATACATATATGGATAGTTTCGCTTTTCTAAATACAACAATGAACAATAACAAGAACACAAACAATGTTAAACGTCAACGCAGTAAACTCTCGTATTCAAGCGAATAGAAAAAAAAACATAGTTGAGTAACTATCAATGTTGCTTTGAATGCATGCAAGGGTAGAAGAAAATTCATCCAAGGTTGACATACTCGATGTAACGCATACATACACATATATGTGTATATCGTAAATACATATCCAAACAAATCGACAAATACAAATTGTTATTTTCGCTTTTTGTCATTTGGGTATTCGGTGTCGATGACTTGCTTGAGCTTTGACAGCTGGATATGCTCAAAAGTTCAAACTGTAGTGCACTTATGCATTTCTGTGTGCATATTGTATACATAACATTCTGACAAGTGCACACGCATTCATATGTGCATCTCAGTTAGTTAAAGTAAAAGTGCATTAGTTTAGTTCGGGCTTTATTTACAACGCTTGATAGAGGTATGCCTTGAAATCCCACTATCATATAAGCTTTAAGTTATGTATATGAATACACGTACACATACATCTACCTGCTACTATCTGTCATCTATTATCTTAGAATGATTTTTGACATTGATTGTTCATTTTCAAAAAGCCAATACCGGTTTAAGTACTTACACACAAAGATACCTTCTATTAGATGGCAATGATTTTTTTTTTTGCTTTTGCTTCTTTCTTTTTAGTTTTATTTCATACTTTATCTGTTTTCATACCTTTATTAAAAAAGCGAATTCAAGGAAACGCTACGTTTTATAAGAAAATAAATAAAACGTTTCTTAATTTAATCATTGGAATTCCTTTGGCACGGTTAAAAGTGATTAAAATGATTTCGTTCTTCCTTTTTTATTATTATTAACTTATTAGCTAAAATTATCATAATGATGCAAAGCATAAAGTCTAGGATGTTTTTCTTCTTTCCAAAGCGAAAGTTTTAATTAGGAAAATGTATTTTGTTTGAATTATTAGTGTGTTTACATTATCGTAGTCTTCGCAGTTAAAGTAAAGAGTTATAACTTAGTGCATATAGCATAGAGTCTTTGTAGATGTACATATAAACTTCAAAATCCTTGTATCTCTAAATGACTTTGCTACGAAATTCGTCGATGTAAGCCAATTGAATAATAATTAAAAATTTACTCAAACAAGCACAAATGCTTGCTTTATATCAACGAACCAACTCTTATGTGTGCAATAAGGTTACTAAACAAGTTGGTCTCCTAATGATAATTTAAGGCTAACCCGCGGGCGCGACATTGGGCGCACTCTTACGACAGACTAATCAATGTGAGCCAAAACAATCTCTGTGCATTTGTCAACATCCTGAGAAAACTTTTTTTGATATATAAATAAAAAATACTTTGTTTTATAACAGCCCCTTGGTCGTACCCTTAACACACAGTGATTGTCTTAAAAATTAAATTGAAGTTTCATAGTAACACTTTCTAATAATAAACAAGTAAAAACGCCAAGGTTGGATTGCGGCCCTAGACCATCTTACGGTTATTCATGTAACGGTTTTACAAGACAAGATTTTATATTTTCAACATTTTTTGTCCTTGGGCCAAACCATGGCCCAAATTGTGACCTGTACAATGAAAAGAAGTAAAAAAACTGACAGACGGACGAACAAGCTTAAATCGGTTTAGAAAGTTATTTTGAATCGATCCGCATGATAAAAGATAGGGCTATCTCAAGTCTTTCTGGTTGTTACACACCCGCACACCAAAATTTTTATTTTATATAACATCATTTTTGTCCGTTTTTCGATGGCATATAAAGAAAGTACGAACGATTACTCAAACTTGAAGTTGTTTTATTTGTGTAAAAGTTATTGAGTACATTTAAAATCAAACCTTCAAAACATATTTCTGTATGTCATTTACAGGCAGCTTATTACCTCAAATAGAGCTAAATTTTACTCGTTCGCATTAAGGTAGCCTTAGACCATGAACGGTAGAATTGATTTTTACGTCGTCTCTAAGTGATTTCATAAATCTTGAGGAGTGAAACTGAGTTGTGGAGTCGTAATAAAAATATTTAAAAACATTAGAAGGTGTAAAAAGCAATGGACGGTGAAAATAATTCTTGTCTCACCCTTCGCAATATTGGCGACCATTGATGATGATTTTATAATGCGGTTGTAGGGGATTATCATCAAAACTAAAAAGTACGAAAATTATGTACGGTTGCGACCGAATCTTTTATCCATCATCGTTATCCCGCAAGGGAAAGAAAAAAAACGGAAAAATGTAAATTTACATGCTTCACAATATTGGGAGGGCGCGATTGATTTTTGATATTCTTGTAGAATAATTTTGTGGAGCTTATGAGCAACGAATGGGAGAATGTGTACCACAGATACTACACAGTTCCGCAGACGGACAGATGGGCGGACTAATGAAAGATAGATGGGCAAATGAACAGACACACATGCTTAAATCGATTTAGAATTTGATGTTGATCAAGAATATACACAACATTTTTCTCAGAATATTTTCAGAATATTTTGAATTGTACCGATAGGGTAAGGGAAAAAATTATGCTGCCTCTTCTTCATTTTGTTACTAACCCCTTAACTATTTAATTATCTTTCGACTACAATTCGTTATATAATAAATAGGATAAAATGTATGCTGGAAACTGACTATTTATGATAGAAGTCCAAGCGTCGTCCGTTGATCTTTTTAGAAATCGTAAACTGTTAACAAACTTATTTTACTGACAAAAAATGTAATAAACAGATAAATCATAGTTTTTGAGTACACTTTTTAACAAATTTGACCGAAAAAGGGAAAAACAAAATACAGACCTTTACATTTGTATTTAAGAGTCTATGTAACCTGTAGCTAACTTAAAACTTCGCTTTAAACTATGAAATGCTGCAGTATAAACGAGCTAGGTTGGTCACTACAAAATCTTTTGTGCTGGTTCTTTACATTTTCTGCAGCGCAACAAACATCTAGGTTTAACTGCAGGAAATTATTTGCAAGATCTAACATGCCTTCTTTTTCCGCGAGTCCTTACTTCATTCGATTTTTTATGGCTGTGGTTGGAAAAAGAAAAATTTCGTCACTTCGGTTGTGAGTATGTAACCACATGTTAATCGCAGGGTTTCAAATGATTTCAGCCGAGTTTTCCGACAACGATTATTTGTCTATAAGTCGCTACGTCCTTCAGTACTTTCAAGTATCTTATTAAAATTTGCCGAAAATGTCAAATCTTTCAACAAAACTCTATAAATTTTGATAAATCAATGTACAAAATTTTTATTTGTAATTCCTTTGTTTTAGGATAATACATATTTCCTCGGCATCTCGTAGACTTAATAAGAATAAACTAAATAGACAGATAGAAGAAACTAGATATGGATTATCCATAAGTTGAATCCAAAGAAATAAAAGATTTCCTTTCTTATTATTATATGCGTACGCATATATATGTATACATATACATATGTATATACATATACATATGTATATATATATATATATTTTTTTGTTAATGTCGTTTAATATGAAAATAATCATAATCACCAGCGCAGAGTGAGTAAATTCTCATTATTTATTTTGTATAGAGAGTTAAAGGTAGATAGTCTTTAGCTCTCACTTGCTTCTCCTCTCTTTCGAGCTCTCTCGATAGAGAATTCAAATTTTTGAAAAGTTCACCACAGCACGTTTTATGTTCTGTTCAGTCTCTCAGTACGTCTCTCTCTCTTTCTTTCTCTCTTATAATATTTTACATTTCCATTTTAGCCAACATTAAACTGTGAAGATATGTACAACACCGGAATGTTAAGAACATTTCCTGTACAGCAACAAGTAGTTTTCAATAAAATCGTTGCGTTTAGTTTTTTATGAGTTTATGGTAACAGCTATGTTATTTTTTTCGTTTGTTTTTTGTGGAAAGCTGCCATTCGAATCTAGGATGGATGGCTGGCATGGCTGGGTATAACTTCACCAAAAAGAAACGTGTCTAATTTCTTGAAGTTCTAAATGTAATATTTGAGAATGATTTCTAAAATCTAACAATTCTTTATTTGTTTATTTGTTTTATGTACAACTCTTAGCTGACATTGACGAGTTCTCATTTTCTCTATTCTCTTCCTTTTCAGTAGCCGGTCTCGTGTCCCTAGCCCCCTCCTCGTTCTGTCAACCTAACTGTTTGCCTATCAGTCTGTTCAGTCTGCGCTTGTTTATTTCAGTGACAGTTGACATTTTGTTACGTTGTATTCACATGCACAAGTATGTGGTGCACGTTAATGTATGCATGTAAGTTGATAAACAAATGGTTTTGCCTATGAAAGCTATTTATATTGGAAGTTTTATTAGTGCATTCGTATGCGAGTTACTGTTTTGACAATTGCTAACGTTAGTTAAACAATATTTTTCCAGCACATGTTGGCCATTAAGTATTGTTATCGTTACTTCGTGCTATACCATATACATAGAGCCTATATATAGAGATATTATTATTATTTTATGTGCGTAATATTGTGTATCCTTGTTTTTCACGTCATTATCGTATACATACACCGTTAACAACTTTAACGCAATGCAGAAGGATTTTTATAGAAAGAACAACAAACACACAAGCAAAGACATATGGAAAATGATGTTCTCCGAAAAATGAAGCTATTTCCGTAATTAATATTTTTACTCTAAATTTAAACAAATGAAATAGCTACAGTGGGTCTCGGCCCATCATTAAATAGCCTAGATTACCTGCGGCTATTTATGTAAAGACTTTTCAAAATAAGACTTTGTGCATGGGCCGACACACATCAGTATACCCAATTTCATCAAAATAACTCAAAAATTTCGGGTTATAGGTTGAATACAAAAAAGAAAAGCGGACAAACGGACAGAAGCATAGACAACCTTAACTTTATTTAGCAAAGTGATTCTGAATTGACCGGAATAACAAAACGTGGGTCTAGCTGATTATTGCATACATCCGCACAAACTGAGCATACACTTGTACCACATACGGATGAGAGTATAAACATAAATACTAGTCAGAATAAACCTTAGAAAATATTAAAAATCATTACGAGCATGAGTATTTTTCGAAAAGTATATTGTAAGCTTTTCGCATTTTCTTCCAAATAAATTATTCGAGCGAGACCTCGGCAGGAATGGAACATAAAATAAGTTATGTATCCGTTTGTTAAGTAGAAAACGGTCAGCTTTCGAAATTAATACAAATCACTTAAAAACTTAATAATCTTACTCTAGCACCGATTAGTTTTCACCTATAATTAAACTGACAGTTACTAAGCTATTTTCATAAACCAAACAAACTTACCCCTCCGCGTAGATATTACTATTAACAGTGTCAACAAAAAACTTATATTAAAAATTCGGTTTAAGAATTTCTCACGACGTTCGACTACGATATGTATGAAAGGTTTGACCAATCTCAGTAACAATTGCCGCACTACAACTGCCGAATAGGCATAGATCCGTCCGTAAACATCTGAGTTTAATAATCACTTTTTAAATAAATAAAATCGATCCAAGTTCGCTTAAAGGAATCAAAGAAGCCACTCTCCCTATAGCTTAAAATTCAATATATACAAAAAAGGGAAAATAGAAAATTCAGGTATTTTAATGGCTGCAAGTAAGGCTTCTAAAAAAAGTGTAACTGATAATACATTCTCTTCCTAGTACAGAATTAGCATTGAAAAGGCAACTGATAATACATTCTCTTCCTACTACAGAATTAGCATTGAAAAGGCAACTTTACGTACATATTTTTAATTGATGCCCACTGAGCGCATTTGATAATTAAGCGCTTACAACTATGCCCACAAAGTAGACCAAAAACTGTAACTTACTATAGGCAGTGATGTGTGACTCGGGACAAGCTTTAGCGAGGATCAAGTAAGCCTTAAGTGAAAAAAACTACAACTATTTACTATAACGAATCGGTCGATCGGGATTAACACATTAAATGTATTGCTTGCAGATGATTGAGATGAAAGATTTGAGAAGATGAAGATAACTTCCTTATGTATTCCTAATAACAACTCATCCTTAAACCCAAACGCTTTTGTGCCATACAGCAAATCACTTAAAAATTCCGGGGAAAAATAAAGTAGCTTTGTTCCACGGATCGAAAATCGGCGAAAACCATATCCGAAACCTAACCGGTACCGAATTACATTATTCATAGCACATATATAATATTTAAGTTTTAGTACTGATTTGCTTATTCAAAGCCTTATCATTCCACAGATGTGTACCTTTTTTTTGTCTGTAAATTTTTGTTTTCTTGGAGTTTTCGATATAATTCCCGTAGACGATATTATTACTTTAACTTCTCAGTTATATTTCCATCATTTGGTAATGATACATCAATAAGATGCACATTTTTCTCTTTTTTTGTCGACCATCACTCTACCTAATCTGTTATGGACTATCAATTCTTCTCAATCAGTTAAAATGGTTCTATCTCACATTTTTCGAGTTGTATTTGTAATATGTAATGTTATTATTATAAAGAATATTATTGTTATTGCTTTATCCCAAAAAGTAAATTCTTTAACTAAAGTAAGAGGAACACAAGCAGCCAAGACTATTGGCTCTATTTAAGAAAAGAAAAAGAAACTAAATGGTTAGTTTAATAATGTACTTTACCTACATAACTAATTGCATTTTTTTATTTGTTTGAATACTTTTTATACGCTACACCACCCGTGTTACTGGATATATTAACTTGTGCGGATGTGTAATACGCAGAAGGACTTAAGACAGACCCACCTTTTAATATACCAATCGATGAACCTTTCTGTCCGGCTGTCCATCTACCAATCTATCTGTGTGTGTGTATCAGATATTTTGATGAAATTTGATACACTGACATGTTTTGACCCACGGACGAACGCTGTTGAAAATGATTTGAATAGATCCACTTTTTCGACTACTCACCATATAAAATCTTATTTTAAAAAGTCGTTACATGGAAAAAAACTGCAGTTTTCAATGTTTCTCGACGAAACTCCCTGTGGCAATTGTTTGAACCATCTCTCATATAGCCATTCCCACGAAAACTGAATCTTTATATAATAAGAAGTTATACAGTAATAGTTCATAAACGTAAAATCAATCTTACGGAATTTGGCCCACGTAGATCTTTTTCTTTGAATACTACGGTCAAGATTGCCCCCAAATGTGAACTTTCACGTGTAACTGTTGCTATACTATTACCAAAACGAGTGAATGATTGCATAAGGCGATGTGGTGTAGGGTACCTAATAGTTGGTATTGCCCGACAGTAATGTTCTTACTTGTTTTTAAATAAAAAATTATACTTAAAGAAGCATGGCGTAGTTAAATCTTTCCAATTATAACATGAAGGGGAAAGGATCGGCACTGAAATATCCGGAAGAATGCTGTTAAAGGATAATGCGATAGTTGGCAAAAAAGGTTTTTTTTCTATTTTCTATCCTGAATGGCAATAGTAGTTAAGATTTTGGACCATTAAACAGCTGTTTTCTTCTTCAACTTACTTTACTTTGGAATAAGGCGGCCGGATGTCTTCAAAATGAATTTACGGTTGATGTTAAAAGGCGTTACAACATTTCCAACGACCCAATAGAATGGATTGGCAATAATATGCCATTTACACCTTTTTCTTATTTTTTATTTCTTATTTAATGAGTTGTTCATTATTACGCTAGATATCACGGATACGATAGAGAGTCTAAATAAAACAATTATTATGGAATTTTCTTTTTAAAATAGACTCAACACGATATTCCGACATCTACGTACATATGTCTACGGAATGTACAGTAAATGAAAACTTCTTTGCAATTAACATTTCGTAAGGTTATTATCTGGATGTTTTGTTATGACTGTATTATTCTCGGCAATTGTAACAAAAGGAAATCATAAAATACATTATAAGCATGTTAGCAATGTTTGGTCGGTTTTCAAAACTTACTTTAGAGTATTCCATGGTAAAAGAAGAAACAAAAATACATAAAACTACAATGACCACATATACTACACAGCCACAATAACAACAACAACAACAACAACAACAACAATCGCATAAGTGTTAGTTTTGTAACATTTTAAGCATTTCCTCTTCTCTTCACATACATTTCTATTTCCTTGTTATCCTTATAAAGGCAAAGGCAAAATGAATGTTAACTAAAAACTGAAAACAATTACATGGTCAGTTGAAAAATTTTATGTTCTTTCTGTTTTCTATTATGATTTATTTAAATTGCAAAACTTATTTACATAAATACTTGTATGTTTGCATGTACGATTTCCTTAAGACCTGACTAAGGTTTAATAATATGAATTTCTCTAGAAATTTCAATTCTTGTTTGTTGCGTGCAAAAGTAAATAGTTTACGTGCGTTCATGCTATGAAAAGAAAAAAAAAGTTTCGCTTTGCTTTCAACTTTTCTAAGACGAATTGATTACATATGCACGAGTGCTATCTAAAAAATATCTTCTGACCAACGAAAATTTTTTCCAATATCTGTAAATATGAGATTATAAGCTAAGAGAGCTAAAAGTTAAATATAAATAATAAAGAAGAATTTATAATTCAACTAAAACACATTAAGAAAATTGAAATTGAAAAATAGGTAAGCGCGCAATGGGGAAAAGAAGAGGAAAAAGAAATCTAAGTTTGTAATCTGACCTTTGAAAAATGCATCATTTAAAGTAACATTCTCTTGTAATCTCAATTTCATGTACCGTGAAGCCTTTATGCAAATATATAATGGGAGGCGTAACCAAAACTAGCGACCATATGAACGATATCGGTAGCGATATAATCAAACTTCGCCCAATGTATCCCGAGAAGAGAGCGCAGGTAATATTGTGATAAAGAAAAAGTTTTAAAAATAAATGCCAAAATTCTATAGATAAAAATCAGTTGTAAGTTTGCCCTTCTTGTTGTAGAGTTTTCGTTGTTAACGTCGATGTAGCTTTGTTGTTGCGGTACCAGTTTTGTTGTCGTCGTTGTTTTAGCTTTGTCGTCGCTGTAACCTTTTCGTTGGTGTCGTCGTTGTGTCCATTGTTGTAGCTTGTTCGTTCTTATCGACGTTGGAGCTTTTGTGTTGTTGTCATCGTTGTAGGTTTGTCGCTCCTGCAGCTTTTCCGTTGTTGTTGTTGTTGTTGCTTTTCTGTTTGCGTTGCTGCAACTATGTCGTTTCTATAGCTTTTTCGTTGCTGCAGTTTTTTCTTGCTGTACCATTTTCGTTGATATCATCGCTGTCGTTCTTGTAGCCTTTTCGTTTTTGCCGTCATTGTAACTTTGTCGATGTTTCCGTGTTTGTAGCTTTGTCGTCGTTTTACCTTTCCCGTTGTTGTAGCTTTGTCGTTGATGTAACTTTGTCGTCGTTGTAGCTTTGTCGTTGTTACAGAGTTCCCATAAGTAGCCTTTTCTGGCTTTAAAATTTATACGCGTATGTTCGAAGTAGTGATTGTCAAAAGCTCATTTCTTTTCTGATTTCGTGTTTGCTTCTTTTTTTTCTCAACTCATCCTTCTTGTTATCCCTTACACCACGTATCATACAGAATGTATTAAGTTTGTATTTGCGGTTTGTTGAGAAAAAACAATGATTTAGCTCGACTCAGGCTAAGAAGATTTTAACGCATGACCAATGAAGTGTCCAGATCACATTATCATCTTCTTTGGGAATAATGCAACCGATCAATAAATTAATTATGTCAAGATATGTAGCCCACCTTGCGTCATCTTGTAGACACTGAGTTTCTAAAATCACCTTCAATATTGTGTATAGATTTGCCCATTGAAATTAACTACATGGCCTCTTTGATTCTGAAAAGAAAGGCGATCCCGTGACAGATTATGAAATACACCAAACTGCTAATTTTATATGTGTGGATTTTCTATGTTCCATTTTGCATATTTTCCTCTTTGAGGCGAATCTCGCCGTGTCGAATGCACGAGACTTAGGCGGTGTATAGGCTTTATCTTTTATAATAAATATGAACAATTTCGATATATTTTGTAAATATATAGTTTTGTGACTGATGATACCAAGCAATGCTAAAAATTAGTTGGAATAAAAGGAAAGGGGCCGTTATAACGTATGTTGCTTTCATTTACTTCTCGCTGTTTATTTCTCTGTATTTTTTTTTTTTTTTTAATAATAATAATAAAACGAAACACAGAGGTTCACCTATTAGCTTCATAGTACGAAACATGGGATACTTCCCCACTGACATTCCAACTGATCTTGTTCCCCTACTCATCTGTTAAACACATTGAAGGGTTTAAGACAATATGCGAAGTAATCGATCTGTCATCCATAAATAGATTAATTGCATTTGGAAGCTAAAAAACGACCTTCGTACGTTTCCTTTTTTTAAATTGCGAAAGTAGCAATACGTGCAAATTGCCAGAAGATTATGAGTCATATGCAAAGAGAATGTGACAAGGAAACACTTGTAAATGTAATGGCGTGAGAATATCGTTACTCAGATCTTGCTCGCAGAAAGATGGCCGACTATCCTACTATTGTTAATCAAATAAGTTGACGCTGACTATTTGGTGGTATACCGCTGTAGGGCGTAACCTAAGTGTTATTATTATTATTGTTAGTATTTTTAGTGATTATTTTTATAAATTTTGCCACAGAAATAAATCGAGAAGACTAAAGTCTCAAAATATTAACATCCAAGGCTATCGAGTTAATTGGAAACTCTACCCCACTTGCGAGTTGAACCCACGACCATTGAGCTGTTTGTGGAGATTCTTTGCCTATTTCCGCCACTTGACCAGATAAAAAACCTAAATGTTGAACAATTAACTCCATTGAATCTGTATTAAGAGAATTTATGCATAATTTTAAATGTCTTATTGCAAACAAACCGATATCACTACATTCTGCAGTGGAATTAAGCACACATTAATACTGCGTCAATAAAGTACATAGAAATAGATCTTCCTTTACGTAATAACCTATTGGACGTGTAATTAAGTCACTCGAATTAATGTGCATTTTCCTTAACGAACGGTATAAGTTCACTCTACAACTATTAAATTTCATTCAAGGCAAAAAAGATGGACAAGAAAAAGCGCAAAAAAGATAAATGTGATTATGACGATACAAGTCGACGTGATCCGCGGGAAAATCAAGAAATTTACTTGATTTAATTGGTAGATAAAAAGCAATACAGAAAAAATAAGCATGTGAAAAAAGCTGATGACATTGTTGTCGATTACGTGATAGTCTTATAGGAAACAACACTACGACTGATTTTGACATCGATATCTTTAATCGTCAACAGGATACTTTAGTTTCGTTTCTTTTTCTTTTGTCGTTCTATCTTAATTATTCAAGCAAAACGGACGTGTCCCAGAAAAAAACAAAGGACGTGTAGGTGCTTGCATGTATTGTGATCACTTTTTCACTTGGAAAAAGGCATTTATTGAGAAAAATTAGTACAATTAGTTAAAATATTTTCCATGATATTCTACTAGTTTTTTCCATCTCTCTGGCAACTTGGTTTGGGATCGATTCAATTATCGACCCACTTTTTTCGCACTTCTTCAGCATTTCGCAACCGCGGGCCAGCCAAGCTATGCTGCATCGAGCTGACCACGAAGTAATCAGAAGTTGCTATGTCTGATGACTACGTTGGGAGCACCAGAATTTCCAATTCGAGCTGCAACAATGCATCTTTGACAGCCCTTGCAATGTGTCGCCGAACGTTGTCAAGCAAAAAGATAACTTTGCGTCTCTTTGCCGGTATTGTTAACCTTTTTTCCAGAAATAGATCGTTTCTTTTTTTTCAATTGACATCTGTAGTAACATTTTCATTCGGTTTTACCAACCCGCTACACGTTAACACGCTACATCCCGCTGACCCCGCCGTATGCAAGGCAACGGTGTCTATGTGGATGGCTCTCCTGGACTAACCCATAACTTTTTGCTTTTTGGATTATCGTAATAGAGCCACTATTCATCGCCAGTCACAATACGCATTCTTTGGCTGAAACCGCGATGCGAGCAAAAAAAGTACTAAATATCGAAATTGCAATTTTGAACGTCCCATGATTAGCGTTGGTATACACTGAATAATACTAAATGGAAAACTGTTATATTATGTGCACATTGATACTTGGCATTACTTGTTCATTTTCATCAATAGACGTCTATGATCAAAATACATGCAAGCACCAATCATTAAAAATCAATATATAACATCTAAAAATGCCCACTTCCTTATGCAGAATTTTCAAGCTTGAAATCTCAGACGCATCAATTTAAAGGCGGCTGTAAAGCTAATGTTAAAGAGGCTAACTTCTAACTGCTTACAGCACTAAGATTTGGCGAGAGATTTTGTGGTACTAACACTACCAGGCTACGCAAGTATTGTGGCACGACTATTGTTTGGAGAGTGAAATCTTATCAAATAAAAATATTCAACTACATAAAAAAAAATGTATATGTTTTTATAATTTCCAGGCTGAAAATGAATAAAGAGGAGCAGCTGGACTCACGAAATAATTAAGTATCCTATGACTTCCTTAAAATCTGCACATACACCTTTTTCATCCTTCAAGTTGATATTTCCATAAAAAAAAAAAAAAAAATTCAAATTAACTTAAGCAGCTTAACTGGATTTTATTTCTTATTTGAAAACATACAACTTAACAAACCTTCACCATAATTATAACATAGTTTTGGTTTCATTTTATTAAAAAAAAAAATCTTTTCCTTCTTTTCTTTTATTCTTAAGGGAATTTAAACAGTTCCTTAAGAGCTCAACGATTTTTGTTTTTTTTTTTTTTCATATTTTTTTTGAGAAAAGCATTTAAAAATTTTAAATAAATCTAAAAATTCTTCCTGAGATTTTAATGAGTTTAGCAAAAGTCCTGATAAGAAATGTTCCTATACCTGCAACGTAAAGGCATTGAAAGGAAAAAATTAAATAAATTTTATTCTTATTTTTTTTTTTTTTTTCTTTACAAAATTTCGTATAAATTCCATTTGCATTTTATTTTGTAAAAGAAATGTATGAATAAATGAATATATTTAATGCTGTTTGTAAGTCAACTCTTCGCAGACTGCATTTCTCTCAACAAAAAAATTAGCATTATTGAAAAATACTTGGTATGCAAATCTTATCTTGACATTTTAACTCACTTCTGTTTACTACGCGTCGTAATACGCTTACATATATACATATATATCTATATCTATATATATAATGTATATATACATGTGTGTATGTGTGTGTGTGTATTTATATATTTGTACGGATATATAGATCAACTCAAAAACATTTATATTTTCGCATATGATTTATATGCAATAAATCCCCGTATGTGAAGAACAAAGATGAGAACCAGAAAAAGAAGGGACAGCACACATACACAAGCAACGCAAAAATCCCGCTACAGTTATCAAAAACTTCATAATATATAAATAGTTCAGCATCATGAAATATAAAATAACAACAGAAACATCAAAAGAAAATGTAAAAAAGACACAAAGAGATGATACTGAACGCGCATTCATATGATAGTATAAACGTTATGCAATCAACTGCGAAGCGAGTACTTCAACAATAAAGCCAGTACATACAATTAGAATAAGCTATTTCCATAATAAAAAGAAAAAAGCACAAAAAACAAGGGCATATTCAAAGGCAAAAGACAGACAGACAGACAGATAGAGAGATTATCATAAAAGGAAGTACACTCTCCTACACATACCGCTTAACGCAGAGAGAAGCTGCTTACTTACTGACATAGTGGATCGCAATATATGCTGTGTATTTGCTGTTAATATGTGTGCAAGGATATGTATGTGTATGTGCATATACGTGTGCGATTATGCGACACATATGCGAAAGCAAATCTCCGACCATCTGATTGCCTGTTTTGCAAGCATGTATGTATATATGTGTATATATTTATATGTATATACTCATCATTATAATTTTGGTATGCAAAACACTTGAAATAAAACTATAAAATACTTTATGGCAGTTGTTGTTAAATGCAGTTGTAGTAATGGTAGTGGTATGATGATAGTACTCTGGCAAATTTTACACATCTGGCATTTTCCACTTAGTAATCCTTTTATTAATCTTTTCAAAAACACATATTCACACACACGTGTGTGTGCGTCTACATATATATGAATAAAGCATAGTATACTCTTCACTTTCGTTCGGCGACTCTGTATATATTTGTATATATTTATATATATATATATATATATATATATATCTGTGCGTATGAAGGAAGAGACAATAAATGGAACAATTACGTGAATAACGATTGTAAGACGAAAGTTTGAATTTTCCGTTGTGTAACATCATTACAATGAAATTCAAACTACAATAAACTCAATTGCAAAGCTAAAGCAGTTGAAATTGAATCTAAAATATCGAGAATGAAAATAACTAATGAAATAGAAATAAGTGATAAACATGAAAATAACTGTCAGTGAACTGCATCAGCGATGAATTATAAAAATTTAAAGTGTATTTCTTTTTCAGGTTATTTATTATTTATTATACCCATCACCGAAGGAGGAGGGGGAAATGACTGTATAATATTTGCCGTAAGCATTCTCTTGACTGCAATAACGAAGCTATCGCGATGCTGTAGCGCCTGTATAATATTGAAAAAATTGACCACGCCTACCCAATATTATAGTATATCAAAATTTTTTGTTGTTTGGTTTTAAGATTAGAACCTCCGCATTAACTGACTTGATAGTCGCAACTCTTATCTACTAGGCTGTGCGGCAGCCCCCCGCAAGCGAAAACAAATCCAGTTTACCCGCTTAGCGAATGCAGTTTTTAAAGATATTCGTTTCCACTAAAATGGGGAATTACTCCCAATTAATCCGACATTTGTAGAAATTTGTATTTTGCATATGTTGGAGAATAAATCGATAAATAATGGGGTAATAAGTAATTCTCTTAATAGGTAGAATATAAATATAAAATGAAAACAATATGATTCGAAAGATAGAAAAATATTGTTGCCCCCTTGCGGTGAATGTTGAATGTTAATCATTCCAATAATTGCACAAATCCTTAACAATTGTGGTCATGTCAGTTTACGGTTTGACACTAACTTTTAATGATCATGATAGAAACATTTGCATCACAAAATTTGTTCCCGTGTAGCTTACAACTTTACAACGTTGAACACTACACTTTTACTACACTACTTTATGTGAACCACCAAAGATTTAAAGTAAGCAAAAATAATTTTTTCGCTTATAACGCCTTTAAACACGTATCAGCCAATTCATAAAATGTATATTTTTGGTCAACATATGAACTTTAAGTAAATTAATCTTCTCATCTTGTTTGTTAGTCGCTCATGTTGCAGAAACTATATAAGAAAGATTAAACTTTGCTTTGGTGTTTACCAAACACTTTCTACCAAAATAGTGTCTAAAGCCATGAAGAAACTCACTCTGAATTCTTAACGATAATATATGCGCTTTATGAAATTAAGCACCAATGCGTATTTCGATATAATAAAAACAAAATTACAAACCTTACTACTATTTGTTTTTTTTAGAAAAATCTTTAATCGACAAAGGCTCATTAATACCACAACCACACACATTTTACCATAAAAAATAAACACATGCACGGTATTGAAAGACTTTCCTTGGTAGCAAACAAATCCCTAGTTCTTAGGTTAGGTTTTTTACATCACTTTAAAAGTACTTTCTACGCTTTATCTACGCGGTGACAAAAACAACAACAATTCTCTTTATTTGAGTTATTGTTTCAAGTTATGATCTTAAGGATGATCGGAAAGATACTACCTATAGGCGATATGTGCAGGCAACGCTCTGTGGAGTGTTGCAGGTACACAGAGGGAAGGAAGGATATTTAACGGAAGGAAGAGAGGGATTTTAGAGCTTTTCTTCAAGGATAGCGAACATTTTGGTCTCAAATTTTGATTGGTTTCTTTAAGGCTTTTGCCTAGATTCGGTTGCGGTTAACAAGTTACAGGTCAGATAATCCCAAAATCACATATATATATACTACGTCTTTTGAAATCCATTTATGCTTTTTTATGAACCTGTACTTGGAACAAAATTTCAGGATCAAAATTTTTCGGACAATTCCTTTTTCAATAACTACGACTTAAGGCGAGATATCGCCTTAAGAATAGGTTTTTTTAACAACTGAAAGTATTTCTGCACTCGGTTTTTTAGGGCCCTTATAAGCGTTTTTGAAAATTTACGATAAACAAGCATGCAGTAAACAGCAATAGTTAAATATCTTGCTTGCCATAGGTTTATAAAAAAAATGGGTTTCAGTGAAAAAGTGTCCCTTTTAGCCATCATTTGTGCACAAGCGCGAAGCCTTTTTTTATTATAATTTTAAACGATCATGGGATCTCCTTTGCAAGTCTTATGACGAGAGCCGATGATGCGTATGTATGTGGTCTTAAAAAGGCAAGAGACCGACAAGCCACACAGAGTGGCGCTGATTTAAAGGAATTTTTATTGAAATTCACATTTGAAAAAAAAACAAAAGGAAAGATAGATACGTTTTCGTAATGCTCAGAAAACACGTCGTTAAACACTTATTCATTCAACTGCATAAACCGTAGCGACCAATATAACAATAGCAGTCACATCAAGCAAACAAAAAAAGTAAATGCATATAAATATAAAAAGAGGAAATGAACAACTACTCAACTATTTTGTGAAATACTGAGACCATGAAATGGATTGATTTCAAGCCCGAACAATGTAACAAAACGATTTTCTAACAAATACGCTTACAACAACAACAACAACAACAGCAACAACTATGCAATGTTATATCGAAGAGAAAAGGCCAAAATGGAAGCCCAGCGAATTTATTGCAGTCGAAGTACTTGTGTTTATAGCAAAATCACGAAAACAAAAAAGAAAAAAGGTGACCAGAAGAAAAACGCTTTACAACAAAAATGTAGCTGACAAACTTGTCACGTGGCTAACAAAGTGACATACAATAGACACTGTTACACATATACGGACGCACGCACACTTAATGCTCGAGTTACTCAAGCCCTGACTTGACTTAATAGCAATTTTGCTTTTTTTTTTCATTCTTTTTCTCTTTTTTTTTCCTTTTACAAGTTGATTTACTGCTGATATTGTTATGGTGTGTTTGTTGACGTCGTTATCGTCGTTGTATTTGTTGCCTATTGCTGCCTTTTTTTAACCCACTTTAGTATAGAATTTTAATTGAATTTTCTTACTTTTTCTTTACACTTCAGACACCGTGTTGTTATTGTTTTCTTCTTTCTCCTGACTTTGTTTTTTCTTTCAGATTTTAAGTTTTCAATGGAATTGTTTGTATGTATATACAATAACTGAGAAAAAAAATAAAAAATAAAATAGGTATGAATAACTTGGTTTCTATGCTTGTACTAGTTTGTGCATCTAAGCGTACGCATTGTGAAAGATAATATCAATAGGAAAGAAATTGAATTAGAGATAGGCTTTGACATTGAAGTCAAATGATAAAGATTTACTTGGAACGAAAAATTCAATATTTTTCCCATTTACTTGCTTGTTGACATTATGAATTAAATATTTCGAAATCAAAAATGATAATGGAAAACGAATGATATGCAGAATAAAGGCCTGAGACTTGTTAGACATTCTTCGAAACGATAATTGAAATAAGTAGAATGACATATCGTATCTGATATGAAAAGCGATGATTCAATTATATAAAATACAAAGGAATAAAAATTTTTACTTATAACAAACAAATCAACTGATGATGATTTTATGCAAAAAAATTTTATCTTCATAAGGAATAAATATTTTGCAAAAAAAAAAAAAAAACTTCAAAGTGTCCAAAACTTATTTCGAGAGACATTGAACATCGTAATGTTATGTTTTAAATTCCAAGCAGATTAAAGCAAAATCCATCTTTTTATTATGCACTCATCTTCTTATTTTCTTATGTATTCATCATCTATAACTTACCGGAATTATGAACGGATCATTTGGTTTGTAACTCTTCCTTGTCTTCTTGTTCACATGTCGTTAGAAATCTCCAAGTCACATAGAAGCTTAACATGCGTTTCGCATACGATGCCCTTGTCCGCCAATAAACAAATCCCGAAAGTGAACGATAAGCCCTAACTTTGATTAATGTTGACTTGAAATACGTCACAATTATAAGTTAGTATCGAATCTCTATAAACTTTTTGACATTCCTGCAATCAGTTCCACCATTTTAGATCTTCGCTCCCAGTCTGAGCTTTATTAAAAGATATACATGCTCTTATAGTAGTTTTAACTAAAATATTTTCTATTTCCGTTTTCTCATCAGTGCCTTACAAGCCAAACATACATCTTTTCAATGCTACCACTAGTGACTAAAGGTTTCTCAAGTATTTCTCTCCTCGCTTTACAAATTGGTGGACAAGGTTTGTGGGTATTTAGTTCCCCTTTTCTTATAGACAAATGTCTAATCTACCTATGAATCTTAAAAAGAAAAAATAAAAAAATATTTATCAAAATTAACAATCAATCAATATTTTGCCTCTGCCAAAAATATGTATAAAATTTAAATGATCCGTGACGCCTACTTATAAATGCTAGAACCGAACATTCCTGCAAACGAATGGAATCTTAAAAACTGACCACGTGTATTATTTTGCGTACTATCGATTATTCTCCCTTTTATTCACTTTTTCCTACCTTTCCTGACTTCTTTTTTAAATACTTACACGAATTTATTGAGAAACCGCATAAACCAGCAAAATACTGGAAAGGTGCACATCTTTCACTACACATCACTTGTGTTTCAATAAATGATATATTTCTTGGTCACTACACTTGCAACAAATATTATGATCGGAAGAATACGATTCGAAGCAGTTTCTAGACAGGCTGTAACTAAAACTATTATATATTTTATTGGGCAATGTAGGGACTTTTCCTCGTGAAGATTCTACATTCAAGTTTCACACTACAACATAGATTACTTCACTCAAGTGTACTATTTTAACAATAGCTGAACAGTGTACAACCGTGCATGTAATTTACAGGCCCCACATATGGTTAACCTGCTGTGTTCAAAATTTAGTTGGACATACCGACTTCCAACGAAATTTTCACAAGGTATGTCAATGTGCAAGCGTTGAGCAGTCTTCAGAGCATGCTATACGCCAAGAAATGTCAAATACTTTTCTTGGTAAATTCGCACAACAGTGCTTTTGAATATGGATACAATATAACAAAAGCGAAACGCCAAAAACAAACCAGACAACAACAAATATGTGCAAGGAGATCTTTTCAACGTGAAGAATGCTAACGTTAATCAAAGCTATCACCCATAAGTA
This sequence comes from Glossina pallidipes, assembly GCA_000688715.1. Classification (NCBI taxonomy): domain Eukaryota; kingdom Metazoa; phylum Arthropoda; class Insecta; order Diptera; family Glossinidae; genus Glossina; species Glossina pallidipes. The sequence goes on from KK499823.1 coordinate 529,245, forward strand.
ATAATCTTAACCAAATCCCTGACGCAAAAGCACTCGAATAGTCAGAGAATTTAAATTTGGAACTAGCCAAGGATGGGGAGTTCCTTGAGGTTGCTAATACCAATTTGTTAGATGGTTTGCTTGTCCTAAAAATTTTTTAAAATTATATTCACGCATTAAATAAAAAAAATGTAAAATGTATTTTATATTTTATAAATATTTATATCTAAATTTCTTTTACTTAACAGCTTTTTACATAGAAACTTTAAATAAACAAATATCGTAAAAAATCTTTCTCCTCTTCTAGTTCAAATTTAAACACGCCCAAGATTTCAAAAGCTTGCTTTTCCCTAAATTTCTCCTTTATATTATCTCATGTTATGGTTAGTGTTTATGAGCAAATAACATAAAAGCGGAGAAATTTAAGCCAACGAAAAAGTAAAAGCTTCGGTAGACTGTTTTTTGAATACTTACTGCTTCTTTGTAACTATTTACATCAGACATGAGTTGTCATAACCATTTAGAGCAAGAAACGAAAAAAATAATATTTGCGCATCAAAAAAAAATCATAAATTCCTATACTTGAACAATTATAGGAAAGAAAAATAATAAATTACTTATATTTTTCATTCAGGAAAGCTGTTAAAATTTTTATCGTATGCGATGTTCCGCGTTAAAGCTTTACAAACCGAATTCGATGCAATACGAAACGCTCGAAAATGCTTTTCTCACGTCAATAAACTTTTTTTTATTACTTTAAAGTGAAAGGAAAATGGATAACTATAAAATCTGGAAGCCTTTGTGAAGTTAGAACAGTTTGTCAAATGTTCGAAGGACATTTTAAAAATCCCCAACTGAATGTTCTTTTTGACTTGAATTTTAGTCGCTTCAATTGAAGTAAAGTCTTGGTGATTGTATCTGCAATGATTTCACTTCTTTGCGTATATTTCAAACTTTTCTTTTATATCTTTCTCTATTAGCATATCATGATATTTTGTATATACATCCTTGTTGACAGAATGAAACTTTTCCCCAAGCGTGCATTATAAATCCCCGCTTTTAAGAAGACTTTCTTTTAAAATTACTCCCCTTTTGCTGCTATGGAAAGAGGAACATGCTTTGCATTTTATTAAGTAATGACACGGCATTCTAGCTTTTGAATGTCAACGAAAAAGCAAGTCCTGCCAAAAAAATGTAGAACCATTAACTGGTATCCTATCAGTTAACATCACGGACGCCCAGCCTGCATAAGCAATAACTTTGTTTCCACTTTCCGCTTCCCCTAAAACGTAGTCTAAAGGAGCTTATTTTCCTCAAATACCTCAGGACACGTTCAGCCTCATTCATATGTTGTTTACGAGAATTGTTAGTTCGCTGATCTAATTTAGGTACAACTTTTAGCATAGGAGATCGCAAAGTAGCATAGCAATCAAGCATAATAAAATAATAAACGAAATAATCTTTGTCTTTCCATTTTGTTTCCAATCTTTTGCACCGCACATTACTTCGAGTGTTCAATCAGAAGATTCGTTTAAAATAACACACGTATCTGTCTGACTTTGCTAATATAAGCTTTTACTAATATAAAATTTACGTATATTTGTGTAATTCTGTTAAGTACAGTGTATACAAATTCACTTACCTTCTTTCTTTCATCCATTAATTTTATTGTTCCAGTTTCCGGGTTAATCCTATGCGGTCGAATTCAGAACTTTAACTATTTTTATTAAGATTTTCAACTTATCCACTAATACTCCACGTTTTAGAAATATTTATTGCTGCCTAGGTGGCTAAGGGGAGCCTCCACACGGTCGAAAGACGGATATTATCCGTAAAGACACTCCAATGCGGATTTAATTTATGGAATCGCGTTTTATCATGATCTAATTCCATATGGATGACGACGGGTAGTCTTTCATATCTTTTGTTAATTTCGATGGCAGTTCTTTACCATGCGCCCTTTTTCTTACATGGCTAACAGCAAAAGAGGTTGACCTTTGTGGAAAACGGAAAAAGACTCGAATTTCAATCAACATCAATTTCCCATTGCCAGGCCAATACCCATTTGCATTGGACGGCCTTCTTCTAGCCCCTTACGTATTAACTTCTACCTTCTAGCACCCCATATGTGCAATAAAAAGCACTACAACAAAGTACTTACATGCTAAAAGCAAGACCAAAAAAATTATCACTTTTATTTTACTTCCACGAAGGATTGTGAGTCAGATCTGTTTTAAGCTTTTGTTGTTTGCCTCCTTAAATATGTACAAAAGTCTTTATTATTTGAAAAACGAACTTTAGATCAATGATACATTTATTGATCAACGTATCACGGTTACAGCATGTGTTTACTTAACACAAAAATAAACATTATTTATGAATTGCTATAACATGAAAATCGCTTGATCTTTGTTAAGAATTCATTTTAGTAACTTAACTCAGTTGCGGGTTTAGACATAAAATGAAATAATAGATCAAAGAAAAGAAATAATACCTCAACTGTGAAACTTTTCCTAGTATGTTCACTCACGACAGTTGCTTATGGAAGAAGAGAACGGTCCTATCAAACCAAGTCGTGTCGGCTTTTTGCTCAAGAAACCGGATATCTAACAAAACTGTACAAAATCAAGATAGCATCAAAGACCAGAAGTCGCCTTTTAACTTTCATTAAAACTGTGCTATCCACCCTTACCAGATCTCAACTGAAAACGTCTGTGTTCAGCGAGGATGCTCCAAACACGTCCTTAGTTTGACTGCCTGCTTTCGCTCCATCTTAGCTTAGCTTAGAGTAGCGCTCCGGGCCAAAGGACATACGAGGTCAAAAAGACAGACGTCTGTGAGTCCTCATAGCCATAGATAACCATTTAAAAATTATAAATTTAAATGTGCGGAAACCGATTTGCTAAAAGTTTTCATATCAGACCATTTGCAAGTTTGTAACTTTTCCTATTAGCGCTTGGGTAACGTTGTCATCAAAATCGCATTTCATTACTTTCCATGCAGGTATCTTCTACTGCCTCTGACATGTTAAAAGACTAAAAATTCTGCCATTTTTCGCTTAAGATTATGTTGTTAACTTTAATGCATAATTTCAAAACACACCGTATACCCTTATTAATGACTTGCACATGCTTTAAGTATTCTTTTATTATTTTGGTAACTTTCTCTTTAAATTTTTCATGTTTTTTTCATGGCTTTCTCTTTCACTCATTGTAAATTAAAATATTGCATGAAGAATTTTATTTGTACGTTGTGTGAAGGAGAACATGTCATAAACGTTTTTTAATTAATTAAGAATATCATACAATATGCATAAATGGCTTGTAAATATAAAATATTTATACAAAACCATTTTTAAATAAAACAAGCAAAAAGAACTTAGTCGAGCAAATGCAACCATTAAATACGCTACGCTATTTCTCTTGATAATAGATGCACAAATAAATTCTTTATATTGCACTCGATTGTTGGACTTTATATGGGCCCTATCTAATTCACTTGCAATAGCGTTCGTCCGTGCATCAAAACGCCTCTCAAAATGCATCAAAAATTGCGGCGCTTAAGTTGAACACAAAGCTGCATGGACAGATAACAAAGGATAGACAAATGGACGGACAGACAACCGATTAACAGGATAAACGGAAATGCTTGAATAGATTAAAAATCTGATATTGATCAAAAATATATATATAAATATATATATATATTATATATATTATATATCATATATATTATACCTTATACTATTAAACCTTACAAAGCCCCTGAAACTACTTTCGGGATATTGCAAGCAAATTCTTCGTTGGTAGGTATATCCATATACCTATAAATGGCGGATATCGATCCAGGATTAAATCAAAACTCTCGTCAAAAATTCATTTTTCTATAACTGCAATAAACTGTATCTCTCACGCATAACCTGATTTAATTTAAAACACATGTACATCCTTTATATATATATTTCGAACATATTCATACATTCTTAAACTAAAGTATTTATGTGATCACATACAACGCATGTATGCAAAGTTGTTATATATTTCATAAAGTGTTAAAACACATGTTGCTTTTGCAAGCACGCAAATAGCCCCCATCAAAAAACGTTTCTATATATATACATATATTTGCAAATATATATAAACACAAAGTTATGCACGCATGTTCTACCTCTTTATGCTTTCCCAAAACCTTGCTTACCTTCACCCATTCACAGATGCGTACATCACATTTAAGGCATGTTAACATGATTGTGCCCGTAAAACCAATTTAAACAATTAAACGTTTGCTGTTACACTTGCAAGCACGTGAGCTTCTGCTCTTCTCAAACCTCTGCTTATTTGTAAACTAAAAATTTCATATTTTATTAAATTTTATATATGCATTATACAGTGCACGTGGATGCGAAAGCGAAAAGAAAACAAAGCTAAACCAACAAACTATGAATGAAGCCTTTTTTGTTACTGCTGTTATCTACTGCGCGTTTAGGTTAATTAGTTTTCAGCCAATGCAATAACTCGTAGATGGTTGCAAGTAGGTGGTAAACATGCTTTTATTTATTTGGCTCATTCGGTTGTGAGTGTTGCATTATTTTAATTAGCTGCACAATTTAGTTTGCGTTTGCTAGTAAACTTAAAACGGTGCTTGTTGGTGAAATTTTAATGTCGGTCGAAAAGGTCAGAATTGTTAGTAAAGCTGCAATTGCAAAATGTAAATACATAAAGTGGTTTTCAAAAAAAAGTATTATAAAGCACTTAGCGAATATATTTTTAAGATAATAATAAATAAAAATTATTCATTTCACTTTCACTTGCCTCTAGAAAAGTGGTTCATTGAAGTTTCTTTTTCTAAACATACTTATTATTATACCCATAAACGAACGATGAAGGGTATATTCGTATTGTCGCAACGTTTGCAACGCCCCGAAGGATGCTTCAGAGACCACAAAAATTATTTATCTTCTTGATCAGCATCAAATTCCGAATCGATTTAAATTTACCCGTCTGTCCGCCACTTGAGCATGTCCGCCTGCTAGTCTGTCCATCTTTCCGCCAGCCCAACTGTACAGTATCTGTAGCAAACATTCTCCCGTTTGTGAAAATGAAAATATCGCCAAAAATTTATAAAAGAAATTGAAAATGATCGCAGCACCCACGTGCCTATATAAGAAAAAAAAACACCTTTTCTTTCCGTGTTAAAAAAAAAAATTGGGTCACGAAGGGATATAATTTTCTTACTTGTTTTCTTAAACAACTTTTTTTTTATTTTCTTTGTTGTCATCTTCACTCTCATCTTCACCGGCTCATTTGAATTTTGAACTTAAATTTTTTAATTATTTCACCTTCAACTTTTAAATATGTGTTTTTCGTTTTTCTTTAAAGCAAAATTATTTGTAAATTTACAGTTTGCCAACATTGAACCCTAACCTTTCTTGTTTGCTTCACGAATCTTATAACGATGCGCCTCACAGACTCACAGTCAGAAAGAGATTCTGTATCTTGAACAGGAAGGAACGAATTAATTCAATGTTTGGTACGTCAATGCGTTGCGGGATTGTGTATTTTAAACCGTATTTTAAAACAATAACCGCAATACAACATTTGGTAATTATTTTGCAAATCATGAGCAAGAACAAAGCTTACGCAAAACAGTAATTTCTGTGTAATGTCTGTTGTAAACCATCCCCTGGCCGAAAAAATTAGGTCATCGCCTATCAATTTTGGCAGAAGCATTAGCGATTTTGTTGCGTGCGTTAGTGATAAATCGGTGATGGAACATGTCCACACTGCAACATAAACTGAGAACACCTCTGCCTTCCGAATTTTTTAGTGGTTACCTATAAACTGTAATAGACACACAATCAAAATTTCCATGTATATTCTATAAAGATGCAAGTAATCAGCCAGGACCGTTCACTATTAGGGAGTATACATACAAGCTTTGTTTTTTTCATTATTTTTTTTAGCCTTTCCTAGGAAAACTGTAGCTACTTGCCGCTGGTTTCTTACTTGTTTTATGCTTGAATATTTCCTTATTTTTAAACGGAAAAAAGCCAGTAAGAAAATTATCGTGCAGGGGCGATTATTAGATACCCTACACCGCTTCGCCTAACACTGTTATTTACTCGTTTTGATACACTTTATTTGCATACTTTTCGCTAAAGCCCACATATTGGGCGAATCCTTATAAGCGGTACTATCCACAAAATAGAGCCACGTGGTGCAAATGCGGTAAGGTTCTATGTCAACTTACTATTATGAATTAATTTTCACCCTGAAATATTAAAAATTATACCTATTTAGAATATAAAGAGTCAGTTTTCGTAGGGGCAGTTATATGGGATAGGGTTCCAATTTAGAATTTCGAAATATTGTTCCGGAGCAAATTTTGTCGCGCAATTTCGAAAATTGATTTTTCAAAATGGGGGCTGGTCGAAATAGTGCACCGATCCAAACCATTTTCAATAGCGTTCATCTTTGGGACCTTAGATATCTCCAAAATTTCAGCATGTAGCTTGAACATAAATTTTTTTTTAGTGACTTTTCCAAGAAATCATAAACAATTCACTCATATTGACGACTATTTGAAGAACCATTTTTGTTCTTTCTTTTAGATAGAAAATTAACAATCTAAGGAGATTATCTAAAATATGTTTTTTTTTTTTTTGATTTTATGAAAACGGCATCACCTTCATTTTATTTTTAAATAATCATTAAAAACGTTCCTAATTATCTTAGCAAGTTTATTATAGTACATTAATTAATCTTCCGTTAATCAATTCGAGAAAATGATCCACAAATTCATGTTTACAAGATGGCGTTACCGCATAAGTCTCTTGTTGATATGGTTATGCCTATATCTAAGCAATAATTTCTATCGCATGAGCGTTCTGCGTTACTTGCATGTTTTGTGTGAAAGTTTTCGGTTCGGAGGCTTCATAGCTTTTAGTGTGAAATCATCTAATATTCTCCATGCATACGTTAGCACGCATTCAAATAACACAAACAACAGGTAGTTAGACATTATGCTTACGTAAGTTTTGCACATAAATAGAGCCTCTGGAAACATTTATGATTACACTGAAGAAAACGTTTTTATGTGCAGCAGTGAATATTCAAAGTTTTGCAGATTTTATCTGCTTTACTCAGTGTGTGCACAATCTATGAAATGGAACATAACGCAAAACAAAACAATTCAATGGTTTTATGCGTAGGTGTAATACGTAGGCATTGAGACACATATAAATAGCTTTATATGACAATAATCTGAAGCACAGACGTCCAACACATGGCACATACTGCACACTTCGCATATACTGAACAATCTCTGAAATGCAACATAACACAATACAAACCGATTCTATGAGTTCATGTGCAGTGCTGACACGCATGCATAAATATATTTTTGTATATATTTATATAAAGCAAAATTGGCCAACAAGTGGACCCAAGTAGATCTCTTTACCACAAACAACGTTACTTTTCAAAATTTCCTTATATGTGGGGAAAAGATTTCATTCAATCATTACTTTTCAAAATTTCCTTATATACGGAGAGAAGATTTCATTCCAACCTGCTATTATTATTAAACATATGTAGTAAGATAATCTACGCGCCAAAAACACTCAAAGCTTGGACGTCCTTGATGCAAAATGCTGCTTAAAATTTGCACACGAAATGACGACAATGATGAAACTGGCAAACATTAATATGAGAATTATGTTTATAATTTATATATTGCTTACAATTCGCTCATTCATCGCCCATTCATTTGTGGTGCTGTTAATAGTACAATGCTTTGTTCGAGTTCTGCAAGCATAGCTATTACTAAATTCGTGCTTCCTTGAGGGAAGGATGAAATGTTTGTTTAAGCGGCGCGGAAGTGTACTATTGTGAATGGAATAAATTTTGTATGAACTTGGTAAAGTGGTATGCAAATTTTCCAAAGCTAATAGCAATTATGTTTATTTCCACTTAAGAAGTCAGTCAATGATATTGAGCCTGAGGTAATACAATATTTAATTAGTATATTTCGAATGAAAATTATATATAATTGCGAACATAACATGAAACTTGTGGAAAATTATGGAATCAAAGGCGATAATATTAAATTTTAAATAAGGTTTTTGTTTTTTCAATAATTTCCGTGATGGCATTAAAAATACTTTTGCAAATTTGACGTGTAAAATAAGTGAAAACTTTTGCTTTCATTAAAAATGGAAAATAAAAATTTTCTAGAACCAAACTTTCTGGTATTATTCTCTCCAGACAATCTAAAAAGATTTTTGTAAATACTATTAACATATATTTTTCCATAAATATTACTCTTTCTAATTTATTATTCGGCTGTAAATTTAACAGGCCGTGCAATTTATGTTTACGTAAACTACATGTAGAAATAAATTTTAACCAATCTTTCAATGAAAAAAAGCCGTTTAAAATATTTTATTTACAGGAAATATATTTCCATCGCTAGCATTACGTTTTTCTCATCCGTCTGACAAAACATGAATTCCGCGCCGAAAGGAGAATTGTCGTTTTGATGTTATCCACTAATGTTTTCGAATGCATGACCGTTAACAATAAGAACTCTCTCTCTCTCTGCTTACGCAGACAATAAGCAAGCTGTCGATTAAAACAAGTGTTAACCACAATGTCTACGGAATACAGAGGAAGTAAGAGCACATGCTCGCTGTGCTAGTTCAACCATACAACCGATAACAGCCGAACGTCATCTGACTGAAAAATGATGATATCAAGACTTTCGGCATATTATGCTCGTCTTTTGACTTAATTGTATCAATTGGTTTAGCAGTGATGATTCCCTTTGGTTGGAGCAACTTAGCGGACGTGTGCTCAAATCAGTAAGTGTTATCGTTTCAACCGACTTAGCATTCACTATTCCGAGGGCGATGAAACCGACTTGGTAATTGCGACTCTTGCCTACTCGGCTATGCGGTGACCCAAATAACACACTTACCGTCGTCACAGCAAAAAATCAAACTATAATCATTTTTCGCATACTGCATCCGTTTTCTATGTAATGATGAGTGCAATGACCCCCGTTGTCTCCAGGAGTAATGCTCAGCGAAAGTTTCATTTTTCATAAGACGCTACACCAAACGAATTCCCCTAATTACGAAAACGAAGCGTACGTGAATTTCTCTTTCTTCTCTTCTTTTCACGCTTCTCAGATTATATTGTGTGCACTTTTCATCAGTCGTTTTTTGGCTTAGAAATCGATTTATTCCAACTTCATAAAAACCATTACTTACACTATAGCAGGATAGCTTATATTGCTTATGAAGATGTTACTTCTACAGTGGAAGTAACGGTTTGACAAAATGTTCTCAAACGGAGTAAAACCACTGACTATATAAACCGGTACCGGCTTGTTTACACATCTGCTATATGCTGTGTATATGGCCGAAAATTTGGCAGAACTTTCGTATTTTACATAAAAGATTGCTGAAGTTTTCCGTTTGTGTCGAAAGCTCGTGCGAGTCAAAAACATATAATCCCACGTGTTTCTAAAAGTTAGTACTTAAAATTTGTTGATATGTTTAGATTAATAAATATCATGCAACGCGTCCGTAAACGACTGCTTCCCAAAAGAACTTAATCTTGCTCGTTATTGTGGGATAGTTGTTAATATTAACTTCTGTTCTATAGCGTCACGGCGTACATGGTTCTATTTGTTTTCTTTGCAACAAATATTTTTCGAGTCAATTAAAGGCATTAAAAAAATTCTCCCCCTTTGGCTGATGTTCGCGCTTAAGCAAACAACTCAGTGTGTTTTTATTACAAGCAATAGGATCTGCTTCAAAACAGACAAAATAAAATTGCGGAAATTCACAAATTAAGTAAACTTTGCAACAATTATTTTCACCACTTCTCTATGGTTATGAAAAAATATATTTATACCCTACACCACTTGTGGAACTTGAGTGGGGTATATGAAATTTGTGCGGATTTGAAATACAACCACCTTTTATTATTCCAATGGCTTCAGAATCGTTTTCTGAATTGATCTAGGCTTGTCTGTTTGTCTGTCCGCTTAGTGGTCTATCTGTCTGATGTTGGTCCATGTATGCTTGTATTGAACCTCCAAGTTGCCATTTTCGGTATTTTAATGAAATTTTGACACTGATATGTTTGGGTCCAAATACGAAGAAGACTACTGAGAAATGATCGGATTGGACTACCTTTCCGACCATGCCCCATGTGAAAGAATAACGTTGATTTCAAAACCTCGCGACAAAACTCGCCTAGTAATAGCATTTTGGCATTCTAAACTTGAATGAAAAACCGATGCTACAGAAAGAGACTATTTATCCGTTGAAAAAACCTCATTTTCAATACTACTTTATGAATGTGCATTCATAACAGTAATTCGACATAAAAATTAACCTTACCGAATTTATACTACATAAGTTCAATTTTTTGGATGCCAATCTTTATAAGGGTTCCCATGAAAAAAAGCGTCTATATGCCAAAAAGTGTAATTTTTGATATTTTATGGTAAAAATTGGTCCTTAGTAAATTAACCATAGGGAATTTGAATCACGAAGGTCCATTCTTTAGACCTCACTGTATTTAAGGGCTCTTCTACGGTGATAAAGTCTAATTTGGAGGTTGTTATGGTGGAATTTTTGAAAAGTAAATCAAATTTACTTAATTTGAACGACGGTGGCCGAAGCGGTATAGGGTATGCAAAGTTAAGCCATATCCAACTGTAGCGTCCACAGTGGTCTTTATATATATTTTTGAATGCTATGTAATAAATGCGGTCGTTTAGTGAAAGCATCTCGCGGTGACAACTATAGACAAAATTGTGGCAAATGTATCAAAAAAAAAAATCTATACTTCCAATACAATCTATTTGTTCACACACACACGCACATTCAATAATTCGCAAATCTAAGAAAGTTTGCAATGTGTATGTAAACCGATATCTTTCGCTGGTTTTGTAAACCTTTGAAATTTCTTGAAGGATCCCGAGTAATGTCGGTTTAATTGGGTACGTTGCAAGTCATCATAATGAAGATTTTGAGGTTCAGCTCATTGTCGACTTGATTATGAAGAAGAAAACAAACGTTCTGAAAGTTCAACCTTAAGAAAAGTATAAAGAAGTTGCTGTTGTTCCCCGTCGTGTAGATGAATACGTAACTACACCGTATGTATGAATTAATAACTGGCCTCTAGTAATTACTCTCTGCAAAGGAACGAGCCAAGCGTTTCACAAAACATAATTTAAAAATTCAATTAACTCTTAATGTGATTAAAAGTGTAGGTCTAATAATAATCGGCTTAATTTATTCTCCTTGAATAGATTCAATACATCAATCACGCGACCTACTCATTTTCTATCTCTCGAACGGCCTCTCTTCTTTGCCTCAGATATTTGGGCTCTCAATCAATCAATTATCAATATGGCTGTCGTTCAAAGTTTCGATGCTAATTCTAAGAATTATTTTTTAAAACTCCTTTTAATACAACATTTTTCTAATAATTTTTGCATTTCGAAAAAGTTTTTGAAAATCTCTAAGCTTTTACTATTTCATATAAAGGAAGAAAGTGAAGTTAAACAAAATGAATTTTTATCATAAGTGCGTACAATGCCAGAAGCTCAATACATCGAAGTGGTTTCATTTTCTCTTACAGCTTTCTTTTTTTTGTTTTCCTACATACGTTTAAATATACAAAGAAAGAAACACAAAACCATTAAGAAAGTAATAAAAAAAGAAAAAAGAGAAAAAGAGAAAAAGAAAAAGTGAACACAAACATTCACCAAGGGAATGTTTGGAGTGCATAAAGTGTCATTTAATGCTCATGTTACAAGTCATGCTTAGCAATGGATATGCTAATTGAAAATTGTTCATTGTGTCTAAAGAGCAACAACATAAACGAGAATTGTATGCATAAATATACGTAATACGTATATAAGCACGTAAGCATGTATGTAATTGTGTGCTGCTTATACAGATTAAAATCCAACTATTACACAGCAAATTCATAGAATAGCACTGGAATTTAAACCACTTACACGACGACGCACGGACACACAACTACGTATATTACAAAGAGAATGATATTCACTTATGTATATGCATATTTAAATATATGAATATGTATGTGTAAGCATTTGTATAATTGTAAAGGATACACTAGTGAATATTTCACACTGCATTCCGTCTTTCACCCCCTGCCAGTATTCTTTTTTCTTATTTCACTTAACCACTTCTTGCTTTTATTCGCCCGATAAGTCCTTTGATGTAGAAAACGAAATGGAAAGATGCGGTTCTTGCGACACTCCACCGCACCTACACTGTGCATATAAGCATTGCGTTATATGTAGGTATTATCACTATTTACAATTTAAATTGTGTTGAGATTCGAAGTGTTACATATCCACATATGTATATATAAAGAAAAATGCAAAAAAAAAAAAAAAAATATCGCTAACAACAACAATAACAAATAAAGAACTATTAATGCGTATGCATGACGTTATAGATGTATGCGCACTCATGTATATGTGCGGATGATGTCCCTGGAATTGGTATGCCAATGAATTAATTTGTCTCTTTTAAATTGTGAGACTTCACTCCTCCTCTTCTGTATGCAGGCATTCACACAAACGTACAAGCATGCAAGCAAATATGAAAGGATTTCATTTTTTATGCACACAAAAGACTTGCTTTAATACACTCTTACAATATGCACAAGTACGAGTGTGTACGCGTTTGCGGCTTTCATTTATAATAAAAAAAAAAAAAAACAAAAAAGGAAAAAGCATTGTGTGGTAGTGGTCAACAACATAAAACCGGATATGTAAGTACAAATATATGAACATCGCTTTCGGTATACGAAGTCGTTAATATGTGGAAGTGTTTAAAGTTTACTTAACAAACACGTACATAAGAGAAGAGTTCATATTGTCTTTTTTTCTTGCTTTCTTTCTTCTTTTTTTTCTGAATGTGCTCACCTCTTTCTCTCTCTCTCTCTCTTTCTCTATCTCTCGCTATCTTTGTCCCGTTTCTTTATATTTTCAGATTACGTTGATTTACATTTTTATAGCATAATACCCGCGTGATAATTTTTGTGTTCTTTTTTTTTTGTCTTCCGTTAAACTGCTGTGAAAACAAAAACGAGTTTTTTCATGCGATGACTTCACACAAAGAAAATTGTTTTACTTTAATATTTAACGAGCATTTAAAAGGAAATTATTTCAGTGAAATTCGCAAAAGATTTATTGCGTATACGGGACCAAAAAAAAAGAGGTGGAATAATTAGGTCATTTATTCTTAAAAAGAAACTCAGAAAAACAAAATTGTATTAAAGAAGAAGGGTTTAACTTTCTTGGTAAGCTTGTCTTCGTAACACTCTGCGTTGGAGTGTACGGTCATTAACTCGTTAGCGATTTTGTTTTGTTTTTTTTTTTAAGAAGATGTACACAACTTCTACTACGCTTTGATCAGATGCAATTGCTATTAGCTTTCGTCGTTCCTAACGGATTAAGATTGGACTTTCCTTTAATAAACTCTGCGAAAATAAATCTGTCAAGAATACAATTATTTGCTGAAAAGATATGAGAGTAAAATAAATTACGAATCGCTGTTATCAGGAATTGTTGAATTAAATCTGGTTATAAACTCAGACATAAAACTTGATATGCAAGCAGGTACGCTCAAGCTATATGAGTTATATACAAATCCGTTTGTCAAAAGCTTCTGATATTAAGCTGAGATACGGATTCGTTTATCGTGAGGTTTGTCCCAAATAACAAACTTCCGGATTTCACTTGCGACCATCTGCCATTACGTGACTGCGGTGAATAATTGAGATCAATTTATCGGTAGTTCTGCCGCCAAATGAAACTTCAGTGTTTTCATTTCCAGTTTTCTGCGTCTTAACAGCTACGACATATATCAGATTTGCGTAACGTGTTCCGTTCTCAAAAAGAAAATTCAGTGTTTTCCTTTCCAGCTTGCTAGCAATTCATACGTGACAAATGACTTAAAATTCGATTTATCGAGAACTCTGTTCGCAATAAGAAATTTCAATATCTTCCAAAACAAAGCCATAATTAGTGCTTAAAAAAAAGTGCGACTTCTCCATTCGAAAGTATTATATTTAAACATCACGTATCAGTACAACTAATTCCACTGAAGTGTACTCCACATAATTATTTGGAAAATTTAAGATTTGGCCGATAAAAATGGTTAGGTGGAAGTGTGATTTAGTTAGGCGAACTATTGACATCGACATGGATAAAAACAAATATCGCTAACGCCCCCACCTAAGCCCATAAGCTAAGTATAATTTATTATGGGTTGCTTTAAGCATATGACAGAGGGAAATCTACCGAAAGCATCCGATTCAATTATCCCGAAAAATCGTCGGGATAAGCGAAAAGTCATGATGTCATCTCGACTTGCGATGTAGTGGCAACAATCATCCAAAACCGTTTGTTTAGGAGCGAATCGCGTTGTGCGAACGGTGGACATCTCCTGAGTGGTCAATGATATTAAATTATTCGCAGACCAAGCCTAGAGAAAAATTGGCGGGAGTGGTGGCTTTTTTATTAAAGGCCCAATGTCAGATGTGACTTTGGTGATATGTCTAACGGTGTGCTAAAGAAGTTTCTCTACGTTGCTCAAATATTCAAAAGTTAAAGCATATCCCTCATCATATCTCCCTTCATTCAATTTTAATGATACCTAATCCTGCGAATGAATTTTCCCCTTGTCTTGCTAGGCATTTAAATAAATAGCAGTTGAATTAGTTTAATTATTTAAAAAAAAGGTTTATACTCAACAAAAATGTGTGGCGTGTTGCAGTTCAGAGATTTTGTTATTCTCTTCACCTATTTTTTTTTTTTCTTCCACCTTATTCTACACTTAACAGCCTTGCAAAAAGGAATTTTTCTTTAAATATCTTTTAAATGAAAGATTTTACGTACAAGAATTTACTTTCGTATTAAATAAGGTCGCAATTTTGTTGCTGCCAGTTGCTCTTTTTTGTTCATAGCCCAGAGGAGGAAAGGATGACATGAAAAGAAGTTTATTGGATTTAAGTAAACTGACATACTTTGCATTTCTTGTCCTTTTTTCCTAATACTCGCAATCCTACAGCTGCTATGTCACTAAAACCATTGTATTCAAGTTTTCTTAAATATTCCACAGATTGGATAATGTGTTCACGATGGAATAGCCTTTATCCTCCCACTTTATAGATAAAATATCATTTTTCATACGATATTGATTTTATGTGGAAATCATTGCTTTCATTATTTTGTTCTCTTTACGTACGCGTCCGACTATAAGTGTGTGTGTGTGTGTGTGTGTGTGTGTGTGTGTGTGTGTGTGTGTNTGTGTGTGTGTGTGTGTGTGTGTGTGTGTGTGTGTGTGTGTGTGTGTGTGTTTGTGTGTGTGTGTGTGTGTGTGTGTTAACTTTTCAATAGAAAAGCCAAATTTTTGCAATTATTTTTCTTATAAATGTCTTTTCATTTTCAATGATATTCAATAAATTCGAAAAAGTTTCCTTAAATAGTTCTGGTTAGCATAGCTTGATGATACTATGATCTTTAGTCTCAGCCAATAAATTCCAATTCAAAGGCCAAATACTAGTAGTGATAGGAATTTATATCATTTTATTTTAGAAAATTCCGTAAAAAACAATTTGCAATGAAAGACAATGATAACAAAAATAGTTTCATGAATATTTAACTCATACAATTATAAGGAACGTGACAAGAAACGTTTTGCAAAAAATATTTTTCAAAACTAATTTTTTTTTTAAATAATCGATAAATAACGATAATAAATCTAATTATGTTGTTGTTTTTACATTCAATAGTTATTAAGTTTTAGATTAAATAAATAAATCTTTAAAATATTTTTATTCATTTTTCTGCCAAGCCATATACGACGCATAACGTATTGAATCTTGCAGTTTTTATTTATCATATTTTATGTGTTGCTGTTAACGAGTTAATGGCCATCTTCATTTGAAGGCTTTTCCAGCATATGTTGTGCCCAGTGGCATTCACGTGCACTTTTAAAAGCAAGACAGAAGAACGTACGCTTACACTCAACTGAAACGCGCACCGAAAAGATTATTGAAAAACTTCGTCAGGCCTGTTCTTGACGATGCCTTAATTGTTTAATTTCCTTATTATCACAATGTCATATTCATTAAATTGAATCTGTTCGCAAGCTTTTTATACTACTTGCGCTGCGTTGCTGTGCTGTCTAGTCCATGCTTCCTTTACCGTTTTGCAAACACAGTTTGAGCAACACTATAAAAATATCACAAGTTGCAAAGCTTTGTTACTTAGTAGTCTTGTTTACAACAAAATTGATGTCGGCATAGAATGCTTCGCAATACCAAGGTTCATGTAAAATAACCAAAGAAGAAGAAAAGTACGAAAACACATAGAGCTAATAAGCGTTCGCAATGGCAGAGTCTACAGTAGCCCAATAAGGTCTAGATACACTAAGTTTCTCTTATTAAAAATCGCGTTTATGGGTTGAGGCACAAAAAATATATTTTTTAACAAATAAAATCTTATATTAAATAACAATTCACGATTTTGTCGGCATTAGATAAACTTTTAAAATAAACAATGTACTTCGACCCCAAAAATATTACAAAAAAGTTGTACATACATTCAGCTTATTTTACAGGTACATCTAAAACTGTTTTTACACGAATTTTTTTACACGAAATTTAACTTAACGCGAATTAAAAAGAAAAGTTTTCTTTTTGCCCGGATTGCTTTGTTTTAACACGATTTTCAATATTCTATAAAGTGTTTTGTGAATTTTTTTAGTGCATTTTTCTGATATTTCTATGAATTTTTTCACTTTCACTGTTCACAAACACACATTGTAACTTCGCGTGATATTTTTCCAATTCCAATGAATTCTTAGGAGAACTCTAATCATTATAGTACATGTCAGTCGCTGTTACAGGTCTAACATCAACTGCTTTTTTTTCATTTAGCCGATATCTATTTTTACACGATTTTCCTATACGAATTTGTTCATGATTTTTTTTTACACGTATTTTTTGAGAACATATTGGATAACCACCGCAACAACAAATACATCAATATCAATAACAGTAGCAAGCAAGAGCTTAAAAATAATAAAGCCATTTATGGTAAAGAGGATATAACCAATGGATAACTAGTAAATAACACACTAAAGAATACACTAAAGATACAAAAACCATTCTAAAGTCTAATGTTTGTAGGTGTTTATATCATCATATAGGGTAAATATAAGTTAAGTATGTTAGTTTTTTTAGTCTACTGTTAAGTTTGGTTGTAAATCTCATAGTCATCCTGAGTGGATAAATTTGTCGGAATAGAGCAAACGTCTTTCGAATCAAGCTGTTCTGAAGTTTTAAAGAGAGCGGAGAAAGTTTGTTGCAAAAAAAAACCAAACATTCATTTTGACGCGAAAAATTAACTTTCTTTCTTTCTTCCTTAACTAAAATTCGTAGAGAGCGGACATGCTAGAAAAGAAAAGAGCTCATTAGCAGGAGCTTACCATAAATTATAAGTGCACAGACTTTTAGCGGTAAAATCAATTAAATTGTGCATTTATAAAGTGAGAATAGCATAATGGGAGATATAAGTCACATGTGATTATAATAATGAGTTTGTAAAGTTGAAGAAATGCAAATAAATTTATGACGTAGTTAAACGGAAAACAAAATAGGGAAATAAGGGAGTGGACATTGATAAATAAGATTTACGTACAAAGCAAAGTCACAATATCTCAGTAGGGCCCAAAAAACAAAAGCATAATCATTGATAAACAGGAATCCTGGCCGTGTCGAAGAGCACAACACAATTGATTTTTTCCTCACACTGTATGCATTTGGTCGGCCGTTTTTTTTTTTTTAAATTTTCTTGTTGAATCATTATGTTTTCACTATGGAATTTCTGGACAAAAAACAGTTACATTTTCTATGGGCTTTACACAATCTGCATATAACGTAAGCAATAAATAGTAGAGATATGGGAGAATGTGTTTGGGCTATACGGTGAATATAGTACCACTTCCCAGTTATGCGGTCTGAACTTTTACAATTAACAATGTGTGTGGTCATGAATCACATTTTTGTGATAAATTTGTGATGGTTTACCTCAACTGCTCTTTTGATAAGACAAAGGGAAATCAAACATTTAGTTAGAAAAACCCATGATGCACGATTGCTTTCCATTCGTACCAACCACAAAGCGTTATTCGGGGTTTTGCCATCGCATGTATAGCTTCATTCATCTTGGACCACAATCTTGTTCACACATTATGGTCCTACAGAACCCATTTTTCATCTCGCATTATCAAATTCTTCAAAAATGGTTCCCATGCGTTTTATTTTAGCAGCGCTTCAAAGATGGAAATTCCGTCTATTAAGCTTTTCACAATTGATTCGAACTCTTTACGCAAATCGCTTAAAAAACCTCCATTCGGAACAATGTTACAAGATGAAATATTCTGTTCTTCTTCAATTCTTTAAGAAATTTCATCGACGATCGATTTACACGAAGACAGCGAGCTAATTTTTTTCAAAATTCTTGCTCAATTTCAAAACCCAATTGCTTTCAACTCAACTAGCAAATGTCACAATGCTTTTTTTAATTATCTAAGGAATGATATTTTTTACTAGCGTTATATATGGCTATGTATGTCTGCATGACTGGTGTAAATGCAATGAATGTAAGAAATATTAAAACTTAAGGCAAGAGAAGATTCTAAGTAAAGTTTCTGAAATAGATTTTCAAGTCGTCTGTCAGACTTTTGGCATTTTAGAGATCCCTAAAATGCAATAAAACACTGCCATCTAACAATGCGAAAAGTTTACTTTCTACACAAGACAATATCTTTCTTTCAACTTTTTCCTATAATTTTGACCTTGACTTATGGACTTGATCATTTGACTATGCCAGCTACCCACACCAGAAGAAGAACAAAATGGAAAACAGAAACTAACCTAGATAACCTCATCCGAAGCTTCATGTGGTCGCCCCTGCCAGATCTCAGCTGAAAATTTGCTATTTCGGTTGCGATGCCATAATCCCGTCGCCGGCCACATCCGCTTAATAATAGTTTATTATTGTGTATCTCCCTATGGGGAGCGAAACTACAGGTCCCTATCTACAACCCATAGACGTGCCGAAACCTTCATCTCTTCGTGGTGCTCCCTATAAAACATTTTCAAGTGGGCTGGGGCACAGCTGGGTGTGTGTGCTGTGCGACGACAACCTTGGAAGCATTATTTCCTTGAGAAAAGATAGTTGGATTTGGCTATCCGAAACGTGTGGATAGTCCAAAGGCAAGAGTGGCTACGGCTGCGTACAGTATGAGATCACCCAAAGCTGTATAGCTTGGCGTAAGTTCTGGTTTGAACGATAAGC
>KK499823.1:1148668-1298785 GCA_000688715.1 Glossina pallidipes
GTCTTTCCGTGGACTTTTTCAAGTTCCCGCATTTGAGAGTAAGAGATGAAATTTGTCACCTGTATTTCTCATTCAAATTGCAGATCGCGTTTCGATTTGCTCGAAACGGTTGCAGCAAACAAGTTGAACAATAATAACTTTATTGATTAAAGAATTGAGAAAATTTTCTCTTTTTTTTGCTTTCCACGTAATTTTTGACCTTGGATGGAAAACCTGAAAAATCGAAGTATGACAATCTCTATATACTTTTTATGATGTTCTTAGACTTTTCCATTGTATTTGCAGTCGAATCATTTTTGGTCTTTGCTTGGATACCGAAACCTTTGCAGTCTATTAAGGTATGGTCGGGTTTTGGGAGTTTCCCTATTTAGTAATAGTGAAATAGTCAAGAAATCCTTAGACGCAAGTAGTCCTTCGCATTAAAGGATCGTGTCATTGCCAGACTGTTGTTGTTACATACTTATGGCTTAGTGTTAATTGTAAAATATGTAAAGAACTTAGGATAAATTTTCTTTACTTTTCCGGCACAGAGTGATTGATAAAGTGTTGTGAGTCGTAGAAACCAAGGCGGTAGAAGCAAACAACTCTTTGTTTAATCGTCCTCATTAAATACCAACATATTGGATTGTTTGGAAAGTAATTTCTTCTTTGTTTTGGGCGAAAATTAAAGGCAAATTTTTTATAGCGACGTTTCATGTCGCAGCCAGTTTTGGCTGCGGAGAAAATCATTCGAAATTTTTCACAAACAACTCTTGGTATGTCAGATGTCAAAAGATATATTGATTGATATGCGTCTTAAGTGTGAAGTTGGCTATCAAAAATACCATATTAAGTCCTCTGTTGGCAAAAAGAGAGATCATTTTCCGAACAACCTAATAGTTACAAAGATTTTCCTGAGCAGCAAGAGAATTCTCTGTCAACCCTCAAGTTTTTAAGAAAATAAGCTTTCTTTACAAAAATTAGAGGAAAATGTTTTACATTTCTATTCGCACGTTTAAGTTTTAGGCAGACAAAAATCAACTTCGTACAAGTAAGTTCATATCTTCTTTACAGATCAATATTGGATGCGTTCGCTTCGAATTTAATTTAAGCTTAAAGTAAAATGTTATAGAGAAAATTTTCCTTTTTTTTTATTTATGTCAATCGCCGTTTTGGTTAGATGATTGCATTGGCTAAAGTTGCTGCATTAGAAAAGCCATAGACCCTTAATTGAGTCGCAATATATTACCTCTCATTATTGTTTTAATTCGATTAGAGAAAAATACTAAACGTGATTTATAGCAAAACTAAACTTCGAAAATGTATAGTAGAGACGAGAAGTAAAGCAAAGTTGCTTAACTTGAATGTCAAATGTGCCTTGCCTACCCTCTATATAATTTCGATAAGGTTTCATTATTAGAAAAGTATAAATCTAACCAAAAGTTTACCTTTTAGCACGCGAGGAGATGAGGAGGTAGAATCGTAAGCGTGTTAATCCTTAACGACATTTTGGTTTGACATTTTATTTAACATTTTGCATGAACTGAACTTTCGCACAACGTGAGACACTCGTCTGTAACGCCATGAGGCGCATATTCGTTTACACTCAAACATATATAGATAAATACGTGAATACAATAGACAATAAGCACGGATATCCTTAAAAGACTTATTGTTGTTTTGCAGAAAACAGATAAAATCAAATAGAGAATAATAGCAAAAGGGGTGATGTGAAGGCGTTATTCGGGGGGAGGGGGACGGCCGACCTCTTCTGTGTGCGTGCTGATTGTAATAAATGTCTTTGTGCATAAAATTTCAATTTATTTTTACACAACTCGATTTATCGATTAGTTTAACAAAGTTTTATTTAGTTCAGTTGCTATTGTGAAGTTGAGATTTCAAGGAATTTCGTCTTTTGCTATTTTTTTATTCGTTATTCCATCATTCTCATTCTCAGTATCCCTCTCTCTCTTTCTTTCTCTCTCTCTGTCTCTCTCTCTCTCTATCTCTACCTCTCAAATTCTTGTGAATGTCCTTTGCAGAGAAATTTCGTAGAAAGTTTGTAAAAGCATTGTCGTAACCTCAGCGGGTTATTATTACTAAACTTATTATTACATCTCGTAAGTGAAGTGGAATTTCTTGTAAATAACTAGCTTTTCATTTTAACGCCGGATAAGCTTGGCTGGATTTGTAACAAAAAAGAAAAAAAAAAAAAAACCAAATTCGTTTTTAATAAAAACAAAAATGACTAAAATATATTTTTTTCAAAAATTAAATAAATACAAGGATATAATATTTATCTCTTCTCTTCGCCAAAAAATATTTTCCTTCCACCCTTTCTATTTTCTTTTCTTTTTTTTTTCTTCGCATTTACGCTTTAATCAGCACGTACGTTATGTCATGGTTATGGTCGGTCATTCCCTTGCAAAAAGGATAAATCACATGTATATGTTTAAATGTATACATTTGTAAGTATTCGTTTGCTTTACTAATACATGTCTGAGATTTATATGTTTATGTGTTGGGGTACGTGCTTACTCGCTTACATAACACTACGAAAATCCTTCAGTTTATTTTAGTTATCTTGTCTGCATTGTTGGTGGCTTTACTAATGTCTGGAGAAGTGTATTTTATCGAAGGCTTTCGCAGGAATGTATTGAATTCAGGGACACTCCGACTGCTTACTAACGTGTCCGATTAATTCGTTTCCAGTACATTTATTTTATACAATTCATGTATAGACAGATAAGCAATGATTTTAACACAACAGAAAAATACTTATACCTCTCTATATGTAACGGCTTGGCAAGGAAGTAATTTCGTTATTGTCCTCATTTTTTTTCTCTCTAATTCTTATAAATACTTGCTACACTTGTATTAAAATAAAAGAAGGCGGGTGGGAGACGACGTAAACAAGAGATGAAGTGTAAAAGAAAGAAATAAAGAAAAAAAGGAGAGAGAAAGAGAGAGAGAGAGAAGGACCACATTGAAATTCCTCTCTTGCCATCCCAATAAATGTATTCTTCCGTTCAGTTCAGTGAAAACATTGTGTTTCAATCCGTATAGAAAATACGAAAAAAGACATACGTAGACACCAAGGACGCTATAAGGTGTGGTAAAGCAGTTTATAATGCG
Source organism: Glossina pallidipes (assembly GCA_000688715.1). Taxonomy (NCBI): domain Eukaryota; kingdom Metazoa; phylum Arthropoda; class Insecta; order Diptera; family Glossinidae; genus Glossina; species Glossina pallidipes. The sequence continues at coordinate 1,151,783 of KK499823.1, forward strand.
GATATTGTTTTCAAAGGAAACGCAATACATGCAATAGAAACATTAAAAATGTTTTACACATTCACTTTTTTTTTTTCTTAAATATTTCCACCAACTTTCAGAAACTAATCGGGAAATTTTAGGACAAGCTTGTCAAAAAGTTACGACGCACAAGAAAAACAACAACTTATAATTTAAGAACGTGTCTGCGTTTTTTTTTTTTTTGCCTCAACTTATCTCGCGGATTCCACGTTCTTTTTGCCCGGCGTCAAATCAAGTCGAATATTATGGTCACTTTCAGTAAGCAGATTTCAACTGACAGCCCAATGGTTTAACTGCTCCTTCTTTTCTAGACGCGCTTTATATAAAGAAGATATTCCTTCTTACGTGTGAAGCAACATTTGTTTAGTAAACTTTCAATTTTATCTTTGTTTTAGCACATGCCGCGCCTAATTTTCTTCCTTTAAGTCCTTATCCAATGAAAAGGAACCTGTCCGCTATAAATTACTTTCAAATATATTGAAATAAAATATTATCTTAAAAAATAGAATCTTAAGTGTATTAATGTTTTCAAAATATTTGGTTTTGGCATCGATCGTCGAGGCTAACACGACAAGATATATTTATTGGCTTCAGTTAAAGAGATCCTTTTTTCATATTTTGTTCTCGAAAAATGTGGTTGTGTTAGACTCCGATAAAACGGGTAAAATTGAAATGAAATTCGTAAGAATTTTAGTTTTCTTAGCAATTGGTTGGGATCCGAGTTCTAGATGACATTTTTGTTTTAAGTGAAATCGATTGTTTCTGGCAGCTTTTTGTTGCATTCAGGATTCTAGTTCGAAGCTGGAAAATCAAATTTAAATTTCGAAGAGTCGAAAAAAGTTTCAAGTAATTGAGTTGTTGTTGCTATCCAAATGAAATGGATTTTTACTTTAACTCCTGGCACAAACCAAAATTTGAATTAGAAATTCATTAGTAGTCGCCGATCGTTTTCTACGAATTACTGGGTCAGTTGGACTCGGGAGTTAAATTAGATTTTGAATTCTAAACTATGCCCTTTTCAGAATATCCTTTGTTTTCATCCCCTATTAGTAAGCCGACGAAGATCAATCTTTTAACTGACTTTGGACAAATATGTAGTTCCCACGTGTTTAGTAATGTCTCAACGAAGTCGTATAGTAATTAAGCGTGCATGGCAAATATTTTAATGTTTCTTTTTTTGGGGTTTTTCGTTTATTTGCGTTTCCTTGGGTTTCCTTGTGCTTCTCACTTCAATATTTTCTCTGCTCTTTGACTATTTTCTAAAATTTTCTTCTTAATAATTGCTAAGCTAAAATATTCCAACCTTTTCCCTATCCATAATCCTTATAACTATTTCCGAAAAAGTGGCAACCCCACAAAATAGCCACGTCAAGCTGTCGTTCTTCTGTGGAGATGTATGGAGGTCATTCACATCTTCAAAACCAGAATTGGTATTAGAATATTCCAAAATAAATATTTTTAAGATGTTTTCCATAGCCCATCAAAAATTTCTCAAGTATTACATGCAAGCAAGCGTTAATATGCCATAATATAAAAAACGGTCCAAGTTAATAAAAACCAAATACGACGAAACAACGTTCTAAAGGGAAACTCTTATGTTAGCTATAGAAATCACAAAAGTGGAGACAAACATTTGAGCCGACTCCGCTCATAGCACAGATAAGTTAGCTAACATGTTGTTCTTGAATAATTTTAATCACACATTGTGACTGTTCGACAAATTGAAGTACAATTATTTTTACTTCGAAAAGCACTGTCTGTGATGAGCATGATCATGATTAATTTAAATAGGTGAACTTTTGAATATTATAAAGAGAACAGCAAAACTGCTGCCAATCTTATCACGTGTACACGTATAAACGAAAACGTTCGAGGGCTTTCGGCTAATTGGAAAAACATATTTTAATCTCCCTTCCATTTTTCATTTTCATCTCTTCAAGTTTCGCCTTCATCTTTATTTAATCTTAAATCTACTGACCCAGTACGGTAATAAAATTAAACGATATTTATTTTTTATTCTACTCTCGTAGAGAGTCTAACACATTTGATGATGATTTATGCAAAAAACTATAAATCTTAAAAGGATATCATTATTAATTCCCTCTTTTTTATAACTTTACTTCCTCTATGACACTCACTAAGTTATCCAGTGCTTGATAAAGGAAAACAAAATAAAAAAATAAAAAAAAAAAAATGTTAGAAAAAGAAAAACTATTGAAAAAACGTGAGTCATAATATCCGACTTAAGAACATTGAAATACTCTTCTTCCTCTCCTTCTTCTGCAACCATATTACCGCCAACACAATTTCTCTTCTTTTTCTTCGCTTACACTTACAGCTCTACGCAATGGATTGCTTTCATTTTATGAATCTAACGACAATTTTAAAGGATATTAAATTGTGATTTGTTAGTGCAATGCTAGCAAAAAGCGGAAAACATAATTTAATATTTCTTTTTTTCTTTTTTTTGCGATTTTGAAATCCATTGCTTCGGGATGACCTTATGACATTTTATAACATCCATTACTTGAATTGTTATGGGAGGATTTTTTGCCTTTCGTTTTTGTGCGGGTTGGCTTAGAAAATCTGTTAAATTTTAAGATATGAAATATGTTTACAACATTTTTCCTTATAATTCATTTTTTACGATTTTTATTTTCTAAAATTTTTACTCACTTTCTCTTTCTATTTTCATTATTTTTCCTTTTTTACATAAATAATCAGGTTGTTGTTTTGTGACGTTTTATACCCGCCGTGCTGCCTTAAAAGCTCAAGATGCCCTACACAATGTAAAAACCTTAAATGGGGTAAGTTCATGATTTCAGAAAATTTATTTAACAATTTATTCCAAACACATTTACATACACTAGCTTAAGAGGCAAAAAAAAAAAAAAAAAAAAAACAACAAAAACCAAGAAAGGAAAAAAAATTAGCAGAAAATGGAGAATAAAAGCAACCTACGAACAAACTGTTAATATTTGCTTGTATACATGTCACTTCCGCCTGGGTTGGCAATTATTTACTAAACAGTTTATAAAATTTATGTTTTTATGTGTGGAGCTATTCTCCCTCCCTTCCCTCCACCGCCCCCTGCATACCGTATGCATATAATAGTACTTGTAGGAATTGTAGGTTTTTTTCTTCCTCCTTCTCGAAAATTATAACTAATTAGTTTTTGTAGCTGAATAAACAAGTAAGTAGCAAATGAAAAGAAAACTGCGCTTGAAAAATGTTTAATTAATCTTAAAAAAAAAAATATATATATATATATATGTATATATGAAAATTTGTAAAGGTTTTAGATTAATTACTTAATGCGGATATGGGCCCAATGACGTTTGTATTCACTCTTAGAATGATATGGATATGCGCAACTACCCTGACTATAGAAACTTTCACCTCATAATTTTGACGAATTGTGGTATTCATAGTGTCACAAGATCCCATGTTTTTAAAGTCGTAAAATTGAATTTTTTAATTTTAAGTTCATTTTACTAATTAAATCCAGGAAATAAAAAAGGCCGCAACTCTCTTTGATATATCCGCTAAATCGAAGCTCGCAACATTTTTGAGACGAGGTGGACATGTAACACATTCCTCTCAACAGCTTCAGGGACTGACACATGAATGTCGTCGCTTCTCGAAGACTCACATAATTTTCGCGAACCTCAAATTCCAATTGCTTGCAAGTTACAAGGGATTTTAGGAACACTTTTACGGGTATTTTCAAAACAACGCAAGAACTTTTGTGTGTTACCTAAACGTTGTGTTTTGTTGGGCGACGATATCATTTGCATTTACCAATAGCTTGAAATATCCTTTCCGTCGAAAAGAACAGCTTGTCGATGGATTTCGATGGTTTCGCACTAGCAATGAGAATACTGAATGCACGCTACAAAGAGAGGACATGTCGAAAAAATCTTGAAAATTATCTCTCTATTAAAAGGCGATCTATTGATTGCCTAACAAAGCTGTTAAGAAAGCTTTTTGCTCACATGGGAGCAAATGTTTTAAATCGATGCCTGTAGTGGCACATGTTTCGGGTCTGGTCCTTAGGGTTTTTCAGTTGTCTTCAAGTCACAAAAGTATCCTCCATGGATGAGGATTTCGAAAAAGTAGTGAGTTTATTTTGGAAACTCAACATTGTTTTAAAGGACTTATAAACCGTGTGTTGAACTGATCGTCTTGGACTGATCGTATCGTTCTACAGAAAAGTTTACCTATGTTGATCGATAAAGTCGAATTTAGCAAAAGTAATGGCTGCCGAAAAATTATTGATCGATCTACTGGAGTGTCCTCAAGAATATTAACGCTTGATTCATTACTTTCTTAATTAAATATGCATTTTTTGCTACGATTCAACTTTTTTGCAATTTTTGAGGGCTTGAAGTAAAAAAAAAGAGTAAATAAGAAAACAGATAACTTCCGAATATTTAGACTTTGATCTAGACCGACGAGCAATGATTATTCAATGAAAAGAAAAAAATTTTTTCAAATTTCCCTTTGATGATGGCGACGCTCATGATATGTCAGAAATACGAACGAAATGCACAAACGAAAGTCATATTAAACTTTTAATTTTAGAAAAATATGGCTTACATAGTAAACTTGCATGGTTTTTTTTCTACTTTTATTATATAAAACAAATTTAGTTATAAACTACAACTGAAGGGGATGAATTTCAGTTAAACTCTTTTTTTCCGTTTCGCTACTAAAGCACACTATTTGTATGCTCGTCTAACACGCGACTTCATTCCATGTTAATCACATTTGAAAAATGGTAACGAAACGCTAAACGATTAATTTGCTTCGAGACTCCTCTTCTACACTTTTCCCCCCCATCCCAGTACATATAGTACATTTTAAAGTGAAATAAGTATTTTCAGGTTGAAGTATTTTTCCTCATTTAAAATAGTGAAGTAAAAATAAAGAAGAAGCTTAAAAAGAAAGGAAAAGAATTTTCATTTTATTTGTATTAAAAAAAAGGAAAAAAAACGAAAAAATTAATAAAATCTTTAAAAATCACATCAAATGCGAAAGAAGAGCAAAAAAAAAGGACTGAGAATTCAAAAATGTTAACGATGGGATGAGGACGAGGGGCTCTGAAGGTTTTGAAAATTTTGCGCTTTATTAAATTAGTTTTTTTACCACTTTTTAAGAGTACGCATACATATATTTATGCTTTCTGTTACGCTGCATTTTTCATGGATTCTAATTAAAACAAGATTAAAAGTAAATTTGCTATAAACGCTAAATATTAACTAACTTTGCTAGCATACGATGGAGAACGAACAGCAGCAGTAACACAAGCAGATGTAAGAGAACTATGGTTAGTGCTTTTTTTTTTTTTTTTTTTTTAAAGCAGCAGCCTTAGCTTGTCTCAGTTAGTTATAGTTAGTTCCACTCTATTTTTAGTGATTTATTAGCATTGCAGTCTAAATTAAAGCGCCGGAAATATTGTGTTATAAGTCATGTAGAGCAGCGCTTACTAATCCAAAAAAAGGGAAAAGTACACCGAATACAGGGTATAAAAGCTTAAATATTTAGTAAAACGAAGTGGTGGTGGTGATGGCGTTGGTTTAAACTAAAATGTATTCACATGCGTAAATATGTGTGACGTATGTATGTATTTGTTGCTACTTGTATTCTTCTGCCTCTTATATAAATATGTGTGTGCATGCAAACCCATAAAATTCAAAGACTAATGTTCTGGCCATGGATTGCGGCACAGCGGAAATGTTGAATTGCGGATATGTTGTCGACCACTTGAAATTGTTCGCGTAGAATGCGTAGAAAAATGTTTTAAATGCACAAAACACATACACACGCCCATACATTTACATAAATAAATACATTTTTATGAATGTTTGCGTTAATGGCTGCACAAGTCATACATATTTTATCTAAATTTTAACATACGAGAAAAGTACATAAAACATAACACATTTCATTAGCTTTCATAATTCATGAGGCACAAAATGGATTTCATTAACGAACAGAACAATAACAATAACAATAGTAATAATATAATATTAATAAGAATAAAAAAGGAAAATTATTCACTTTCTACCTTTTCCTATTCCAGATGTATCATCCCATACAAATGAAACCCGCCGATAGTGAAAATCGTAATGGTAAGCTTGTTTTCAACATCTTATATATATGTATATATATTTTCGAATATTAAAAGAAAACAAAATGGCAATTTTTTCTCAAATTTTACTACTGACCTTTACATATAAAATATCGAAATCAACCTACAAACTCTCTTACTATATGTGCAGAAGGGTGACCCATTAAAATGCTTGGCAAAAAAGAAAAAAAAACCAAAAAGCCATAAAACCAATGACCAGACCATAGCTGCAAGAATGTCCCAACCATAGACAACAAACAAAATTGTGGTCTAAATAACAACAAGAATAACAACAATAGCAGTAACAGCAGCAGTAGCAGTAGCAGCATTGAAAACAGGTCACCATGTGTGGTAATGATTTGTCTAAGGGTGTGAGATTTTTGTTTATTCTTTTTTTTTCAATATGAAAGATCCTGTGGTGATAGTGTGATGTTTGCTGCCTATCATTATTACACTAACAACCCTTTCGTATATTGTGGAGTTTAAGGCAGAAAATTCTTTACTACACCCTTCGCTTACTCTGCTAGTATCCTAGTAGTGTTTGCAGTCGGATTTAAAAATGAAAACATAAAAAAACTTGTATTTGCCATAACGGGAAGGTCAATAAAGACAAAGTAAAAATGATTTGGAATTTTCAGTTAATCAACAGAGGGATTGTTGACGTAGCGATTTTGATTTATACAAAATTCTTATCAAAGTAAAGCCATAAATTTATTACACAGCACCCCAGCTTCACACATTTCTCTTTTGCTTTAGAAAGTACGTTTCAGTATATACTGACAACTTTAAGGAAAAACTTGCTGACGCTTTAAATGAGTACACCACGAAACACAGGTATCTTGGAACGATTTCATGTCCCAACTTATTCGAAACAATTCCTCGACTGCTCTCTCTTTCCAGAGAAAATTTGTAATGAATTACGAATCGAAAAACCTTGCACTGACTAGAAATTTTCAGCTCCTCATTTTGACTATTTGTGAAATAAGTGTTTACAACATTTGCCAAACATAAACTCCTTTTTTTCTAATACATAAATGAGTCCATCCATGCGCAATCCCAAGGAGCTGCATTTAATTCAAGCACTAAAACTTTTTCATCGTTTGATCCAAGTTGGAAAGAAGCTTAAGGACATATTTCTACGTGCACGCCATATCTTGAGAGCAGAAAAGTCTGCATAAAAAATACTTTGAAAAATATCGTATGCAAGAAAAGCTAACATATATTAAAAGCCCCAAAAATTCCTCAAGCAGGGTCAACCAATCCGAAAACCAAATCAAACGACGAAAGGTTGAAATGCATAGGGACAACATAAGTTTTGAAGTCGAAATTGCTCAATGTATTTTTATCACATGTATTCACCGTATTTGATGCCTAGATAATGAAAGCGAATGCTTTGCTTGTCATGAAAAAACGTCTTTAATTATTATTATTGTAATATCTTTGATATTTTATCTTAAAATTGTGTGGATGGCAGCATATTTTACAAAGTAACAGAAGGAATATAATAAAATTTAATTTATATGTTTATGTTTTTTTGATTATCTTGGACGACTCAGTTGATTTATAATCTGCACATATGAACTTTCGCAAAGGAAAAGAAAAATTGACTCTTTGAGGGAAGCTGAGATCGTAAAAAAAAAAACGATCAAATTCTTGCAAACGAATCCGTTAATAAAAATCTGATGATGGAAGAAATCATTCGTTCATATGTTCTCTCAGGCAAAAGGACAAATAAGTAAACTTAATTACTTAATTCCAAAACTGAAATAAGTTGAAGTAATTGTGGCGTGGCCAATGTTGAATTGTGAAATGAAAAACTTTTAAACGATGACAAGAGATTTTGTACTTCGCAAATAAACAACAATCGGAAACAAAACAACAACACCGTAATTATTTTGTAGAAAATTCCGTTTCAAAAGTAGGAATTTATCTCTAAACAGCACATCATCACACTTTTGCTTACAACATACATAAAATATATGTATACATATCTACATATATTTATATATATATACATATATATGTATGTGAATATGTATACATATATATTTAAAACTATTTACTTGAAACTAAATAACAAGGAAAACTACTCAAGTGTTTTGCGGGTGGATGTGTACGCAATAATAATGCATTGTACATCTAGCATACAGTATAGTGTAACAATTGGCGCCAATATACTATACAGCTTAGTGGGTGTTGGGGAAAATTTTTGCAACGCTATAATCGAACTTTTCTTTATATTATTTTCTTTTGATTGATATACGTTGTTTTTATTTTCTCCTCTTTAGAGATAAACAAAATACTTAACCTACATTACTAAGATTACGTGAATTTGAATGCGTTTTTAAGCGTGCACTGCTGTAATTGCTTGTTGACGGTTAATTGTCGAAACAAAGCGTGTTGTTGATGGTTAACATAGGAATACTTGAAAATGTGTAATTAACACCCGCTTTGTCTAATAATTGCCTGTTCAATGCTTACACAATAGGCATTGCAATGATGCTAATATGCATATGTTTAAATGAAATAAGAGCAAACGTTTCAATATGTATAACATAAAGCAGCAAAATAACATATGAGGTGAATTAAGTTGGCAAGAAAGCTATTTAAGCTTTTTTTTTTTTTTCTATTTTAATGATGAATACTTGTCTTCAATCAATCTTTCCGAGCCTTCTCTACCAGTTAAAAACTAAATCAAAGAAGGTTTGAGGAAACTTAAGGAAAATGCTTTATGATGAATGATTAACAAAGCCATCAAATTATATGGTGAGCGTGACTTCATCAACTCCGAACCAATCATCAATAAGTTCGTGTGAATACCATTTAAGGTTAATGAGCATCCTAAAGATTATGGATAGCTGAACTATATCCGGCGATAAATGTTGACACGGTTGTCTTGTTCAACAGTATAACTGCCGTTGCTGCGCATACCTCTTTAACAGGAGCGTTCCTTCTTTGATAAATTTTTTTGTTTTCGATGTGATCAATGGGTGTCTCCTATTCGCGTAACTGAGGGAAGTGAGGAAAGGAAAGAAAAAAAATAAGGTGATGGTGGCTGCAGCCTAGCGGATCCTGACTGAGTATTCACTGTAGGTACTACCAAAGCAAAGTCTTTCCCATTAAGATTTGAACCCGCGAATACCGATTTGACGGTCGCGATTTTTACCTACTCGACTACTCATGTGAATAAGTTACATCCAACTGCTATAATAAGAGGCCACTGGCCCTGGCAGAAGAACAATAATAACAATAATGTATAGAGGAATACTTTTTCACCCACCTAATACATGAATCACACTATTTAGACAATAACAATTACAATAAACGCAGTCATTACGAGTCACATTCATGTATTATTACTGCTGTAATGCCATTATCATCATGGATGGAGAGACGTATTTAATAAACACATTCTTATGCGGTATGTGTGGCTTTGTCAGCAACATATCTTAGACCTTGTTTGGCACCCCTTTTCTTTACTTCGTCTCACGTTTGCACTCATCCTTACTTTACTACCTTTTTATCTATATTATAGCATTGTGCTTAGAGAAGCGTAAACAGCATTCAGAATATTTAGCATTGCATTGCTAAGCAGCTAGAGTCTTATTATCAACCACAAATTTGTAAAATATCAGTTGCACTTAAAACGTCACTCAGTTAGTTAGTTGTGTTAATCAGTAGTACGCGCTGTGTGACACAACCACATTATATCGACCAATTAATCGTATAAAAGAAAATTTTCGATTGGAAAATATAATTAATTGCAATTTCCTATTGAATATCCTATCTGATGTAATTGTCTCTTCTCACTCGTGCTGTTGACAATTAACAAAATTCGTAAAATTTAAAATAATTTTATTTATTTTAAATAAAATTTTCCTTCAGCGTGCCTTTTGCCTTTGCGTATACACAATGTTTCTTTTCTTTTGTGTGTTATTTTTAACTTAATTTCGTTGTTAAAGTTGAAAATCATAGAAAACGAAAAAAAAAAAAAAAACAAAAAATAAATAAATAAAATTTTGCGTTCACACATTAAATAGATTTAAAGTCAATTAAAATAATTCAATTACACCACTAAGTATTCTGCGGATCTATGTATATGTAGAACTAATGCATTTGCCGTCACATATTGTTCTCAACATTATTTAGTTTGTATTCGATTGAATTGCGAAATTTTATTAAATCTACATATCTAAGTAATACCGGGTGTTAAAGTGGAAATCGTCGCAGCTTCGTAATACAATCTAATTATTATTCACTTCAGTCTTTGCTATTATTAGCTGACCATGGATTCGAAGATAACAGTAAGTGCCTCTCTTAATACAAACGCATTTTTAAACCTTTTAAAATTTCTTCGTACGAAAATGTGACTTACATTTGAATTAAATCGTAACATTTATACATGAGTGTTAACATAACGACATAATTGGCAAAAATACTTCCAAAACACTAGATAACGTAACTATAACTGCGAGTTGTTTTAATTTAGAAACTTTTTTCTATTGAAATTTTGTAATTTGCTTATAATATATGGTTTTTCTTAATCTCAGTTTTGTGTTCGGCTTTTCAAGTTATTGTTTCGGTAATGAAAATTTTTTGTCATTCGCTCCATATGCCTGTTCTGTTCTGTGTTTCTTTTTAGTATCACAATAAGTTTCCGGCATAACATGCCACTTTTTTTTTTAAATTTCGCAGTTGTAGCGCTGTCGAACCTTTTTCAATACACCTTTTCAAGATCGTCAATGAATATTATAACGTGTTCAACCCAATTACCGACCCCATAATATTAATCCAAGTCGCCTTTTTTCCGTTTTTTCACTTCGGACATCTTTCGTCGTTTGCCGTTCACTTGGCTGATTGCCGCTTTGACTTTGAAGTGTTTCATTCATTATTATTGCAATATCATCCTATATCGTATGAAAAATCACTTTTAATTTATCTTAAAAATATTTTGGCATATATCGTTTGTAAGTTTGTATTATTCAAAAATCATAGGTGCCATCAGTGTTGCCAAGACAACAATATATATTTTCTTTTATTTTGCAAAATTCGTCTTTACTCAGGGACGCCATTTCTGTAAAGAGTGGCACAATCCGTTTAACGCTTCTCTAGTAATTCGATGTTTTTTCCATATCACCATTCGTATCCGTGTCATTTTTCAAGCGCATTTGTCAAAATGAGCTCATCCTTTTATTCCGCTTTTGGCCAAAGCATTCTTTTGAGCTAATGGTAAGAGAAGAGGTAGACAAAAATTCAAATATGAATGTATGTAAATATTTCCATTTGAATTTCGACTCCGTGCATTTTTTGTTCCACATTTAGAACCTTTCTTTTGGCAAATTTCTCTTTCTCAGTCGAAATTAAAGCGGGTTCTAACAGCTATTCATTGTTCTTTCTCTGTCTGAAAAAATACTTGTCACTGCGGTTAAGGACCACTAAACAGCACTTCGAATGGGTGATAAATTGATGTGTTCCACTCTGAGTCAACATGGTACCCGATTGGAAGCAGTTTTCGCATGACCAAATTTTCATGCAAAATAGTGAAGATACACACTGCCTTTTAGTCTTTTTAGAATGCTAGCTACCTTCTGCACCGAACGAGTTGCCCAATCCGAAACGTTTTCCACTTAGATCGGTATGATAAAAGATACGTCTGTCTCCAGCCCTTCTGGCTGTTACGTACGTTCGAACACACTTAATATATCCTGCAGCAACATTTATATACCAATCGTAACAATTATTGGCCAGTGTTTGTGAAACACACCAAATTCTATTGTACTTCCACTCCGACGAGCATGTACAATATGGTTTTCAACATCATTTTTTTAAGAAAATTCGAAAAGCTACTTTTCAGTATTCGTATTTTTTGATTCTGCGCGAGAGCTTGTAAGAACATTAGCCTTGTTCTTAATCGCAGCACGTTTCCATTGTACCTTCATAGTTCAGGAATATTTTTCAAGTCCTAGTACCTAGAGTTTTCAGTTCAGAAAAGTTTGAAAATTCAAAAGCAATTTCTTATAGGTCCAGCATTTAAAAGTGAACACGATTTTCCCTCGAGCAGAAATGACTTTTTGCTAAATTGCCGATTAAAAAACGCTACTTTAAACCATAGGATCTTATATAGGCTCCAAATGCTTTATAGATTTCAGGTTTTCAAGAAAAAGTCTTCTAAACAACAACCAGCCTTCACGTTGCGAGGTTTTTCGCTGAAAGGTGTTATTGTTACTTTACCACCTAAATGATAATGGTTTTAGGAAATACTACATTAGGCGGACTTTCGTGCCTGTTGTGAGAAAATTCTGTGAGAGTAATTGACTTACTTCAGCCTGAGCAGTTGTAAGTCATACGCAATGGATACTTCACCAAAACTCTATGTATATACTAGCGAGGAGGAAAGCTCTTATTAACGTAGTGAGTTTTTATATTTTCTCAGCCTAACTGGATCATGTCTGAACTGAAAATCACGTATTATGGAAGAAATCGCTTTAAACCGATGAAAATACATTAGCAAACATCTGCAAAAGCAACGGTTCGTAGTTGCGTATCTCCCGGGTAGTACACGGATTGCTGATACCCGTTATGCCCGTATCAACAAGTGCTGTCACTATAGAACAAATAATTTTATAGATTACAGCGTACTGTAAGAAAAAGCGATTGAGTCACAGTGAAATTCCTAAAGCCTTGAAGTTGAATTTGTTTTCATATCTAAAATAAAACTTGAATATTTCCACTCCTTTATGTACAAAAATAAAAAACGGAGTAAAAATTTTTCAAAAAGTTTACATAATAAATAAAATAAGTAAGACTTACCGCCATGTCCCTGAGAGGGGACAGTCCCAGCACAGTGAGCTTTGTTGTTCAACATCGAAACAGCACAAGTAATTAAAATGACCAATGAAGATTATCGAAACAATTTTGGAGTAATTCTGAAGAATGTTGTCCGTTTCAAACCTAAAACAATAACAGAGAGTAAATATGGAAATCTTCACAATTTGTAAATGTATCGGTAAATTTTGACATATCTGTCTTTCAGTCTCTGTTAGTCATCTGTCGTTGCAAAGGTTGCTTCGGCATAAAGTAAGATAGAAAGTTATAGCTTAAAACATATATTTGGTATTGGGACCAAATACTGCAAACAAACTCTACTACAAGCAAAAAAAAGTCTATGGCCCGCTATCTCTGGGAGCCGTTGGTCTATGCCTTGCGGACTTTTTTTCCAGACCAACCAAAAGTTTAATACTGATACCGATTCATCAACTGACGTACACTCATAAAGTATACTTCTAAATTTTTACTTCTATATGCTTGCTCTACGGACTTTTCAAGTAGATGTATATAAAAACATAACCTCTTGTATTGTCGAAAGCTCTACACTTGTTTATGTTTTTTCAATTTTTTTTTATTCTTCAATTATGTATAAGAATTTTTATAAGAAAAATTAAAGAGGTATGCGTGGGGTACTTCACTAGACCCTGTATGGTGCTAGTGGTGTGTGTTCACAAGAACAGTGAGGATAAAAATAAATTAAATTTGATGTGTATATATATGTATATATATATGTGTGTGTGTGTCATGAAAATGTAAGGAAAGCCGCCATATTCGCTGCAATAGTCAACAGCCTGACCTATGACAGCCTTTTTTTTAGATGCTTGCAATTTTATTTGCCTTTTTTTTTTTCTATGTTCCTTGTACCAAATGAAACTGTGATGTCGCGTCTGATTGTTGACTATTTGTTGATATTTTTAGATGCTAATGTATTGGCAAAAGCTATCGTAATCATCTATCAATCAGATGAAATGTAAGGCAATGCTGTGTAAAATGTTGTCAATACAATGAATGCGAGCGCATATGCCCGCAGTATCAGCATCAAATTGATGATGAGCAAAATGAAGGCAAGTGATCACACATAAAATCGATTTGATTAAATGGCAGATGAGACATTCAATTGATACATGTACACGACACGACGACGTGCAGCATTAAGTGTGAATTTTTCAAAAAAAATTTAAGAAATTTTTTCAAAACTTATTTGTTGTGTTAATTGTTGAAAACTTTTGTTTAAAACCCAAAAAATTCAAAAAAAAGGAAAATTGAAAAAAATTTATTACAAACGTTGCAATAATTGTTGTTTATGTTATATAACAATATAATAATGAAAGCAATAATAAAAATCAATATATTATCATAATTAATGACTAGCAATGTGACTTTTGTCTATACATGTGTATATATATGCATATATATATAAATGTGTGTATACATGTGTATCGTGTTTTTTTAATCAACAATTAAATGTGAATTGAAGTTATTTAATAAAAAAAATATATATATAAATTTATGAAAATTATAATAATTATAATAATAATAATATAAATTTAAATAACAAAGTGTTATGGTTAACTGCCGTGTCATTCATTGATTATAATTTAAAGTAGACAAGCAATAGCGACATCAACAGAATTGTTTGTTTTTGCTAGTAATAGTACTTGAAAAAGTCCTATATTCTTATTTTTTTTCATTTTTTTTTTTCCTTTTTTAATAATTTAAGAAACATTTATTGGTTGCTTGTTGTGTATTGCTCATGTCCTTACGTACTTTACATACTTATTCCCTGGAGAGCTGGGAACTCTGTTTAGTTGAAGAGAGTGTACGCTATGCGTATGACAAATAAACGTAAAGTGTTGCTTTAAGTGTTTTCCAACGCAATCACACACTTAATAAATATTTAAATACAATATATTACATGTGTATATACGGTACGCACATTTACTCATACATGTATGTAAGCTTTTGCCTAACTGCAATCAGCATCAGTAAGTGAGGAAACCAACGAACCAACCGACCAACCAACCAAAGCAAAAACGAAGTATACTTTTACTGTCTTTTTTTTTTGTGTGTATGCGTACATCATGCTATGATATAAATGTAAATGTTCTACCACTACTACTACTACTACTACTACTACGATGCTGCATAATAAGTTGGTATAAATTGATGTGATAAAAAACGTGTAAATTTAATTTGTGACAGTTAAACGCATGTGCACACACGCAAACATATATATTTACATATAGATATATTTATATTTTATATGTGAAGTGTACAAATTTACATTTGTTTTCACTGTTGTTGTTGTTATTGTTGTTGTTATTTAAATTGTATTACACGTATGCGAAGGCAATTTTCGTTTTCATGCATTCCAGTCCACATTGCATTGAGCACATGGACACTGCTCACATGTATGTATGAATGTATATGTATATGTGCGTGGGTGTTGGTGTTAGTAATGATGCGTTTATGTAAATTGAGTTAAAGGACTCACGCATATTTATATTCATTTCGCTTCTTTTTTTCATCTTCATTTCTTTCGTTTGCTTTCTCTATAAAATTTTCATTATTATTATTTGTTGCTTCGTCATTGTGTGATAAATATTTTTGCATATTTCCAACTCTGTCCTCATGCAATATAAAAATCCGTACATATATATATATATATTACTATCTACGTACGTATGTACGTGTATGCGTAATATGAACAACACTTATATTGTTGTAAATGGTATGACAATCAAACCAAAAAATAATTTTTTTTTTTTTAAATAAAAAACTCGTCTACCATGTCGTCTGCATTGACGGCTTTTACAAATAATAGTTGCAACAACGGTAATATAGCAAGTGTCAGAGCCGGTGTTGGCAATACCAACACAACCATTCCTACCCTCGGCGCTGCCACACCGAATGTCCTTACTGCGTTCACTGCCAACAATTTAAACAGCCTTAGTTGCCTACGTTATATAGCCAACAATACAGTCGGCAACAGAAACAGTCAATTAACGTCAATAATTGAGAATTTATCCCATAATAACCAACACGGTTGCAATAGTAGCAGTGGTGTAGGTGGTGGCAATAGCAATTGTAACGGCAACAATAGTAGTTGCTCATTGGATTCTGTTTCTACTTCGTCTTCCGCTGTGTCAGCTGCTACAGCGGCTTCGGTGGCTGCATTGATTTCATCCTCGTCGCTATCAACGTTAACCAAAACGTCTGGCGCAACTACGTTAACATTATTACCTTCGTATAAACCATATCCGTCAATAAACTCTGCATATTGGCTGCCATCACCGAATCCTTCCCCGTATTCGGTGCCAGGTATGTTTCCAATACGTATGTATGCGTACACACTTATCTTTGTTCGATTCTTTGTTTGATTTACTCGTATGTCTGGTCATCTTTTCCAAGGCCTTTTTCACCTGTTCATACTCAGGTATCTAAAAGAAAAAAAAAAAACAAATTGCAAAGAACAGGCAAAAAAATCGTTCATCTTCTTAATTCGGCCAGTTATTCTTTTGAAGTGCTCCTCCCTTTCTCTTTATCGCTCACTGAAATTTCATCATTCGTTTTGCGTTGTTCAGTACCGGCGCGTGATTGATAGTTAAGTAAATGTGTTTGCTTTGCTGATAAAATTTCTGTTCATTATTCACATCGTTCTTATTCTCGCTGATGATGACGACAATGAAGGCATCTCTAGCCGTTGAAAATGCCACTTTATAAAAACGTTACATGTTCATGTGTGTACTGTTTGATGGATGCATAGAGCGTAAATGAAAATACCTGAAAACTTTACTCACATGCAAACATAAACATCAGCAACTGAATAAAGTTCATACGATACATGCATGAGAGCTAACAAAAAATTGTGATGTTCGTCGTAACGTAGAAAAAAGAAACATGTTTTTTTCTCTTTTTTAGAAACATTTATTTATAGGAATAAAATTGAAAAATAGTTTTCTTTTTATTGTTATAGCGGTAAACATATTCGGTAAAACTAAAAATATTTATAGTTTAATTAAGGCAATCGATCACCTTCACCAAGCAGCTCACAAAAATGAATTTAATAATAAAGTGTGCTCTTGATCTTATAATAATGAATGCAATTTGCTTTTCATCTCATCTTTCATGACGTGGAAACATTTCTTTTGTTTTGTTCTTTACTTAACATTTCGTAAAATGTTTAAGCGCTATTTCCAAAAAAAAAATAACCACAATGACAATATCCCAACTACAATGAACTCAGCTGGGCTTGCTCCCACTTGATCTATCACTTCAAAAAAGTGACTTTTTCTTTACTATATCTTTAGACAGCTTTCGAATAACTTCTAGATCTACCTCTTGCTTAAGTGTGTGAACAGGTGAAGTGGTCTTTTGGATACCAAGGAACGGAGTATTGCAATAATTTGGTGGCAAAATTTAAAGCCGAGTTTTCGCAGTTTGTACTAAAAGAAATTTTTATTGGCTTTGATTACGGGAACAGATGGAAGAAGCGAAAAGTATGCGGAGTGATTTTGGCTGGATAAAAACAAAAAAATCGTAGCAAAATAGAAGTAAGAACATTATAGTCGGGCAAGGCCATTCATTAGATACCCTACATCGCTTTACCTAGTACAGTTATTCACTCGTTTTTGGTCATAATATGCCAAAAAAGACGCCTTGTTTGCATGTGAACACATACTATTGCATATTGGAGAATTCCCAAAATACCACATGGCGTGATTCACATTTAGTGAACTTAATTTACTTTCTAAAATTTTCTTATTTTTCAATTTCAGTCATAAAAACTTAAAAATTCGACTTTCTCTCCTTATAATGGTTTCCTTTCATGATGAAGTCAATATAGGTGAGGGTCTAAAAAGTAGATCTATGTGATTCAAAGTCCCTTTCGATAATTTTTTGTGCTAAATTGCCACTATGAGTCACTTTTCATGGTAAAATATTAAAAATTTGCAGCTTCTTCATGAGGAAACTGAAATGGTGTGGAGTCCAAGATATAGACCTATGTGGTTCAAATTTAATCCACTTAAATTTTATGTTAAATTACTAACAAAATTTTCATCGCCAAACATTAGCAATTAGACCTTGGTTTAGACAATGGTTTATATTTCTTGAGATACCTGTGGTGTTTAAAAAGTAGATCTGCATGGTCCAAATTCGGTAAGATGGATTTTTTTGTTAATTTTTTATTATAAACCAATTTTCAATATGAAATATTAAAAATAGATTCAATATTAGTGTGAACGATTATATGGGAGGGAGTTTGCTCCAATTTTTCATAACTATTTAGAATATCGAAATGCTATTACACAGCGAGTTTGGCCGAATAATTTTGAAAATTGCACTTTCTTTTCATATAATGGCTTTTCAAAATACGGTGTTATGTGGTAGGTGGTCGATGCAAACCATTTTCAACAGAGTTCGTCCTTGGATCAAAGTACGTCAGTGTATCAATTCTTATGGAAAATGTATTTATTTTATATTCTTGACAATTTTTTTCAATAGCGTGAAGTCAAAAAGGCCAGTATTTTCATTAAAATATCTACAAAATTGCGACCTATAGCTTGAACAGAAATTTACATGGAGAGACATCTGACGGACAGACAAATTCACAAAATGATTCAGAATCAATCGGTTTGATAGAAGGTGAGTGTGTTTGAGTGTTACGATTACCGCATAAATTTAACTTAAGCTGCTACAACAAGTGATGTTGGGGAATAACAAACAAGAAGAAAGTTGCGGAAAAAGGGGGCAGTATAGAGGAAGGTTGGAAAGAAAGACAATATAAGAAAGGATAAGAGATTAGATTAAGAGTGGCGAAGGGGGAAGACCAGAAGAAAGGAAAGAATAGTATAGAAGGCAGACAAACAGAACAGCAGAAAGACGAAGAGGAAAAGCAAGAATGAGAAAAAAGAGTAGAGCACCTTTGTGAGAGATATTGGGATTTGAGTGATGAGAATCGATGTGGCGCCAAATTTCACTTGAAAGAAAAGTGAAAGTGAAAAAATTCTTCATATTCTATCTACGCTGCTCAAATTTTCTTCAATATCAAAATTCTATGCCAAGAATTTGTGGATCAGAGCCATCTTTTGCAGATGCCGATCTTTTTTATGAATACTATTTGATGATGATATACAATAGAAAGAGCAATTATCTCGAGGGAGGGAGAGGTATGCCGATGTAATTAAAAACTGTATAAATAAAATCTCCATTATTGCATATTCGATGAGAACAATTTACTTAAATAAATATTGATGAATATATATTTAATAAATAGTTTCGGCTTAAAACTTAAAAATGTCAAGAATTTTTAAAATCAGGCTCAATCAATTAAATTAAATTTATTATTTAATTTCTCTTTACTTTTCTATGGCGAGGCAGGATGGCGCTCGCCGGAATGCGATTAATGAATTGATATGTTTGCGCCCATGTATGGATATTTTTCAATATTATTTAATGAGTGAGAATTATAAATAATTTACCCTGTAACGGTTAATATCGAACGATGGTTAAAGTTAATTAAAATTGATCAAATTAAAATGAATGCCAGCCTGAACATAACGGATAAAAAGGAATTTTGTTCAGAGACATCATATGTGTTATATATATGCACGCATTTTAAAATATAAAATGAAAAATAGGCTATCGCCGTTAATGAATGTTTACGAAAAAAAAAGAATTGTTTTTAATAACATTTTTAAATAACGTAAAATAAATATTTATTTCGAGAGAAAAATAAATTTCAAAAAAGGTAGAGAAAAACAAAATGACAATTTTTTGCCTATACGTCTTTATTGCGTGACTCGTACAGGAAAGGAAAACAGAAGAGATTGCTAAGCTTATAGTACACTGACTCATTAAAGTTTAGCAAAAAGTACATAGTTTTTGCGTTAATTTCACTGATGTTTTACGTAACATCTGTTACGTCTGTCTATTGAAACCAAACACTTCCACAGTGTTTCCACTTGCGCATGGATCGATCATTACCATGTAATATTGCATCATTAGGGAACATTTTGAAATTTCTAAACTCACTTTAATATTTTGGAAGTACGATTTGCTTCGATCCGTTTTTTTTTTGGGGTCAAAAAATTATTTATTTTAGAGCAAAATAAATGAACAAATACTATTTTGTTCCCGAAAATGAATGAATAGATTAATGGAAACATTGTCCAACGTTTACTGCTACTTCTCCCATTCCCCAGGCAATTTCCAAATTCCATTTTCGGAAAAATGGTCAAGTCCTTTGAGGCTATTCCCAAATGAATCCATATCAGTCGTCACTCGTAAGGATTTAACGTTACCCTTGGAAGTAAGCGAGAAAAGTAATGTTTCCCACAAATTGCGCCCAAAAAACTACTCTTTGTGCACTTTAGTGCGATTATTTGCACAGATGCCTATAGCTTTCTCATAGTACTTTGCAATAGAATAGTCTGAGCTTATTCATCACCACACAGCACTACTTATATTCCCTCTCTTTCAGCTAATTGATGCGTCCAACAGTTGTAATGCACTTCTTTTTCAATCAAATGTATATTAAATAATCGATATAGGGATAAAGTTATCCAAAACACGGTTTCTTCCGATTTTAATATTGATTAAGCAAAGAACTTAATTCAAAAAAATCCAAGTATTGTTGTATTTTGCATAAGTAGAGCACTTTACGTAAGTGTTTGTCGTAACTCTTTGCATTGATCTACTTTTGGGACAAGCAATAAATTGAATTTGAACATAAGATGTTTTGAAAATCGTAATAATGAATATTCAAGTGTTGCGCTCGAAGGCGAAACTTTACTTGGTTTCATTTCATTTCGTTTTATTTTCTTCTTATTTACTTTATTTTTTTAATAACTTTTGGATTAGATGCTGTGTTAGCCGCAACTTTAAATGACACACTTTTCTAAAGGGAATTCTTTTTGCCTCTTTCTTTCTTGCGTCTTTCTTTCTTACTTTTTTTTTTATATATATATAAATTGCTAGTTTATAAAAAAAGTAAAGGACAAATACGACCAGCGTATGCAAATAACAACGACAACAAAACAATGGGCTTTACTCGGTGAATAAAGAGGAACAGAGAGAATTGCGAAAAGCACGAAATGAATATAACGTAAACTAGATTTCTAAACATATTTACAGTCATATATATACTCAAAAGCATTTACTTTTATTAAGACCATATACATGAACAGGCACAAACGTACGCGTATGGAAACACAGAGAAGTGTACGCGCGAGCTCGTTTGTTTCTATAAGTATATTTATTTAACATTGCCTTAGTACCGCGGTGTAAGTCTGTATATGCGTATGTATGTGGCTTTGTATGCGTTTATTTAAATATTTCTTCCATAGGATGAATGCAGTTAAATATCCGTATCTCTCGACGTATTTTTAATTTACATAAAATAGGGTTTCAGCCAAAGCGTCATCATGTCTTAACACACATACTTATATTTATTTGCATACAGATTTCGTTTTTTTTTTAACAAAACATTTACAATACTTTGTTGGTAGCTACCTGGAATGATCGTTGAATGTTGCACAGTGGCTGGCCTGGCGTATTTGTCTGTTTGTCGCAACTGGTACTAATACTACTGCTACTACTACTGCTAATACTATCAGTGGCACGGTTACTATTACTACTACTATTACAAGTGAACACCAATGGTTTTTAGAGATTGTTTTCTGCCATTCAAATTGTGCCCAGCTTAGCTGCTTCATAGTTATGGCAACGGTATGGTGACAATAAACTAAGCTAACGAGTTGCATTTCAAATAATAGGAAATTAAATGCTCTTCGTAAAATGGGGCTACTGGCACACACTCTACAAAATCATTTGCATACATATATACCCGACCACATAATAATAGGGTCTCCTCTCATTGCATAGTGAAAGTTCTTGACTATCAGACTGACATATACACCCGCAGCTCCATACATGTGTATACACACACGTTGTTATTATATTTGTTGGCGTCGTCTTTAACACAGTAGGTGGGTTTGCAGTCAGCCTTCCATCCTTTCAAATATAGTTGGCTCTCTGTCTATGACTTGAAACTGTGCAAAAAAAAAGGAAGCAAGTAAGCAATAAATGGTGAAAGTACTTTATAAAAGGATTTAATATTTTAACTACTGTGGATTTAAGGTCAAATTAAATAAATGTTTCGCTTTCCCTTTTTTGTAATTCGCGTTTAATTGCTACTTAAGTTGCCATATAATTGGCTTTTATTATTATTTATATTGATAAAGCGAGTTGTGGCATAAAGCGAAAGCATACGAAATGCATTTAAAAATGGGGAACAAAGTGTCTTCTACATACAGTTCTTTAAGAGAGAAAGAGAGGCTATTATTGATTTTAAAATGACCCAAATATATTTATTTGAAAAGCAAGTAAAACACTATAATTGGCCGCAGCCAAGCATTAAGTACCGACGACTTGTCGCAATAACATGAAACACGCCAGTGTGTACCAATTTTCATCGAAATATCTCAAGAATACAAAACGGACAGACGCGTAGACAAGCTTATATCGATTCAGAAAGGTTGTCTGAAAGGCGGAGCCATCTCAAGGCAAGTGTTTCATTCATCCGCACATCTAACTTTTTTTTAAACACATTTTTGGTTGCATATCTTCGGATGTGTCTTCTATGAACAAAAAACCCTCTTTAATTTTAAAAGATAAGAAACATCAATTAAGCGAAACCAATCAGCTGTTGAAATGAATGTCTGAAATTGCTTAAACATGAATATATAAATAGTTGAAAATTTCTCTCTATTTCTTTTTGCTTACTTAATCTGAAAACCAAAGATTTTGGCATTTCATAAGGTATAACTCTTTCTTAAGTAAGTGCTTCCACTTAAACAATTTGCAATATAGTGAAAAAAGTTTGTTGCTTAAAAGTATCATCGAGTATGTTAGGAAATAGTTTTTCAGTCCTTTCATTTATTTTCCGGTACATGGCCCTAAATGTGTAGGTTGCGTATAAAAAGTTCGATATATATTTCCTTATCTTGTTTTAGAAGAAACAAATATAAGCAAATTTCTTAAGAACAGTTTAGCAGCCTATATTAGTAAAGTATTGCGCGTTGAATTAATGAGATCAAGAACAGAGAATACAGAATTCTCATCTATAAGCAAACGGTAGAATGGAAACTAGAATGAAGTCATTCTGCTTAGTTCCTTTCCTTTGAGAAGATTTTTCGTTTTCTTTTCTTTTTTCTGTAAGCGGAATTGTAAAGCTGCAGGAAATTTCATGTTGGTTGAGACTATGCGTACAGTTCATGGAGTTCTTTGATGAATATTTCTGGGTATTACGAACACCAAGCGTAAAGTATGCACACAGCACTTTTTCGAAATACCTACACGGTGACACGGCCTCTTCAGCCTGGTTAGTTGATTAGCTTTCATAATTTTAAAACGCATTTTTGTCTCACCTTTACAAAAAACACGACTTCAACGTGATCTGCAATTATATTTTATTTCATTGCCTCGCATCGAGCTCACAATAAATGGTTGCAAGTTTACATTTTTTTTTTTGGAGCAAAGTGGAGCTTATAAGCTCTTCTTGCATATTATCATGTTATGGAATGGAAGCATATAACATAGTTGGTTTGGTTATTGTCCCTTCTATGTTTTCTCATTTCATTTCATGTCCTGCCACATCCGTCCATTCATTTTTGGAAATATCACTTTTTTTTATCTTAAAACCCTTAGTAGGTCTTAAAACCCTAGGAAGATTTTCTTTTCCTCAATTTGTTTCGAAGATGCAAAATTTCAATTCCGGCCAAAGTATTTTAGCTGAATGTCATAGCTTGGTGTCCTATTAAAATCGAAAAGTTCTTGATCGTTAACAGAGCGTTTATTTATTCACCCTATTTGCGAGTTACTTCCATATGAACATAGCTCTGAGATGAACCAAAGTTTTTTATGACCATTTCTGCAAATTTGCAAAATTGACTGTTAGTGGAAGTAAACAAAGAGAGAGAGAAAAAGAGAAAGAGAGAGAGAGAGAGAGAAACCCGGTACTCTTTCCAAAATTTCCTGCGAGCTTAAAATTTCCTTAAATTGCGTTATACTTTTGCGCCAGTTCAACATACACGCGAACTGCAATTTCTTTCAAACGTTTAAAATTTATTGTGGGATGTTGCTGTCCACATGTGATATAAAAACTAGACTAACAGCTTCATGCTTCTTGATATAGCGGTCCCTAAGATGCTGTAAAGCTGAGACTGGCTGCTTTGCCTTTACAATGTTGTCTGTAAGGAGTATATGGAAGAATCATTTTTAATCCCGAAAGAAGACGTGCAAAAACAAGCATATATATATGCAATAGTCGTCCTTATAGTATAGTCCTCTTCTCGCACATAGGCATTTATTCTATATTCACATTGCAAACATGCACCGTATGTGTGAACGCCTTTAGGTAAATATTAACTATGCACTGTTGGCAATAACGCTTCTCATTAATGTGTAGGTTTGTCTAAGACGATAATCGATTTTTTTTAAACATCCGAGGCTGTTAACACTGGAAACTATTCAAATTACATATCGACTAATGTCTATAGAAAACTCTTCTTCTTTAGTCTTTAATTTTTGTTATTTTATTAGTTTTCTGTTTCTATTGTGATTATGAACGTATCGTCGACGTTCTTTTTTAAGGTTGAAAGTGAAGCAAAACTGTTTTAGTAGTCTTTCTATAGAGAAATTTTACTGCATCGAATAAACGCTAAAGGAACTGACAAACGATCGACGCTAAATAATCACAGATTTCTATTTTCATTGAAAATGTATTTTTGCTGGCTCTTTGAACGTCGCGAACGTTCATGGATTATTTTTTTTCCTGTTGGTGACTACCAAACAATTTTTTTTATTTAATACAATCTAATGCATTTTATCTCTATTTACATTTGCTAACAATGCAAATCATTGTTCTACACATGCATGCATAATGTGCATGAATACATTGAAATATGTGCGTGTCGCGATAACAAGCATTTCAGCCATATTGAACGAACCTACAACGGTTGCCAAATGAAAAACAAGAAAATCGATCTACACGTTAAAGTTTCATAGCTACCATCAAAGGGTGGCGGTGTACTACTCTTATCGTTGTATGTGCAACGCCTGAATGTATGCACTAAACGTCGCCCCATGACTCTACGGAATAAATTTACCATAGACGATCCATCTTTGGATGAAAGCCCTAATAAAAAGTCTGATATATTACTTTTATCCCTGAAGATCGTTTTCGTAAATTTTGAATATGGATCTAATCTGTATATTCGCAGTCAGACGTTGAAAAACTGAAAAATTGCCAGAATGTTAAATAAGCTTAAAATTTTCCAAAAAACAGCATTTTCCGTTATTCGAGATCTCTTTATCAGATGCCTACCACACCCGACTAGCTTTCTCAGTTTTTATAACTACCATAATAGAAGGAAGGACGATTATACCAGCAGTTGTTTTTTCTTTCTCGCGCCCTAACAGTTGTAATCAACTGCTGAGATATGGCACTCACCATTTGGTTAAGGTTCTCATTTCAGTTTTGAAATAAATGTACTTCATACATGAGTAGTTGTCCACATGATCCAAATATTTAGTGCATTAATGCTCTGGGTCGGTCAAGCGAAAAATTCGGCTTCCGGGATGATGGGTGTCTGAGATTCTTCTTAAGGCCTAAATAAAATTCTTACCTTCTTTTTTTTATATTAAAAATGCATAACCGCCATAATGTCTGATATTGCAAGGATACAAAATTGTGTGCACGTGTGCAAGAGGTAATCCCTTTCCCTTATAAATAAATAATCCATACATATAAAACGGTATAATATCGTTGTGGTATGTTGTAAGTGAAATGATTTTGTGTTTGTGCCGCTGCCAGTGTTGTAGAGTTCAGTGGAGCCTCTGTATGCCAATGTTTACGTCACGTATATGCTCGGTTGCACCCGTCGGTTGCATTTAACAACTTTCAATAAAAGTTCCTGGATTGGTTGCTTTTCAGGCCTGACACTGACTAAGGTTATGCGAGTGTTATAACCCAGGTTTTTTCATATAAATGTTGTAACTAAAAACATGCACCTTCTTTTTTTTTTTACGACCATATCCATACACATCTATGTGTATATTAATACACTTGAACATATGTACTCCGAAGTACAGGCATATAGGCATTTGTATGATATAATGCACAGCAGAGGTCGCGTGCATAAAAAGTTTTTCAACATTATTTTCGATTTCGGTTTCGTTTTTTTTTCGCTCTTCAACTATATGCCAAGCGAAAGCGAGCGAGAGATTGAATATAGAAAAGCGTTGTTAAACCTGATTTTAAGTGAATTACATATATTATGTAGGTGTGTGAATGATATAACTGTGTTTGTGTTTGGGGTGTTGAAAATTTTGCGGTTTTCGGTTATACAGCACCATCGACCGCTATTCATGTCTGTTTGTATTAATCCATAGCGTGGTGTGCGAAAAATTTTTCTGTGCTTCTCAGTGCACAACAGAATCTAATCAAAATTCTGCAATGTGTACATATATAGTTCATATATTGATATGCGTTTATTTAATAGCTCTCCTCTGCCATTCCGAGTGTACGGCAAATATTCTAAATCGCTAGTCAATACCATTATATGCTGGCGTAGTAAATTTTAAAAGTAATATAAAAAGATTGTCGGTACTCTATACGTAGAGTATACATCTATGTATCTATAGATTTTTAGTTGTTGATGTTGTTGGCATATATCCCTTACTATTGCATGTACACAGTTTTCTCTAGTAGGAAAGAAAAATCGTAGATATTATACTTTGTACATGAATTGCATTAAAATTTAAATAAGAAAATTCTTGCCAAATATTGTAATATTAGCGCATTGGCTGTTGTAGATAAGAGGAGAAATTAAGGCTAATGAACTCAACAAGCCCTCTACAGGCAATCAACTTAGAGACACCTCCTTCTGGCCTGTGCAGTAGTAGATTAAGGTAAACGAAAATATTTAACATTATTATGTTACTCCGTTACTTCGAAAACAATTTACTCCTTTATGTTAAACACTTATTCCGTTTTAGCTTTTTTTTCATAAAATATTCATGTGTAAATTTATCCTAACACATCTACAAGCACACAAATTAGAAGGGCCGTACTCACTCGACAGGTAATCGGAATATTTTTACTTATGTGGAAAAGCTATTGCGTTAGTTATCTAAGTTTTTTTCCGCCCAATGTCTTTTTTATTGATTATATCACGGTTTTGCTAATTAGCAATAATCGACATTAATTTCTTTGATGCCATTTTTGATTTTTGGCGGCTTTTAAAGCTTTGAAACCAATCAGTAGGCGGGCATAGTTAAAAATTGATCCGGAATCTTACGTCTTGACAAGATTTATCCATTAAAGTGCAATGACAGACTGGTCCTCCATCAACTTTCTTTTTGTATGTGTACTCCGGGGTGAAAAGTTACTTGTCTACGCCTGATTAACAGTTTCTTTAAAATCACTCAAGTTTACAAATTGCTTTTCCTCAATCGACAAGCAAACAATTTAGGTTAAAAACGATTTTTCCTTCTAATAAATGCACCGAAAGCTATTTATTTACTAATCTTACGTTGAAAGCATTACAGCAGAAGACAAAATTACTTTACTGCTTTAAATGTTTTTCTGTTTCACTTACATGGTTCACAACTTTAACTATAGATTTACATTAAAGAAAAAGTTCGTGGTCTTTCTTTGTTTTTGTCAAAACTGAAAAATTTTTTTTGGAAAATCATTATGCCCTCACTTCACTATAGATCTTCTTTATTATAGGTTATTTTGGGATAAAACCGAAATGATTTTCAGGCATTTTCTCTTTATGCCACTAAGGGAGCAAAAGGAGTAAGCGAAACAAATAATGGTCGGAAGAAGCAACATCAGTCGGAAGCGGGCACATCAAGACATCAAGACAGCAGCTCCGGATCTTCTTCAATTTTTTGAAGAATAATATTAATCTTGAATGATCAGTCGAAGAGAGCGTGTCTGGTTTTTAACATATTAATGTGCAGACCCAGCCGGTGATTATGTAAAGCATCTTCACTTTTGTGTTTGAAATATAAATAAATTTTTGAAAAACTTTGGCTAATTTCCAAAACGCAATTACTTTTCACCTAAATTGCCAAACAATAACGCAATGAATTTTTTCAGTTATGTAAAGACCCCCATCTTCCACCTGCACTATTATATATCTTTAGAGGTCTGCGTAATTCTAAAACAATTTATCGAGTGAAGTGTCACGAACCTGTTAAATACTTTTCATGTCTAGCTAAGTAAAAGAGTTCAGATAATACGAGTACCACTTGTATCTGGAGTTTGTAAACAGCGACCACAAAAATTTTTTTATTCCCCACTATGTTGCGAAATGTAATCAATAATTTCGAACTGTTTTTTTTTGTATACAAAGTTGCGTTAAGTGTTGAAATAGTAGCATTATCGCATCCAAAGTATGGTCACCTTGATTATTATTAGCAGAGAGCCTTGTAAAAAAGGTTCTTTACGAATTCGTCTGCATGCTCGTTCCCTTACACAAGTCTTGCAGTTTTTAATAATTCAAAAGGAGATAGAATGTAAAAGCAGGGAGGAAATAATAAAAAACCGAAAGTAAAAGATTAAGCGAAATCAACAAATGCTTGCCGCATAACTATTATTTTATTTACACGAAAAATGAGAATATCTTCAGTTATTTTCATTCAGCAGTCATTGGCTTATCCTTTCATTTTTTTTTTTTTTGTTCACTGAGTTTAATGGTAGAGTTTTAATCTAGAATTAAACTGCTACTGAATTACATCGCATAAAAAATTTCTTCTTAACAAAATTTCCCCATTCGCTTTTATATTTCGTTTTCCCTTCTTTTAGATTTGTTTCTTTTTTTTTGCATTTTTAATATTATCAACCTTTCCATTTTTTACGTTATCCTCTATAACTATAATTCAAGAAATTTTTTTATAGGGTGAGTATAATGCCACTTTCTAAATGAATACTTAAGCATAACATCTATATGTATATATATATATATATATGTATATATATATATATATATATATCTTCAGTATAAGATATATATATATATACATTCAGTATAAGATATATAGGTATATATCTTCAGTATATATATATATATATATTCAGTATAAGATATATAGATATATATCTTCAGTATATATATATTTATATATATATATATATATATATATAAATATATATTAAGTTATGCTTAAGTATTCATCTTCATATTCACTTCCATTTGTCTTGGTTGGTTTTATTTAAAAGCGCTTTTACTTAACGTGTTTTTACTTTTAACCATATTAAGCTTCAATATCATAAAGCATCGTCTGTGTCGAATACCATTGACTCAAGTTTAATGTTAAATTCTTCATGGTTGACTCGGATTACGTATTTAGCGATGAAGTTTTTGTAACACAGCACCAGTGGCACTGAATCAAGTATTTCAATTAATAAACTCATTCCTATCGCTTATGACAAGATGTACTCGTGAACTGAAATGGTTTGCAACGGGGAACTGAAAATGCATCCAAAGAAAGAATAATAATGACAAGTTAGCTAAAAAAATTTTCTTTTTAGTTTGAATGTTGTTTCAACGCCTTTCTTTTTAAAAATCATTTCAAGTATAAATGACCGGCTCTGGACTTTTGTACAAATTCTACCCTGGTAAATCAATTTTTTTCAATTATTTCACCAATAATACAAATAATCTTAGTAAATAAGATTTTTGAGAGCTCGTGACTTATTCAATTAAGTTAATCCTCCAACATAAGCCCAAAGTAAAAAGTCCTATGAATTTGAGGCGAGTGGCTCGCATAGACATTTTTGCAGATTACACGGTCATCGAACTTGTCTCCCCAGAAATTCATGTATGGTATGTTGCACCATTTTATTGAAGCTAAATGTTGCCGAAGTCGGAATCATCTCACTCACCAAAATTATTTTTGTACACCTAACAAGCCTTTATGAATATAAGATGTGTTTTCTTTATACCAAATTCTTATTTCCAAAGTCATTTAAGCAAAGATGAACTTAATTTCGTCCGCGGTTTCATTGCTCTCGTAATGTGCAACCATGTAGGTAATAATTGCAAGGTCCAAGCGTGCAAGAAAATTTGATTCAATTTTTTATTAAGGGGATTTTTTTATTTACGGTTACAAAATTGTGTATATATAGACCTTCATTAAGGGACAACCACGTTTTTTTTCGACTACGAAATCCATTCAATGTTCGTAGTTTCTTACGGCTGTGTGTCCTCATTGTTCCTTGTTCAAATTGTTCCTGCTTTGCGGAGTTTTTACGTAATGCAATCATATTTGCCATTCGTGAATTCCGTTTGGCACACATGACGGTGTCAGTAAAACGCCGATTCATATTTCCCAAAGAGACAATTCGTCCTAATTTCATAACACCTCTCTTAATTACTTCTTTGCATTTTATTTATTATTAGCTACCTTTAGGATTTCTATGTCTAGAGATAGCATTTGAAGACCTACCGCAAATTTAGCCAGCAAAAGCAAAAAAAAAAACGTGCATGCAAAATAAGCAATCTTGATATTTCTCCCTTCCTGCACTCGACTCAGCAAAAGAAGCAAACCAACATTTTTTTCATTACGGGGTAAATACTTTTCGGCGGCTTCAACTCCATTATTAAACCAAAGAAGTATCACGTAGTTAATATGTTAGGTGTATTAATAACTTCTCTGTATAGATGTTTGTTGCTTTATAAAGCCTACATGTTTTCCGAAAGATTAGAAATCGATGTTTGCACGGTACAAATTTCAGTTATTTAAAAGATGTCCTCCAGTGTATATCAATATGCAAAAAATAAAAGTCACGTCATTGTGTTTTTTTTTTTTGTTTTTAATGGGACTAGCGCAAAAAAAAAAATCTAGGTGAAGTTGAAGCAGTACGCTATGAAACAGAAAGTGATTTGCAAGATTTCATGAAAAAAATTTTAGTCCTAAGGACGACGAATGTTCGTGTATACGTAATTTCCAAGCTAGGTTGGGAGAAATTCTGTTGATTGTGGGACCTTTCCTTTTCCTTCTGGTTAGCACTGTTTCAAGTCGATGCATATTTAGCAGACTGTAGCCTCTGTAAATTAAAGATGCGTCAATGGGCGAGGGCATGCGCAAGCTACCCGTCAGGAGGCAAAAGTCCGTACATAGCGGTGGCGAATATTTCGATGATTAAAGCTTTGTGAGAAAATCACAATGAGTTTCTTAGTATGCCCATTACTCTTAAAGGAGAACGTGACTCGGGAAGCACGACAAATAAATGTTAAAATGTAAAAGTTTATATCTAGAATCTGTAATGAAAATAATTTATTTCTTATTATTTCTATACTTTTTTGTTACATTTTTTCGATATAAATGTTTCATGAAAATTTTCTTCCTTTGCAGAACGTAAACTGTTTGTTGGTATGTTAAATAAGAAGCTGAACGAAAACGACGTACGTAAATTATTTGAAGTGCACGGTGCGATCGAGGAGTGTACAGTGTTGCGTGATCAGAACGGTCAAAGTAAAGGTTGTGCATTTGTCACGTTTGCAACAAAGCACGCAGCGATATCAGCGATTAAGGTAATAAAGATTTGCAATAAAATGATTTAAATGAATATTAAGCAAATAACACCGAATCCCATATAGAAAATACATTAAAAGAACATATAAGGATTTATTCAAAATGTGTTTGAGAGAAGCAAAATTGTTACTAACAACTGACATTATATAGGATCACTTTACATGTTCTGCGATATTTGTGAACAATGTGTGAACAATAGTTCTGTGAAAAGAGGAGGAGGGAATTAGGGAGATATTAGATAACAACTCTAATTGAAAGTTATTGCTTATCGGTCTCACAAACTAACATTTGTTGAAATAGAGATTTAATACCTCACGGGCCGTAATGGACAAAAACGAGTAAAAAAAAAAATCCAAATTTATGACCGAAACGTAACTAAAAAATCATTGCATTCTTTTTCAAACAGCCTGTGAAATGAAAACTTTGATTCATTCATATTTATTGAGCTCCGTTTTTTTTTTCTTTGCTTTTTTCAAATGTGAATATATTCGTGTTTGCTTTTGCGTTCTTTTTTTCGCAGACACTAAATCAAAATAAAACCATGGAAGGCTGCACATCGCCGTTAGTGGTAAAATTCGCTGATACTCAAAAAGAAAAAGAGCAAAAGAAAATCCAACAAATTCAAGCGAATTTATGGAATTTGGCGACCAACATTAATATACCATTGGGACAAACAGCGACAACGGTCTCAACTCCGATACTACCGAATCCCCCGCAGCAGGCTAGCCCTGTTTTGGGTGCCGATGCCATAACGCCGGCTTCTTTGCAATTGCTGCAACAACTGCAGGCAGTCGGATTGCAACAGCAACTATTGCAAGGTATTTGCTTAAACAAATAAAATAATAATATTGTAATAACTCATATTCAATATGTTGGCTAAAAATGTTTGTTCTTCCTTTTTTCTGCGGAATTTTTAGGTTTGGGTGCGCAAACCAATACAGCAGATACGGCAGCCGCAGCAGCGGCTGCTGCTGGTTTACTACCTCCTATGACTGTACAAAATTTGGCTGCCTTGGCTGCTATAACTCAACCTTCACTAACGAATGCTGCTACCAATCCGGGTAGTGCTCAACTGACTAATACCGCCGCCTTATTGTGTAAGTCTCTACAAAATAATTTCTTGTTTTATTTTTTTTTTGTTTGCTTAATAATTCATTTTCAAGTTATCATTTGCACACATTAACACAGACAGTGGATTCATCCATAATAAGAACAGCTGCTGTCGACCATCATTCAAATAAGATCAGTAGCAGCATATTTTGATTCCGTTTTAATATTGACCACATGTCAATTAACACTTAACAAAAGTTAATACTTAACAAAAAGCTTACATTTAATGATTGAATTACTTTATAATCCGATTTTGTTGCATCTGAACACACACGCATTTATATACACACACACATACACATACACAAATGCACATGCACGAGCAAAATATATTGTAAGTAAGAAATTGCAAACATTTAAAGCGCACATTACATACAGATATTATCCTTTAAAAAGCTCATAACATGATGTGCGTATTGTGCGTGTGGTTGTATTTAAGTAGGTTTTAACGTAAAATGATTGTGTTGGTTAACTATAACCGACAGTACACATTTATCATATACATATATATATGCAAGCATGATATGATAACATGCACACATATGCTCAAACACTCTATCCATGTGTGTTTGCTTATGAGTTTCTCACTAAATGATTGTATAAAATATGATATCAACAGAGCGTACACTTATTCACACGCTTCACTTGTATATATTTATTATATAACCATCTCACAGCCACAAGAGCTTTATGTTTTCCTTCTCATTTTATTCATATGGAGTAGCATTTTGTGTACATGCTTGCTGTGTTTGTGTGGTTGCGTGGTATGCATCCTTATCTTTTACTGACTCTTTGACTTGCACAAGCATGTAGACGTTTCGACGCACACATACATGCACACACAAGCATGCACACACATTTAATCGTAATGATATTTTAAAATCATTTAATTAAATAATTAAACAATTTCATATTAACGTGGTGTGGTTACAGTTAATGTGGCCATAAAAAGGCTAACGCCCCCAGGAGATATGGACAGAATATGAAAATTATTCATAACGTTTCCTCTTTACGTATATGAAAGTAGAGAAATTATTGCATCATGATGACTACTGTGCGATATGTGAGATAAAGCAAAGTGTGTTTATTAGAAAGTATTGTACTGGCAGTAACAGTATCGGTCGTCTAAAATGTACAGACAGTTCATGAAAGTATGATATAATGATTTTTTGCAAAATTTAATTTTTATAGAGCTTTTTCAAAAAAGATACTAGAAAATGAGATTTATATTTTGATTTACCCTTTGTCCGTATTAGTGGCATGCCCATGCAGCCTACTTTCAACTTTATTGTTTTTCGAATGATTCGATTTTTAACGTGCTTTTTCTTTTGTGATTGTGGAACAATTACATATTCGCAACATCACCAACATTGACTGCTCCGCGTATGCAATTTTTTCTTTTTCTTATATACGATTGGAGCAAACAAAAAAAAGTTATAAAATAACTCGCCATCTTTTGTAATCAAGAGTGAAGGCTCCTCGCTGTGCTCAAAGGAATATAACCTCTACAATTAACTATTTTAGGAAATTAATAACACATCAGTTATTTGGCAACTATTTATTTAGAAAATGGTAGAAAAAGTGCAGGCGATATTTTTTGGATAAAGCTTATGGAGTGATATTTGACACAGTTGTACGTTTAGAGATAAATAAGTGTAGATAAGTGACCATTGATGTACTTTCACGTGTATGTAGCATCCAGAAAGGCTTAAGATAGACTCACCTTTTGTTGTACCGATGGGTTCGTACTCGTTTCTAAAATGACCTTTTGAATGGAGCATTTCCGTGCATGTGTGTATTTAACGTCTGCCCTTGTGTCCGTCTTACATCTATCTGCGTATTTTTGCGTTGAACCTACAAGTCGCAACTCTTACGATTGCTGTTTTTGGTAGTGCATTGGATAGTACAAGTTTCCCCACATAACGCCTTTTTTTCAATCAACCATTGTAAGAAAAACTTATAGATGGATGGGCCGATATTTCGAAAACTTTCTTATATAACTGTCCCACGAGAGTTTGGCCTTCACATGTTAAAATCTTTTAATTTTCAATAGCGAGAAGTCGTCCGTAGTAGCAGCTTGCCATAAAAATCATTGGTGCGGATAGACCTATCTTTTCTACGCATCCCGCATAAGGGTGTTTAAAATGTCTCTTTTTGTTAATAAATTATAATGAAAGCTCTTCCACAATAGTAATTTAACACAGAAATCAAGCAGACTATATTTGGACCACGTAGCTTCATTGTTCGGGCCCTGCCGCCTATCGCGATACTTATGAAAAATAACTCTTTGTAAGCCAAGAATTCTAATAACTGCTACTTTATGATGAAGTGTTTGATAAGGCGTTTACTTATGCTAAAGTTCGAACAGGTCGGTTTAGGTGTTGGCCTGTATTCTATATATCTGTATTCATGACTAGCGTAAATAACGAAATAAATTTGTCCATCTGCTGTCCAGTTGTCCAGTTGTATTCATTACACATTAAGATTATGATTATTACTAAAAAATTCTCTCTATGAGATCAGAAGTCTCTCAAATTTTTTCTTGGGGATATGAGTTTGAAAGTCAACTGTGTATGAGCCGACATTAACCGAGAAAGAGGTATTCTGTATTTTACAGAAATTCAGAAATGCAGCGTATACCCACTACTCATGATGACGTAATTACGAAAATTAGGTCGACAATGCTTCCAAATAGAATTTAATTCACGGCTTGTGCAATACTTACTTACTTAGAAATAGATACTTCCCAGAGCTATTAAATATCGAGCACATAGTGATATCGAATGAAATGAAGTTCTTCAAAATTGAAATTTGCACGATTTTCTCGCAACCGTAGTTTACTTTAGCATTGATTTTTTGTCCGCCCTTACTGTTTCCCTAGATGACTGCAGCTAGACTTAATCGAGCGTCTAGCGATTATTCAAAGTCTTTTCAAAAAACTGATTTAAAAGAAAATAGCGTTAGCGTAGATTTGATTTTTTTTCTTTTCTTTCGTTTTTGTTTGGCGAAATTGCTCGAAAATCGTCAATAGAATCGACGAGACATAGCCAGTTAGCTGGATTTTCTATTAAAAAAATTAAAAAAAAAATCCTTCTATATATGAAAACACGTAAATGTTAACAAATCCTGATATTTTTTTTTCAATAGAGATTTTATTAAAATGATCGAAAGGCAACGCTTCAGAGAAAGCGAGTGTACTCGCAGCATGCTCTTCGCTGGCGGGTATTAAGACATATGGATGAGGAACATTGTAAAGCCCCACTATATTCATGTAAACGTATTCTTTATTGTTTTGAAGAGTGTAAATAAATATTTTCGTCGTTTTTTGCATCTCGTAAAATTTGATATATATATTGTGCTACAAATATATATGAATGTGCTTTTTCATTCTAATAAATAAATAATTAATTTACTTTGATTGCTTAAATAAATAATAATATAAATGAATTTTTCTTCTACACTTTTTCTCTCTCTCTCTCTCTCTCTCTCTATTTCTGACTCTGTATTGCCAAATGCATACACACTCTTACTTGATGCAGGTCTATTAGGAAAAACCGCCAGTACAGGTGAGATTCTGTTAAGTAGAACTAAAAGCAAGATTAAATGTGCAATTAAAAGGTTTTAAAGTCTATTGTTTTTTTTTTTTTAATTTTTTTCTTTGTTTAGTTGTTAGATATGTGATTATGAATGTTAAGCAAAACAATTTCATTTTAAACGAAGTCGTTCATATTATTATTGTTATTACTGTTATTATTATTTTCTATATTTTTTTTTTTTCTTGTTGGATTTCGTACACACTCATGTGTCCATAAATATAATACGTAAAGCTCATGTTATTATATGTCAATGGTATGGGGAAAATGTATTTTACTTATGCGTTATTTTCTTTTTTTTCCTTTTTTTTCTTCTATTTTTTGTTAACATTTCATTTAAATGTGACTCTTATATGTGCGTGCGCTTGTGTCTATACATTTGAATTTACGTAACGAATGCTATTTTCATGTTTTATACTCTCGTCAGTGCATAAGCATAAAATTAACTAAAAACCCAGATTTTATTTTTGTTTTATTATTATTTTACGTTCATGAGTGAGTGCCTCGGAGTGTGCGTTTGCATATTTAATGTACGTATGCATGCATGGAAATACAATATTTAGTTTAAAATTGTTAGAAAATTGTGGACAAAATAAAAATATTTAAATGCAAATAAATGTAAAAACGTTTTTGAGAAGAATGGGAAAGTACTCGTATAATATTTACAAAAAAAAAAAAAAAAACCAAATATGAAAGATTGAAACGAATTTTAGATAACCTTTCGCCAAATCGATAGTAGATCAAGTTCAGAACGTAGTAAGACTGTAGGCAGATGCAAATTCATATTATATATCCAATCTATTTATTTAAATGACTAATGACTTCCGGATTTCTAGACTAATTATTATATATATGAAGAACAATTAGCTTTCTTCTAAGTGAATCATCTGGGGAAGTTGTTAAATTAAATTCTTAGATGGAATTGGTCGAGATCAATTTCAGCTTAATACAGATCTTTCTTTAATGGATAAGAACATACTAGCATTCTATATATAGCGAAAATACTTTATACCAAATAAAAGAAATTTTTTTTCGTTAGGAACACTACTCGTTGAAAGTTGTTTCAATTGCCCGATTCTTTTGAAGAACACGTTATGTCGTATGCTTTGCACAACTTGTTCACAATTTTTTCCCCCTTCTATTGTTCCAAAATTCTTCCAAAGTACTTCAAAGGGAGTAACGTACTATAATGGAAAAGAAACTCTAAGCTGTAGACCGGATTATCTCACCAAAATTTTTACGAATATTACTGATAGTATTGCAAATTCGAATCAATTCAAATGCTCAAATTGCTGCTATGGCCCCTCTTGTTCAAAGATCAGCCGTTGTCAGTCAAATACGAATATCAAAGTTTTTCGCGTCTCTCTTTTTATACTATTTCGTAAACTCTTTCGTGATTATCAAAGGTGTCTGCAAAGAAATCTTGCTTTAAGATAATCTCTAAAAGCCCTATTTCTTGAAAAGGCATTCTCCATTGTTATAATGCGAGTAATATCACATTATACGTAACGTACTTTAAGATTTAAACCTACGTAAGTTACACAATCATCGATTAGTTAAAATTATAATTTAATCCCACAGAGTGTTTCTCAAGTACATCAAGACAAAGTTAATTAAGTTAATTTTTGCGACGAGCCTTTTGAGAAGGAAATAATAAGAACATATATATAATAAAGTATAAGGAATAAAATGATTTAAAAAAAAGAGAAAACGACTAGATATGATTTCAATTTAAACCTTTAATTGTACCACGAGCCTGGATAATAGCGCACTGACTGAAACGTGACCAAGACAAGTCTTTAAATTGAATTTTTAAAATATTTTTGGACTGATACATAGTAGTTTTATTGCCTATTTTTTGTAGTACATCATTAAGAAAATATATTCCCTACTTTTTGGCGTCAACCTAGTAATTGTCTAAATTAACTTTTGGCATAGTTTTTCTTCTGCTGTGAAAGCAGCTAAAAACCGCCTAAAATTCCTTCCAGGTGCTAAGGCGATACCATAGAAGAACAACCCTTATAAGATTAGCCTAGATTAACCTATTATTATAACCTAGAACTGAATAGAAATGTATTAGATTTTCTTCAACTTGTTATGAAGCAATGTGTTGTCAATAGATGGAGTTATGAAATATCATATACAAAACGACACCTGGTTGGTTCAAGTAAATTTAGAGCTTCGTTTTTTTATAAAATTTGCTTACAGTAGTTTATTTAAATATAGGGGCGAAGACACCTTGCTGAGATACGGAGAAGTAAACTCAACATGATGCTATTTAAAGTGCAGAAATTTACATGCAAATGACTAAATCATGATTTAGATAAAGAAAAAAACTAGATAAAATAAAAACTGTTAAAAATATTGTGCAAAATGTAAAGGGGTATAGAAACCATATGCATTTATGAACAACGATTAGCTTACTTTTTATGTGA
Source organism: Glossina pallidipes (assembly GCA_000688715.1). NCBI lineage: Eukaryota > Metazoa > Arthropoda > Insecta > Diptera > Glossinidae > Glossina > Glossina pallidipes. The sequence continues at coordinate 1,190,515 of KK499823.1, forward strand.
AAAAGTAAAGAAGAATTTAATTTAAAATTTTTGTGCATTTTTTACTTTTACACAATACTCGTATTATGAAGTTAAGTCTCTTATGACCTAAATTAGTAAGATTTATGTTTGAAATGTTCTTCTAATTTTATTTATTAAATTTAATGGAAAAATTACTTTCAAATTTCCTGTTTGTTGATGCAAACAAATTTTAAAGCAGACTTGATTCCCCTATTTCGCCAAAAAGTCTCTATTACTGCACTGTACACAACAGTAGTAATATAAATTCTTCTACTAAATGAACGCTTGAAAAAGCAAACAGAAAATGAGAATAATGTATACGTGCCAGTGAAAGTTTTTCTTGGGCTCTAATTTGAAAAGACTTATTACCCACAAATTCACACACATACCCACACATACACATGCCCTCTCACACATTGAAAAGGCAATTGTAGCCTAAAACAATGTTAGTGTAGCTATAGAACAAACAATGCCATAACATATATTTAAGTCATGTACCGCGTCCCCTTTATATATGCTATGGAATAAAAAAGTAACCAATTTCGCTTTTTCTATTTATTTATATATATAATTCAGCTAATAATGACATGGTGCTTGGTCCTAGAGAATCAAAAAAAAAAAAAATAAATAAATAAAATATTATTAAATTTGAAAAACTCTTACAAAAGTGCTTTCCTCCTAACAATATCTCATAAATAACGAACTAAATAAATATGAACAAAACGGGGTATTCTAGTAGAATATGAAATCTTTTTTTTTTTTTTTTTGTTTTATTACGCTATTATATTTCTATGCTGTCATCTGCATTTGTGTTTTATTTTTTATAATTCTTCTAATAATTCTTGGACTCATTCAATTCAATTGTTGCTTTTGCGCTTCTTTTTTCAAATGAATGTTGAATGTTGATTTAAACAATTCAACTATAAAAATGAATGTACATTTACTATTCCAGCGCATATTGTTTTCAAAGTGAACTTGATTTTATGCTTTGTTGCATGTTCACTATTCTCTGAAGTATAATTTGTTGGTTTTTCTCGTTTTTCCTTTCTTTCGCTCTTCGAACATTGTTATTGCATTATGAAATAATGTTAGTTTGAAACATGAAATGCGCAAGTTGTTAAGAAATTCATTAAGTCAATCATCGTCTTTCTGGTATGAAAAAAAAAGAGTATTTTATATAATATTTGATTATTTAAAATTTAAATATTTTTCTCATCTATGTCTCATATGATCGATGTCTTGTTTGGAGGACGTTAAAGTACTTTAGGTTGGAATGCTTAGGTTAAAATGCTTCATGAAAAAAAAAAATCCATCTTGATTCACTTTCTTTGCATGGTAGTGGAGGGGTATATGATACGATAAAAAAATCGGTCGTACGCTCGATATAATGGAAAAATGTTGCGCCATCATTACCTTAAGATATATGCTCATGAAGAGACAGCAATTATTTCAGATAACTTTTATCTAATCTTTATCTTCTCTACACAACGGAGTTTTATTAGTTTAATTGTATTGAAATTCTGATAAGCTTCAAGCTTGAGTTTAGAACGAACTAAGAAATATTTGAACCGAACTTATTCTTCATGCTGTCTCGATTTTCTGATCTTATAGAAGAACGGCAACAGCTACTTGAAGCCACGCGGGTGTCATATTGTTTTTGCCATGTTTTCCAGTTTTGTACGATAAGCATGACAAGGAATTTTTGGTTATCATTTTGTTAAATAAATTAATTGCGTTTTTCTCTGTCACTTGATTACATTTGTAATTTATTTGAGAGTTCGTTTTCATTGGAATTAATTAACTACGCTTATCCATTGTCTTTAAGAATGACGTTCGGGAAATTTGATGAGAAAAACTTTGTCTGAAGCAAGCTTCAAAAGTTGCTCCTAGCGATTGTAACTTAACATAAAATTAAAATATGAAAACAAAAGCTTGTTTAATTTTTTTCATACTCTTAAGTTAAACTCTCGAATGACTTAACAAATCTTAACATTTAATATATACACATATATATGCTTATATATGTTTACGTATATTTGTAGAAATATATGCATTACATGCATGATATGCATATGTATATGGCATATGTGCTTAAATGCACATGCATAGTGTATTCATTTCTCTTTTCAAACCGTGTGAAGAAACACATAAAGTACTTTTTACTTAACGGCACAAGATTGTGTGCAGTTACGCGAAATAAATCGTCCCAAATTATTTTATTGAAATTTTTTACGAGGAGCATCTATTATTCCAAAGATTCCAAAGCTTTCTTTTCCTTAGGATTATAAATGAAATTTCTCTTAACAAAATCGTAAATTTTAGCATTTTATTTAAGTCAATCCATTGCTTGGGAGTGTTGTCCGAATGCAACGACATAACGCCAATTTTGATAATGGAATAAGGTATAAGGTACGAAATTTGTCTCACGAACGACGTTTATGACCCAGCAGTGCAAATTACTTTCTTATAAGTAAACGTTTCTTTTGAAATTTCTAGTTCTTGTAGATAGATACCGACCCTTTTGGAACCATTTATTTATTTATTTATCGTCTGGACTTGAAGACTGCCGGATAACTTGGATGCTATGCTCGACGTTTCTACGGCACGTGAAATTTCAACTTGCGACCATTGAATTGTTGGTCGCGATCCTTTGCCTAGTCGGCTATTCATGCGGAATGATTTTCTGAATTCATTAAAGCCCATCTGTCTGTCTGCCCGTTTTGTTTTTTTTGGGATCATTCTATAGGTACTTCGATGAAATTTGGTACGTCGCCGTGTTTTGCCCTAAGATACAAAGGCTATAAAAAATGGTTGAGATCGGAGTACGTTCTCGGTCACTTCCCGCTTCCATCTTGTCATGCTCTATTTCAGAAAGTTCTTTTATGAATAACCATGGCGTGTTGAGTAATTAATGATGTTCAACAACCTACTGTAATGTTTTCACCAGTGTGTGTTTCAAGCAATGTATTAGATACTGTAAGGTAAAGAGTACTGCTCATGCATATTGTGCATGTGATATGAAAGATCTACTGACAGCTATACAAGCTGATAATTTCATTCGCACAAAAAAATTCAAGTTGTTGATACACGTATAAGTAGGGTGGAGATGTGTAAGTGTTTGGTATGGTATGAGTTTTATTTAATTTAATTCTGAAAGTAAATCTCTTTACAAGCAAGTGCGCGTACACCGAGTAGTTTATATATTTATCTGCTAAAATGCATTCATGTTTCACATGTTCATATATATTATATATATTTTGTGCGTATGGTGTATATTTTATTTTACTCCAGGAAATTTTCCTTTAGAAAATGTTTTCTTTACTTCTTGAGATGTATTGTTGTTTGTTATTGCATTAGCGAAACAATTATGTTAAAGGTAAGAATAAGCGTAACAAGGACATATACCTGTATATATATATATATATATATATATATATATATATGTATATATATATATCTAAAGCATACTTGCAGTTTTTTCTCGAGGTAGAAGTTTAAATCTTGTAAAATTTTCTCAGTTTCAAAACATAACACATGACCTAGTTGTTGTTTTATGAACATGAATATGTTTGAAAAAATTTTCGATAGATAAAAAAATTCTTTAACATAACATATGTGTAAATGTTTTTTGTTTTTTTTTTTTTCTTTTTTTAAAGCTAAGAACAACTAACGAAACCATATTTATTGTTTTAACGCTTGAAATATCCCGGCAAAATATTAAAAAATTTCATAAAAAAACAAAAATGTCGAGCGCAACTGTGATAAAAACAAAAAAGAAAAAGTTGTACAAATATCTTTTTTTTGTTTTCCAGGGTCTGATCCGAATCCTTTGGCTTCGGCCTATATGTCAACAGCTGCTGGATTGCCACAATTCAGTAGTGCCGCCTTATCTACTTCACCTTTAGCCAGTGTTGCCTTAAGTACAGCAGCTGCTGCAGCAGCCGGTAAACAAATCGAAGGTAAGCGATTTTATTTCACATTTTAAGGGAAAATAAATTTATAAAAATAGTTTCTTCATTCCACTTATTTGCACAATTCTCCTTTGAGTAAATAAAAAGAAATTTCGGTTTTCTCCCTAAAACCGTTGAAAACAATACATTCGTGATTAAGGTCAGAAGGACTGCATGTGGTCTTCGCAGTTAATGTATAACAAAATGTATAATAAAAGCGTTAAGGCTTATTTTAGGTACACAAGGTCAACGCAACTGAAGAACCAACTTTGGGAAATTTTGATTTAACCTCCCAGTAGGCAGAAAGGATATCAAAGCAGTGATGTTGTGCTAATTTTTTTATTTTTTTTTTCCGGAACGCGTATATGTAATTATATAGACAGGGCCGATCCTGCGTAGGCGGCCGCTCTGTGCGGTCTCATGTCCCAAATTTGACGACAGGGGGGAGATTTCCCCCAATTTTCGCCCGTCTTCTAATGTTTTTTATAAATTCTCGTTATCGGAAATCATCATAGTTCCGGAACGCGTGCCTGTCCAAACAGAAATACCGGAACGACGTTCCGGAGCGTTCCGGCTCGACAACACCACTGTATACAATCTATAATTCGCTTAAAGGGGTAGAGATGCTTGCCACATAAACATGAGATTGTGCCATTTATTAATAAGCGAAGGTCTACTGAAACTTACTACTATTAGATACTATCTGATACTAAACTGAGATACTATTAGCCCACGTGGCAAATATTTCTCGTCTACGATGAAAAAAGTTATGGTTTCAAATAAGCAAGCAAGCAATTAAATTTTAAAGTATCTTTTCCTCATCCTTTATGGGGTATCGGCTTTAAAGTTGCTTTCGATTAAGATATTACAATTTATTTATCTTAATATACATCTTTGATAAGAGAAAAAATAAAACAAAAATTCAAGAGAAATTCATAATCTGCTGATGAGAGATCGTTTGCTTGGATTAAAAAGAAAATCTTGAATGATTCGTTTTATTATTGGAAGGAAACCAATCTTGCTTGGCTAAAGAAAAGTAAAACCAAGAAAGTTATAAAATAAAACCTAAAAATAAAAAAAGGGAAGAATAAAAAGAAAAAGAAAAAGAAAAGATACCCTGGCAGCAGCGTAAGTGAATTTGAACATGATTTAACGGGAAGCTGCTTATCAATACATACGTCTACATAAAAAGGAAACAAAAACTATAAAAGAAAACCGGAAAATAAATATATATATATATATATATACATATATAGTATGCGGGAGGAAAATAAAAACGATTTAATGCAATTTATACAGCATGCAGGCAGGAAAATACGGATGTGTTTGTTGTTTGCGAGTAGTATAAGTAAAGCCATCTATCTATGCGTACATATATATTTTATATATAAATATAAATGTTCTGTCATTTTGCCTTACCCTATATGATATACACACCGAATACGTGGCAGTAGTGTTAATGCTGGTGTTAGCGGTGATGGCATTGGTGGGAACCATGTAAAGACGAAGCTGTTGCTAGAGTTGCAAAAAGATTAAAAGCAAGTAAAAATATGAAAATGTCACAAACACGAGCTATTCAATGATATATGTTTATATATATATACATATGTATATATGTATATATGTATATATATGAGATATATATGTATACACGGTATATGAAAGTATATACGGAAGTATATATATATATATATATATATATGGTATATGGATGTATATAAATATATGACAAGACACATGCTCTTCATATATTGAATGATATATGTGCGTAGCTACACGTAACTATGTGAAAGAAGTGTTTTCATTATTAAATAGAAGAAAATATGAAAGAAAAAAACACGAAAATCTGTCAGAGACATTTATGAAAAATAATCAGGGATTTATATAAATATTTTTGCCTTCTCTGCGTTCATGAAGTCACTGACGAGTAAGTAGAGTTAAGTCGAGTATATAGAGCACATTCCAATAGCGAATATATTTCGGCTTACAATTCGTTGTTGTATGAGGAAAACCGTTAAAATAATTATTTGGGAACGAAAAGTTTTAAATTTCTGTAATTTATTTATTTATCAACATATCGCGCACATGCATTCATGGAGCGTATAAACAGAAAAAAGCAGACAATATGGGGCTAAATGTAAGTATATTTTGCAGCCATAATGCTACTGAACATGAGACAAAGAGTTACATAAAATGTGCTTAAGATATTCTCAAGTAATTTAAGAGATCTTTAGACTATATTCTGGTTTTCTTTTCCCTCGTCTTCTTACTTCCACACAGTCACTAGAATCACATTCATTTGCCCAGGCTAAGACGGGATTTTTAGTATTTGTATTATATTTATTTCAAAGTCTTGCTACTTGCAGAACATATATGCGAGCATATGCATGTAAGTAGGTACACGTTTCGTTCGTCTATATATATTTATATATATTGTTGAAGGGCATTGTTGTCTAAGAGAATGGAAAGAGCGGAATGAACTATTAAGGGGGGAAAAGAAATGGAGATTTTCATGAACTCCTCTATGCGTCTTGAGTGTTGAACCAGAAAAGTGCAATAGTATGCTTTACGGCTGTACAGATAGAAAGACGTACATTTCTATGTTTTCTTTTCTTTTTTTTTTCATACAACTTTTTCTCCTTTTGCCTTTTCTGCAAAACAAAATGAAAACGACAGAAATGCATTCAGACAAACATTGCACTTGTGTGCGGTATGTAGCTCAGGTTTCACAACTAGCAACAGCAACAGCAGCACGACGACCAGCAATAGCAGTAATTCATCTACTGTATGTCTATCATTTCGGTATAGATGTACGTAAGTATGTCTTTATATATCTCATAAAGGAAATACATATACAGACTATAGGAAGTACATTTTTCAACATAACAGGAAGTTTATTTTGTAACACAAGTGAAACTACAATTTTTCTTAAAGGAGAACAGAAAAGAAAATAAACTCTTCAATGTTTTACTTTTTTAGCAGTTGGAATATGTGGAATGTTTGAGAGAGCGTATCATATCATTTTGTACTTGCAACGATGCATTCAGGGCTCGCAAATTCTTCTGAGTGCATTGAGGTGATTCTGCTTTTCTTTACTGTATTATGTTGTTTTACGCTGATTTTATTTAAACTCTGCTGCACATGTAAGCTTTTAGGCTGCAAGAGTATCTTTTTAATTTAAAAATATTCAGGTTTCTTTTAGAGATGAACTTCTTTTTTTTACATTGAGCTGAAGTTTTTTGATTTGTTTTGATTTTTATACCAAAACGAATAAATCAAACAGAAGCTATGTTTGGCTGCGAACACTGCACCTTTTATTGCGTTTGATCCCATTAGAATTTCTCAATCAATTATTATCTTTTCTCATACGTCCCGTTGTTTACTGACAAACAATATATTATATAATTTATAATAAACATACGAGACGTAGCTTATAAACCGATGGTCGGAATATAATTTTGAGATACTTTGTTTGAGTGCTGGTGCCATCTGGAAATCATACGGGTCTGTTAATAGTGTTGGGATATATGTGGCGGTCAGAAGATTTAGAAGTGAGTTTGCGGGCTAGCTTTATTTACTCCGTTTTCCTTCTCTGGGAAGAGCTTGTAAATAAACGCTCTTCTCACAAGAAATTTTGTATTTGGCAGAGCCTGATTGACGTCTGCATCTTGTCACCTTCCAGATAACCTTACACTCACCGTCCTTATTATATTGTTCGACCGTTCGATTTCAACCTTAGAATTAGTTAAAGTCAATCTTGTAGTCTTTGTTTTAATGCTGTAATCAAAAAGTAAGGCCAACATTTAAATTAAATTGTTTCAATATATATATATATATATGACGATGTGGATTTGGAGAAAATAGATACGATTTTAAAAAGAAAAAATTAAATTGGTCTTACTCTTTATACACAGTAGTAGGTAGTTTGCAGCAGTCAGTTCCTTCGAAACAAATACGAAAAATATTTTTAAAACATAAAAACTATTCACCTAATAAGGTTCCGCCGATTCTATCTAGAACAAATTTGGAACAGGATTATTTTGTTTATTAATGCAATCCTCGCACCACTAGAATGTAGTGTTTTTAAAACTTATAGTTATAACCCTTCTTCATTGCCTTGTTTTGCAAACTTAAATTTCTTATTTGTAAATTATTTTAAGAGTAGTGGGGAGAATAATCTCTTTAATGAAAACGAAAATTGTAAGTGTATTGTGTTATGTTCATGCTATTAAGAGAGAGCTCTAAGAAGCTGTACGAATAAAATTGCGTTTTGTATAAATGGCTACGATATGTAAAAGATATTCTTCTGTTTTTTCTACTATCTATTCCTTACTCCTCGCCTATCCAATTTCGAATATTACGCAAACAAGAAATTTGTTTTCTGTCTAGGCCTCTACACCCTTTAATACGAAAGTCCACTATTAAGTGTACGAGTTCATATTTTTGTGCATGTACCATGTCTCCAAAGTACTTAGTTTTTCGTTTTTTAATATACTTTGGTAGCTCATGATCAGAGTTTCTTCTTCTCAGGACTTGAACATTGGACATGCGATTTGCCCACGATTTTTAGAATTCTACAGTAGCACCACATCTCAAAGGCTTCCAGTCTCTTCATTCTACTCCACACAAGAGCACCGACCATACAAAGCATTTCACGAAATGGAAGCGGAAGAATAAGCTGATCTTCCGGCTAGCTAGAATTTCATGATATTTCCTGCACACTGATCTGTTCACTTTTATTCTACTCTTTATTTCTACGTCGCCGTCCCAGTTTTCGTATAAGGTGGATCCTAGGTATACAAACTCGGCAACCCTTTCCATCTCTTGATTATTAATTGATAGAGCGGCACTTGCATATGCAGTTTTCGCGCGGCTTACGATCATGAATTTGGTTTTGCTGATATTTAGGTATAAACCAAAAGCTGTTACTTTGATAACTTGCAGGTTGAAACATCGTGAATGCAGAATAAAGCTTCTCTGGTGTCCGGAAACCAAACTGAGTGCGGCCAAGTGATGATTCGCGTTTACCATAGAGCTTTTGGTGAATTTTTCTTAGGAACTTGTTCTTCAGAACATGGTTCGTTAGAGATTTTATAATCCTGACAATTTCCCGGCATTGTTTTTCTTTAAAATTGTGATGAATGATGATTTGAAGAGGATGAATGTCTGTGTCGTGGATCCCATTAAATGGTTTATGTAGGATATCTAGATTATCGTCATTTACCAGTTTTACAATCTATATATAAACGATATAATAATAATAATACAGTAATAACACATTTCGAATGCAAACTCGTTTCGATTTTTCCCATTCTCGTTTTATTACACAACACGACGAAGTATAGTTCTTCAAGTATAATATTTTATATAGTTTTCAGCAAAAGCGTAAACTCTTTCTTTATTTTATTATTGATTTTTTAAGTTTTTAATATACTTTGTTTTATTGGACTTTTTATGGCCGCATAGGCACACACCTACATATATCTGTTGTCCAAAGAGATGCTAGTGCATAAATATTGATATAAAACATAAATTGTGCTTTAGTTTTGGTCTTTCAAGCATTTTCGGGCTGTGTATTCCCCGAAAGCGAGAGTGAATGTATAAAAAATTCTCTTACATGTTGTGTCTTCCGTACAATGTAGGTCAATGCTGGTTATAATGGCTTTAAGGCCTTTACCAAATAAACACAGACGCATACACTTGAGTTGAATTTAAACTGCAAAAGTTTTCGTATCTAAAATAAATATATAAAAGAAAATATATAAAATAGGAGGAAGGAGAACGAGTAATATAAACAAAAATTATATAGTGAAAAATTTTAGGTAAAAATGTACCCCGCTCTGTCAAAGGGGGAATACTTTTGTATAAATGTTTATATAATTTATATATGGGTATTGAGATATTGTGTGCATTGAGATATTTTCAATAGCTTTAAAGGCAATTAATCATTCAATTACACAAATAGACGAAACAAAACACACATGAGCGTAATAAATGATTTACGAGTGATGGGCGGGCATTCACGTACATACGCATGCATATCAAAATACGAAAGTGCGTAAGAGTGTGTTATTGAGGTGCTTTGATATCATCTAAACATACCTGCAAATAATTGTGTATATACATATACACTTGTATATATTGGTTTATTTCTAGTCTATTGCATATATTTCGCTCTATTGAAATATAATCCTTTATAATGTGCGTGAGTATTCTGTCTTGACTTTCGAAAACAAAAGCTTATGTGTCAGGTTGGTTTATGTAATTCGTAAGCGTACGTGTTTGCGCATGTATGTGAAGGTGTCGTTGTTTACAAGCACATATCTAAAAGAATGGGTGTGTTTTCTTTCATGGCTTTTACTTTACTATAAGAATAAGCAGAAAGTATGAGAAAGCAATATTTGTGTTAAAACATCAATAAATTTATTATTAGATTCTTGTGGAAAAGTTGCATATGTATATCTAATGCAATAGATGTAAGCGGCTGCAGCGTGTACATATTAAATAAAATAATTGAAATGTTTTCAGTAAAATGGAAATCAATCAAAATATCTATAAAATTGTTGTTCAACCGCACATGCATACATACCGTCGTGAACATTAAATTGCATCGGCGAACGACAAATGATTTGTCAAAAGGTGTTTTCAATGATAAAATGCAACAGAATTCAATCAATAATGGGAGATATGCTTAACACCGGTTATGCATTATAAATAACATAAGCATATATGCGTTTGCTTGTGTGTGTGTTTGTTATTGAGAATTTGTGCATTATGCAGACAATGATTTTGTGGTTTATCTGCCTATACACGCCGGTGATGCCTGTTACGATAATGTTATGAACGTTAGTGCTTAAGTGTTGATGGCCTGCTTGCTCGAGCGGTAATAATATCTATCTGCTTATGTATATACATTTGCGGACGTATGCAATACCTTTTGTTGGCCTTTTGTGATAACAGTATCATTCACGAATATAATGTATTTGTTATTTGTATAGACGCAAATTCAATTAAATTAGTCGAACTTTACGGAACGAATCATGCATGAAATAACATAGAGAGTGACGTAGAGGAAAGGGAGGATCTTTTTTTTTTTTTTTTTTTTGTTTAATGTATAAAAGAAATGGGGTTTGCTTTTGCAATTGTTTTTAGTCTAGGGAACAATAACTGCAACATGAACGGCCGTACCAGACTCTTTCATTCACTCGTTCATTGCACAAAACAATCACATGGTGAACTATAAAAACTATGTCTACAACAATCTAGGAAAGTCATCCATTCTATAATGATTATATTCTTTCAACATTTCAACATACTTCTCGTTCCATTTTGGTTCCGTTTTTGTTATACCCTACATGTGGTACTGGTTTGCTCGAAAGATAAGACGAATTTAATTTTATCTTTTTTAAATCTATTTATTATTCCAAATCTATTTCGTCGCCTTCAAATTAATCCCACTCAGATATTACACACTTATACCAATGCTTTTTCCTAATGCTCGAAATAGTCGATGTCCGGAATGACCTTCAAAACTTTCTGCAATTCAGCTTGTATTTCTTCAATCCACTCAAAACCTTGATCTCTTGAGTTTGGGAAATACCCAGAAGTCACGTGGGGCTAAATCAGATGAGTACGGTGGTTATGCAGTGATGTGTGTTGAATTGTTTGGAAAATAATTTCGAAGAACCATTGCAGTGTGGGATGGCCCATTATCGTCATGCAAGAACCAAGGGTTTTTTTCCACAATTCCGTCCTCTTTTTGCGAATAGATTCACGCAAACGACGCATAACAAATAATTTTCCTCTTTAATAGTCTAGCCCGGCGGAAGTAATTCATCTTGGACAACACTCCGATAATCGAGGAAAAATATTAACGTTACGTTTTTCGGTCTTGGCTCAACATTTGCATGATATTTTCTCCTTTGGTCAGTTGTTTCCAGAGCGTATGCGTAGACCCATCATCTCTCATACTAATGCGTTTCATTGCCGATTAATAGTCAGATACCATCTCGTCAAAGATTCTAACGCGACGCTCTTTTACAAAGAAATTGAATGCATTTGGTACCAATCGAGAGTTGATGTGTTCCAGGCCCAAAATATATTCTAAATTGTTGTCGACTGATCTGTTTGATCAAAGTCACAGTATTATACATGGTATAGAGTATATTAAGCAGAGGGGCTTAAGTTAGACCATAGATTACAACGTACAATTTACCATCAGTTTGGGAATCGATTTAAGTTTGTCGGTGTATCCGTCTTTTATGTTCTTTCTTGCTCAAGCTACAAGACGCAAACTTCGAGATATTGGATAGGTTTTAGTGCAAAGATTTGGAAAATGTAACATTATTTCGAAAAAGCCGGCATAAGAAAAAATTTGCAATCCCTAAAATTTCCCGGCAACGAATGTTATTTTTTTTAGGGAACCGCTCCAAATAAAGTTTCTATGAAACGTAATCCTTTACATATTTACCCCGTTATAATGAAAATAGATTAAGCATTATAAGGTATTTGGGAAAAAAATTCAATTTTCTACATCAGAACCACTTCAGGTATGGCTTAAGATGCCCTCCCGTATAGGGGCTCCTATTACAGAACTATACCTCGATATGGACGTAATGCTTGGCATTTTATCATGAAAATAAATAAATTCTGTTAATCATAGGTAAGGTACTGAATATTTGGCGTTGCTTGAATGTAATGTTTACTGGTTTTTAATTACTAATTTAATTACTCCATTTTTCTTTTCTATGCTTGTCAAATAAATTTTATATCTCATTCGCGATGGGTAAAAAGCCAATCACAATAAGTCAACTATCATATAAAGCAAAGCATATATTGGCGAAGAGCAATTAATTTAACTTCTAGTTAAAGGTGTCAATTAAAAAAAATCTTGTTTTAGTAAACTTTTCATGAAAACACTCAAAAGAAATTAAGTGGGTGTACGAACGTCGCAAATTGTGAAAAGTAACTGAAAAAACCAAACCCAAGACCCTTTTTGCACCAACATCTTGACGTCATGTCAGTTGATAGAGTAAAATTACAAATTTAAAATAATTAAGAAGCTAATAGTGAATGAATTCGCAACGAATATTTTCTGTCGATATGTAAGCATCAGGCATTAGAAGAAACCTTAAGCAAATAGAACGAGAAAAAGTACTTAAAGTTGAATATATTTGTTATTAACTCCGGACGCATCTTCTCGGGAGATCTGTGCTGATCATTTTTAAAACGAAATTTTGAGTGCGATATCGATACAGCAGTTTTTTGTTTTGAAAGTGAGGCAATTCCAGTTTTTGTTATAGGAAAATACTTGATAGATTTGCATTTCAATAAATGTAATATTCATAGATACATAGATACATAGATGCGTGCATTTTTCGTATTTTGTGGTATTAGAAAAAGGAAGCTTGTTATCAAATAGTGTTTATAGTGTTGGCTAAAAAAAAATTAAGCTTTTATTCGACCTAAATTATAGACTTCCTTTAGAAATTCTTTTAAAATTAATGAAATATCGTAGTCGTTAAGTAAAGGGATAATAATTTTATTCAAAAAGAGAAGTTGCTTGACAATTTTTTTGGGATTGAAGGAAAGGTAGTAAAATAATAATTTTGAAGGAGATTGTGAAGCGTACCTCAAGGTAAAAGAAAAAGGAATTATTTTGGAAAAATATTAAAAAATGGCAACATCGCAGTCAGCTATTCTCTAGTGTCATTTTTCGCTTAAGGTGCTCTGTGGCATGCAGTGCAACTGATCTAAAATTACATATAAAAAAAAGGAAAAATTAATCTACATCTCTATGTCTAGAAAACTATGTAGGGGTTTTTGGAAATATTGTTTTTTTGTGTAAACAGTGATTGTTTGACGGACAAACTGCATTTTTTGACAAAAAAAGGGCACTCTTTTACGACTTTCTCTAAAAAATGTAATTTTAAAGGTGGCATAAAAAATTCGGGTCGAAAAAATGAAAATTGTTATGCTGCGCACCATTCGATGTATTAGAATGTTTAACATAAAGCATAAAACTGTCCTTTGAACTTCAAATATACCTCTTCGTTCTTTTTCCTTGACGATATTTTGCTCGAATTGCCCCTCCTTCAAACTTCGTCTCAAAACTTTTATTTCTTGGTGGAAACATAGAAAGCTTCAGAACTGCTCTTAGCCTCATATATATTTGAGGGTTGCCTTGATGAAGCTATGCAAATATATATTTGTTTTGGAAATGCTCTTAAATATTAAATAAGCTGCTTTTCAAAAAAAAACAAAACAAACAAAATATGTATATATTAGCATATGTATGCACTTTATATTTATCCAAAGAGTTTAATGACACTTCGTTTATTTTGCGAAATTTAAAATCATTGCAATGAAAAAATTTATAGATTAAAATCATAATTGTTAGCTACGCAGTTATGCACTAATTGAAAAGTCGACTGAAAATGCACCAGTCTGTCAAATTATTCCCTCAATTAACTAATAAAATGAAAGAAATTTAACCGAACATAATGCTGTGTACAATGCTTTGCTGCACAAGCTCACCTCAAACGGACTTTGTCAATAAACTAATAATATTTTTATTGAAACCATAAAACTATTTTACCACGAAAATAAACAAATTACAATAAATCTAAAAATGTGCAAAAACCCGAATGCTTATCCAACACAGCATATTCCGTGAGTATATTAGTTTTACTCCAGAATTTGAAACGTGCTTTTAGAAGTACGCATATAAAATATATATATATTCGAATTTTCCATTAAAAAATTTCTTTGTTGCGCTATATATTCTTCCAAATCCGACGCTTTTAAATCCGGCACTTATGGTGACCACAGGTCAGAGGCCATTCGTTTCTTCTTTCAAAAGGTTAGAAAAAAAAAAGATTGGAGAATAGAACATAAAGCGTCAATATGAAGACCTTAAAATAGTTTTGGCAAAAACTCACAGCTGAATATGAAGATAGGGCAAAAAGTTGGGCCAAAACGCTAGAACCTCGAAGGCTCAAGAAATGGAAAATTATTGCAGAATGAGCAATGTCGAAATAAAAAATATATTTTGTTGTTGTTCTAAGATTTCTTTTTATTAAAAGCACGCCTTTACCGTTTTCAAGAATTCTCTCAAGAATCTTTTACCGATTGTGTGGCTTATCGGAGACATAACGAATGATACACTTACGTTTTCGATATACTTCGCTTAACCTTTGCCCTTTCCATCGATAAAGGAAGATTACAAAAAAAAATCTACCTTATTTACTATATCTTCGCAAAGCGTACAATTCAATTAAAGGGAAAAAAACTGTCGAACGTAAAGTTAGTTCTCCTTATAATGTTAAAGCAACACAAGTTCCAAAGATAACGCCCTTAAGCAACGTTTTTGTGCCAAAATTCAAGGTGTAACGAGTGTACCGGATTCGTTGCAAAGCGTGTATAATTTTCATATTTGTTTATAAACGTTTCCGGCAGAAATGAGCATAAAACCCCTGCAAAAGCAGATGTGACCAAATACGTAAAAAACAATCAACAAACAAAAGCTATCAAAAACATATATAAAAACGTATAAAATTTATAAAAAAAATTTTTATGGCTTTGCTTTTCTCGAAAAAAAAGCATTCAAAACCAAAAAGCAATATAGAAATGTGATAATAAAGTTAACCTAAAATAACAAATGAGACGTTTATTTGAAAAATAGTTCAAGTCGATTTTTTAAGTTGTTCAAAAAAAATAAGTGTAGAAATTTTCACATTCACGTTATCTATTATTTATTATCTTACATTATGTTCCCATTTTCAAATGGTTCTTTTAGAACACATTTATTAAAAGTACTTAAAAATTCGTGATCATCAAATTAGGAAATTAGTGAATAATCTGTACATTGTGTGAATAAGAGTTCAGTCACGGCGGGACAACCACTGTAAGTTTCCTTTATTACGTTAATACTTGCTTCCTCGCATGCTTCCATGCAGACTACCTTGTGTATGTTCTTCCTGAGATCTTGTAGTCTTCTCTCCAAGCGATCCCTTAAGACTTTGCGGGTCAAGACAATCCCCGCTGGCAAGTCGATTCTTAACTCCACTCATACCCTAAAAGATGTCATAAGAAAGCACTTATGTTCATTCAAGAGCTTTTTCTATACCAAAATAGCTTAGTTTGTGCTCTATCATAGAGACTTTTCCATATATACGAGGAAGAGTACCATTTAAGCAAACAAAAATGTGGTTTGTAATTTTTCGAATCGGCTATGAGTTCGGTGGCTTGCCAATTTCTCTATCATTTCGCTTCACGTAAGATCTGAAATGTGCGATTCTATCTTCGGTAGACGCAGCTAAGGATATGTTTTTCATATGTTAATTTAAACCTTAATTATTAGCTCGCCATTAAATACCTTTCACAATCACACAGCTTTTCATATAATGACTTTTTTAAATAAGGAGTTATCTGGGAACTGATCCAAAAAGTAGTTCAATGCGAACCCTTGTTAGTAATGGCCATCCTTGCTTAAAAGCACATCGATAAACCAAATTTCATCAAAGGTCTGCAGATTGAAACACATGAAAACAAGACGAACAGACGGACAGACAAGCTTAGGTAGATTGAGAGTGACTTTGAATTGATCGGTATAATAAAAGGTAGATCTGTTCTGCCTCAAGTCCTGCTGAGTATAGCGTACATTCACACAAACTTAGTTATACTCGTACACCATAAGTGATTTAGGTTTATGTGGTCGAAAATTGAAATTTCGTCAAGTACCCAAAGCTCAAGAGTCCTACGTACTCCTCTAGCTATAGAGATATGCATGTTAGTGATTTTCGCTTTGTTTTTTTTTTTAGATTCGAAATTGCAGCATTTACACTGTATACCTCTATATATAAAAATTTATTGTAATTATAAGTGCATTATAAATTTATTTTCCAAAAAAAAAGGAAAAATGAATATATGTCACTTTCAATGTGAACGGCTTTAAAACACATGCATATAAAAGGCTTATGGTTATATCAGCTGCACTTGCAGTAAACTGTTAGCAACCGACATCATATTATTCTGTGGTCCAATCTTACTTAAATTTCTCTATTGATCTATATATATATATTTAATGCTCTGTGGTGTGTTTCTTACATTCATTTTTGTTATTTGTTTTCTTTTTCAGGTCCTGAAGGCTGCAATCTATTCATATATCATTTGCCGCAGGAATTTACTGACACAGATTTGGCATCAACTTTCCTGCCATTTGGAAATGTAATTTCCGCTAAAGTCTTTATCGATAAACAGACAAACTTATCCAAATGCTTTGGATTCGTGTCATTTGACAATCCAGAATCGGCGCAGGTAGCCATTAAAGCAATGAATGGATTTCAAGTGGGCACCAAACGTTTAAAAGTTCAACTAAAGAAACCGAAAGACGCCTCAAAACCATACTAAAACAAAAAAGAGGAAAGGAAGGCAATGAAAAGAACAACAACAAGTACTAATCACCCACCAACATAATATAAAACTAAGAAAAAAACAGAAAACAGAAAACTATGCTGCTGTGTATTCGAAAAAAAAGAGAAAAAAAAAGTAATATGAGAGAGAAAGGAAACTAATGTCAACATCACATAACATAGTAAAAAGGAGAAAAATGCTTTGAAAGACGGACCAAAAGCCTTTACGGAAACGTTAACGTAAGAATTGCTATGAATTTTTGGATTACGCGTAAAGCATGCCAAGGTCCCCTAGAAATGAATGAATGAATGAATGAACAAATGAATGAAGTTTTCCAATCTTTCGGGAAACGGAGGTAGGCAGCCATTACCAAATGTGTTACTCTCTCTACCATTGGATATCATCCAAAATGATGCTTAGTAGTTATTTTGTTCTTTTTCTTCTCCTTTTTTTGATTTTTTTTTTTGATTTTATTTTTACAAAATTTTTGTTTTTAGTTACAAAAGCAACAAAAAAAAAAAAGAAATTTTGTTTTTTATACTCCTAATGAAGTTTATATATGAATTTATTATTAAACGTTTGAAGTTTTCCCCTTTATATGTTTTACATATAAACGCATATCTTTATATAATATGTAGGTAGGATCGCAGAAAATAGCGTAACTTATTTTCTTTAGTTTTTGCTTATATTAAAATTTTAAGTTTATTTTAAGCATACTTTCGGCTTTGTTGCGCTAATTTTTCTTACTGTTTTTAATTAATTGTTTAATCACGTGAATATACATACATACATGCCTTGAATTTTAGGCAGGCTAAGTTTGACATCCTACTTTACCTACATTCTCAATTCTATATATATATATATTTTTTTTTTTTTTCATTTTTTAAATATTTTTAACATGTCATCATCGTTTAGCGAATGTTTGAATACAAAGCGTTGTAGCATCATCATATCCTTTACATGTATAAATACCGATATATTATTTTAAAAAGAAAAAACAAAAAAACAAAACAAAAAATGTGAATTTCTTGTCGTTACACTTAATGGATTTTTCTGGCGATCATCTTATTGTCTTTCTATGTTGCAATGAATTTTGAAAACACGATTGAAAAGACTTCAAAACTGAATGTCACAGAAAAGTAAACGTTTTATGTTAAGCATTCTTTGTAAAAAATAAGAAAAATAAAGATCACTTATGAATTTTCTTATCACATCTCGTTGCACGCTTGAAATTTTATAACTGTAACTATATATGTCTTTATTTTTTATAATAATTTTTATAAATTTAAAAAAAAGCTTCTTTTTATATACACATATATTGTATTTAGTTTTAAATTTTCGTTTCTTTGTTTATTATTATCAAGAAATCCTTATATTTACTACGAATGTTTTATATATTGAATTGTTTCATATTATCAAACGTACTCACGCTTACGTATAAATATACACATAATTGCTTTATGTAATAAATTAACCGAAAAGAAATCTCGTAATGCTTCTCTTTCTTATCCTTCCTTGCTTGGTTTTCACCTCTGCCAATATACATGATGTACTTGAATGAAAAAGAGAAGACTGAAATTTCTTTTTTGGTCAATTCGATATTTTTGCTTAGAAGGACATCTGAATTAATGCTTCTTTTCTTTTTGTATAATTGTTTATCATATATATATTATATAATATTCACACACACGTGCGCGTACACATGAACACACACAAACATCTATACTATTACATCAATAAAATTATTGTTCTTTGTTCTTTATAAAAAGAAAAAAATTGTAGTTTACTCCTTTATTGTATACACCGCCGATTATGTACCCGCCTTATCAAGAAATAGGATTAGTTTTCTCGCTACATGCTCAGCTTTTCGAAATATCAGATAGATTAACTATTATATAATTCTTGACCAACTTTAAATGTCAAGTTGTCTACGTCCATCGTTCATCCGTCATCTGTTGCTTGAGTTCAAGTTTTTGTCGAGAAGAATAGATAAAATGTTCGTTTCTTCGCAGACTAAATTCGAATATTTCGATTTCTCTCCAGTAAGTTTCTGAATACCAAGCAAACAACGCTTGTGCCAAGAGAGCTCGACAAACAAGTCAATCTAGTTGAAATTTGCCACGTACTAAGTGACTTGAAGTTTATTGTACTATAGAGACTAAATTTTTTTTTTGTGATTTTTAGGAACGTCTAGAAAAATTGGATCTCGTATTCAAAATCGTTTAAAACCCCAAATTGCCTATTTTCATATGGAAATATTAAGAGCAAAAGACCTTTTCTCAATAACAACATGTCCAAAATAAGACGTTATATGGAAAGTAGATTGTAAGGAAGAAAGAGTAGCCGAGTAGGTAAAAATTGCGACTACCAAGTTCGGGGGTTCCAATCTCAATGTGGTAGAGTTTGCTTTGGTCGTAGGTGAAGGAAGCGACTGCTCAGTGCGTAAAGGCATAACAAAGACAAATAAAGACTGCTGTCGCTTCTTTATATCTTCAACGTGAAAACCATTTGCAATTTTCAAAATTTCTGGAGAAAAATTGTATATCATAATAATATTTCGGCGTAAGGAACTGATGTGAAAAATTTGGATCGAATAGCACAATTTTATGAATAACTCGCACAAAAGCGTTCCTAGGAAAAACTAAACCTTCATATGACAACAAGTTCTAAATTTTTATATTTAATGATGAGAATGATAAGGACGTAAGGATTCTCACGAAAACTAAATCTTTAAATGGTCGAAAAGATACCATGTTTTTATACTTTACGATGAAAATCGGTCCAGAGGAGAAAACCTCGCGTAAATTCGGATTACCTATGTCAGTTTAGTGAACTCCATATCATCATGAAAAGCACGCCTTTGCAAGCAATTAAAGTATAGTTTTTGGGGTATGTTATCAGAAAGATATATTAATAAATACATTATATGAAGTTGTATAGGATATTTAATGGTCGGCCTTGCCCGACTGTAATGTTCTTACTACACCTCTAATAGTCTTTTTTGTAGCATATTATTGATTGTGTGAAGGATAATTTAAGACAATACGAAAATAGAGTTTCTGACATACTCGGAGGGCTGTTATTATCCCTTAATACATCTATTCATCTCGGGCCAAGCTATCCGGTTTTCATGGATCATTTCTTTTTTTTAAGTAAAATACAACTTGTCCATGCATAGATAGACCTTTAATTTATTCAATAGTCTTTCCAAATAATCTCCGAAACTTATTTAATTTGAAATTGGACATTTCATCGAGTCTCTAAGTATAAAATCGTTTCACTTTATGCTCTTGTGACTGGACGTACTCTGCCACTTGCAACATTAAGTTCAAAAATTAAAATCATGACTTAAACTGTCCTCATGCAATTTTACAAACAAATTATTTACTCAATTTCGAGCCAGTGCTTTTTTCTTCTTCATTTTTTGCTTCATCAATCACTTCCTTTTGATAATCTGGGAGAAAAAATATTGCAAATGAATTCCCTTAAAATTAATTACACAAAAAGTTTTTACCGATGAAGAAGAAAAGAAAAAAAAAGTTAATCTTAACGAATTGTTAGAGAAAAGCAAAAAACTTATAAAGAAAAGAAATAAATGTTTAGCTCCTTTTAGCACGATTTTTTAAATTTTATTCTCAGAATTCCTTCCAATGTACCTATCCTTATCCGTTCCTCTTCGAATAAAAAATAATGGTGGATGTAGGCATTGCATAGTGTTTCTGCGTAGATCGACAAGCTTTTAAGATGCCCTATGTAAAAAAATTGATGATTTCTAATTGCTTTTTTTTTTCTAAACATCTCGGCTGACGACGTTGCAGTTAGCATCCGTTCTATTTCGGCATTCTGCATAAAGAATGCAGATAAGGTTTAATTAAATAGGAAAATCATCAATTCTAAAATGGAACCAGTGATAGTTACTGAACATGGAATTATCTGCGATTTTAACGGCACCGTTTCTTAGCTATTTTTTGTCATTTAACTCTTTGGAGCGCCATGAGTCATGTGGTAATGGTAGAACACGTTGCAGTTTTTTTTAATTAAATGTAGTCTTTCTTTAACGCAGGCATTACTCAAGGTGATGCCGGCTTTTCGAATAAATTATATATATATTATATATATATATATATATATATATGAATATGCCATATGTCCCGATATGCCCGCCTTTGCTATTTTGATGCAGACTTGATGTTGCATACCTTCTTCTACGTCAATTTGACGGGTACACTTTGTTACAGTCGCAAAATGCATTATACAGTTGAAATTTGATACAAATATTTCTTGATCAGTTAAGAGTATTAGATTAAAAAATGGAGTCAAAGCATTCAAAGACACGCCTATAAAGTGGAAATAAAACAACCTCTGAAAACATCAACAATTTTGCCATATTTTCACCTATAGGTTTCGAGTCCAGGCAGACATTTCTAAACAAACTGCTCCCCACATATTCGCTCGAACCATTTACAGTTTTGGTGCAAAAATTGTTCCGATCGGTGCACTACTACGTCGACAGTTTCGAGATTGTTTTGGTTTCTTCTGCCTTGAGGACATGATTGTGAACATATCACGACCTTTTCTTAACCGCGTATTCTTAATCGGTCAAGGATAAGTTGTGCAAAATTTTAGCTGTGTACCTTGGTTTTTGCGACTGAGACGATTCACAAAACTTACCCATCAAATTGGCGGTTTTCCGAAATTCCAATGCTAACAGAGCATTTATATACTTTTAATGCAAGAGTTCCTGGAGAATCTCTATATACCTTAAACTCACGGTATGTGGCAATGTCGCGTTGCAGCCACGATTTCCACAATTTTTCTACTACTTAGGCTTTTGTGCATAAGATATGATATCATGTAATAGTTCAGTTCGCGAAGCATTTTTCGATAGACAAACATGGGGAAACGCTTATTAATCCTAGAATCAGAGAAAGTCAGAATGTATTTGAAATTGGATATCTTTCAGTACATTCCTTGGACTTTTTTATTCGCAGTACCTGTTAAGGAGAAGAAGCGGTCATGTAGGTGACACCTAAATGTGAGCATGTATTAACCGTGGCTCACTCTGCCCGACACTTTGACAGCCATCTAACTGCAGTCAACTCTGTACTTGCCTGCTGCTATACTCATATACAAGATTTTCGTGACATGTAAAATTAAATTAGATTAATAGATTCAGAATGATTTTTACAATTTAGCTTGAATGACCGACACTTAGTTAGTTAGTGGATATTTAATATTCATTTTAAAAATTTTCCACAATTACTCTGTGAGTTCTTTAAACATCACTACAACACAACATTCCATATCTCTACAATATCTTATGTCTTTTGCTGCTTTGGTATTAAGCTGAAGAAAAAATTTACAATTTGTTTGCCAAGATTTCAGATTAAACAGGGAGAAAGCAAAAATAAAAAGGAAATTCACTGTTAATTTGAACTTTTGAAATCCTTTGTTGCACTGTTTATTTTATACGAATTTTTTATTCTCGTCATATACATATTTTCGAATGTTTGTCTTTGCATTTCTTTTATTTTTTTTTTTGCTGTTTCTTTCTGTTCTTTTCTCTCTCTCTTTTATTTTCTTTTTTTCTTACAGCTTTTGATATGCAAAAGTAGTGTTTCATCATTTATTCATAGAATATAAGGCTTTTACTGCTCGGTCTTTAATTTAAATTCATTATTGCAAATTGAAAAATGCTTGAGCATCATCTCTCGCTGTTTTATTTTAGTTTTTAATTTTTCACATTTTGTTTTTTCTTTTCTTTTTTTTTTCGCAACCCTTTATGAAATTACAATATAAGAAAGCAAGTAACGAAAGGATTTTTTTCTACTGACTACCTACGGATGGATGTATACTAATTATGTTATTACGTTTATATCCCATTTTTAAAGAATCTCATAAAGAGTACAGGATTATTGCGCAAAGTGTTACCAAGTTCCATCCAGACCTGTAATTGAATGAAAAAGGTAGGATATCTAGATATATGATCTGTGTAGAACCATGGCACAGAATGTTGGGAAATGATTCGCTTATAAATAGTTTTAAAAAAAGCTGGTTATGTTAGGAAAAAGTGATCATAATATTTTTCTATTAATACAGCAATGCCATGGGTTTTCAAGTTAATTGGGGGCAGTGTTTATTGAACTTTTAGTTTCTTATTGAAATTCTCGGATCTATGTAGAGAGTGAGCGAACTTCAAGTCAAAATTGAAAATAATGATAGGGATGATCTTGTCTACAATAGCTAAAAATGTGAAAGCAAAAGCTCTTAACTGATCCTCTCGAATTTAAATTCCAATTTATTTCAATTTCCTTCATTTAAAAGCTTCGAAATTTTTACTCAACATTTTAGTGACGTATCAACAATATAAGGTCAATTTGCTTACGTCCGTCCGTACGTTTGCATTTCTCCGGAACACATATGACGAGCGGTAAGCTCCGAGTTTACACGTTAGTTGACTAACTATTGCCAATAGTTACGGTTTAAACTGGGATTACGTTTTCATTCGTTTTCACGGAGCTTGATATTAGTTTATGAATTTGTATATTGTAATACCTTAACTTTACGTAATGAGCAAACTATATTAATAGCCTTAGGAGACATTCCTTAAGTGAGCACAAGTGAACAAAATGTAATGCTGAACTCGTATCAGTTCTTCACTTAAACGGAAACAATGGCGAAATTCCTATATGAAGATCTATTTTTAAAGAACGATTTTAATGATGATTTTTTTTTTGTCAACATGAATGATGGTTAGATTGAATTATCGATATTGTAGGAACAATTAATTAGAATGTAATCATCGACGGTCAAAGTCCAGCTTTTCACTGAAGTATCAAGAGGAAGCTTGACTTTGCCACAGCATTGCAACAAATTCCAACGAACATCAGCCACAATTGTTGAAAACTGAAACACTTTGAATAAATAGAAAACATTTTCCCAGTTTGTAGAGTTATATGCACAAGTACATAAAGCGAATATCAAGTCTGAGCCCATTCTACTACTGATCTCAGCAGAAATATATTCACATTTTTTATGTTGTTATATTATTACATAAGGCAGGTGTTTAAAATTCGTTCCAAGGCAAATACACTTTTCTTATTCCGTTTCCATTTCTTTTTTTTTCTTTTTTTTTGTTTTTTCGTTATTATTTCAGTCTTTCATTTGTGCGAAGAATACAATAAAACAAGGAGGACTCTTACGAGAACAAAGACGTTTCCACTTTTTTCCTTTTCTTCATTTTAGTCTAAATTGTAAACTAAAAGGTAAATAATAAAATGTACATAAAGACATAAAAGCTCCTTACATATAATTGAACAATTAAAACTCAAAATTTTATTTAATTAAAATGTTCTGCTTTCTTTTCTTTTCTTATTTTTCTACTTTTTATTTTTAAATAATTAGTAATGTCTTTTTTTTTTCATTTTTTCTGTTCTTTTTGTTTCTCTTTTTTTCAGAAAAAAATTGTTTTTGTCAAATAATAATTTTTAGCTTTCACGCCGTTTGGAAGTTTTAACTGTAAATATCCGTAAAAATATGGTTCTTCCTTTTTCTTCTTTTTTTTTTTTTTCTTTTATATTCAAATATCATTTCCATCAATTGTTCCAATTGATATAATTTTTAATAATCATCGCTGAGGAGATATGTAAAAAATTGTTAACTTTTGTAAATTTTTGTAAAAAAGAGAAAAGACAAATAGTTGAATGAATATTCTTTTTATTTATTATATTATTGAATATAATGTTTTAAATCAAACATGATAGATAATAAATTAATAACGTGATTATATAAAAATAAAAACAAAACAAGTATAGCATAAAGCATTTATTTATGTCTTCTCACTGTGCGCTGTAATCAATGTAAGGGAATTTGCATTCGAAGATAGAAAAAATAAGTAAATAAATAAAAAAAATCGTTTATCCTACGCATAGCGATTTTATATAGCAAGAATTTTTATACTAAATTCTATATACAAAATCCAAAAAATCGGTTTTAATGTTAGAAGTAATGCTTACCTTTAAAAATGTACTGCTAGAGCCACTTACTGATGGCTCAGACAAACTTTTTTTGTAGATTCCAAATCGACTCGCAAAAGCCCGAAGGCGCTTACGGTGAAATAAGAAGCAAATTTGCTTTTACTAATTTCGATAATCAAAGAAGACAGAAAAATCGAAGTAGTGGTGTGGTTTGATATTCATGCCATTTAATAAAATATGTGCTTTATGGGATTTCATTTGCCTACTTTTAGGCAATGCAAATATTTAATAAACCAATTTAAGGAAAGCACTTTTCATTCGATGCTTGTTCTGACAAAGTCGTAGTTACTGCATTTGCACGTACAGCATGCATTTTGCTGTAGTGGTGGATTACAGGTAGTCTATTGCTATAATGTTAACTAAGTCCACTTGAAGTACACTTGAAGCTACACTTGGGTGTAATAATGTTCACACATACTAACCTTCGATTAGCGCATAGTAGGCTCTTGTTTGCATTCGTAATGTAACCAGTGTGACATTATAAGTATCTGGCAGCATTAAACTGGAATGCAAGGTTGTGGCAGTGTTTATGTGGCCCAGTAATTAGAGCTACTAAAGAGGGTGCTCTTTTAATTATTTTCTTGATATTTCACACAATGGTACAAATTATAAGGCTTAAGTGCACGGAACCTAAATTTAGGAATATTTCAAATTGTAGTATCATAGCGATGTTAACGTAAAAAACAATGGATCCAAAGGGTAAACAGTCGTGATGGCGATTAGGCAAACCTTTAACACCGAGAACAAAGGTAAATATTCATCACATGAGATCTGAGACGAGCATTTTTTTCTGAATTGGGTGGAATCTGTAAATAACATACTATACTGGGACGGAATATCTTCATAGAGTCATAAATTATACTGCAGTGAATGCGCAAATATATGAATTTTCAAAGGCAACAATTTCTCAAGAATAGTGTAAAAAAAAAAAAAAAATTTGCTTTAATAGCATAATGTAAAGCTGTACGATGTTTTACAATAAGAAAAAATACAGTTTTTGTAAAACTTAGTAAATTTTGTGCAACATTTCAAGTAACTGTGTGCATCCTTCTTTCGCACTTATGTATATAAAGAAAAAACCACAAATAACCATTTACCTGATTGTCTAGGTTAATGATTGAAAATAAAGTTCCTTTCTTATCGAATACTGCTTACAACACACTTTGTCAAGCAGGTACTCCATGGCTAAGCTTATGATTCTACGTAATATTAGGAAAGGGCAAAGCTGGTAGAAGAATTAAGATATAAGGAATAGATGAAGTTCCGTTGCAAGCGGCACATTGCCAAAAGCATTAATACAAGACATTTCGGTCAAAGATCGCGTGACATTTTTGTTAGCTTTAGCTAATTCATTATAATGCAACTATTACTGTGATCAAGAAATAAGACCAATTTCTTTTTTTTCTTCTTTCAATCTACGTACTCTTCTAAATCAACACCATCGCTTTGATTATTGAGCGACTTTGGGGCTATTTATCCTTGGCTTAACTTTCGCACGATATACGCTCGACTAATATGTTTCCGGGTCGTAAGTGTAGATCCAAGTCTCAACTCCCGTAATAAAGCTTTTGATGCCCATTTTGCAATATCTTTGTTCAATAAAATCAAACATAATACAACGCCAAAAATATTCTTTTCCTGTCGTAACCAGGCGCAAGTACTGATGACGTTTATGATGTGAAATTTTACATAGATGTCTGTCATAATGCTTCCAATTTAGAAAGAATACATTCCTAATATTCGATATACCTGCCCAATTTAACTTCAATATTGGTCGTACGTTTTGATCACAGTCTTATAAGACGTTTCTAACAAAAAAGAAAAGTTTACATTAAAAATTATTGGAACGATGCGCAATATTCAAAGGTCTGAAAAATGCAAAACACGTTTTGGACCGACATATGATATAGTAAGGTTGCAAATTTTGTGAATGTAACCCACAATGTCGGACAGTGTTAGAACAGTTTAATTTGGCGTTCTCGGACGTTGCAGAGCATATTTTCACACAGCTATTTTTTTTTTTTTTTTACATTTCTAGAGCACGTAACACTACTAAGAAAATGAATGTTTACCATATTTTCGGACAACCATAATGCAATTCTTAGTTTTTTGAATCTTTTAATGTACTTTAGCTAAGGTACTTGGGATTTTAAAAATATAATAAATAAATATTCACTGAGGGAGAAAAAAAATAAATGAGAAGAATTGGAAACCGAGCTTTTACGACTTGTAGAAGTGAATCGCTGAAAATAAAGTGAGAACTCTAAGAGCATATAATTTCAATTTTCTTCTACAATTATCTCAAGGTTGAGCATTAACTTTCTCGCAAACATATTTTTGCACTGCTTTGAACATGAACGTAAATTTTATATGAACACTTAGCTCACTTATGTTCAAATTATTTGTAGATAAAAATAACTAAAAACTTATATAAATGTCTTAAGTAGAAAAAGCCATTGTAAATTTTTCATGTAATTATAAAAAAAGTTTTTAAACAAAGCAAGGCTGTGTGTTCTAATATAAAATGAAAATAAATAAGAATATAAATAAAATGTAAGAGAAAAAAAATATATAAATAAATGTACAGCTTGTTATAAGTTTGGTGACTAAAATGTATGTGTAAAATAATAAAACCACAAGTTCACATAAAACTAGTTACTAATTTAAGAAAAATTTAATAGAAAATAAAAAGAGAAAAAATAAATAAATAAATGAATAAAGATAAATATATATTAAATAAAAAATATTATAAATAATAAAAGAGCAACTTACTGATAAATCTTTTTTTAGCAACATGCCACATATATTGTGCACATTGTAACATAAGGCTAGACACAAATACAAATGTTAGAGCTAAAGAAAAAAAAAAAAAAATTTTAAAAACAAGAACATACAGTAAGAACATATAAATAATGTAAAATCGTGTTAAAAGTAAAAAATAAAAAAAAAGAAAATTATTATAGAAATAAATAATAAAGTGTCATGAAAATTTTTAAGAAAATTTATACAACCGTCTTCACAGTTGTTTTTTATAGAAATTTATATATATGGTTTTGTTTCTGCTTTTGCAACGTATGCTGCAGGGGTGCTGCGTTTTTATTGCCTATTTTATGGCGTATTAGAAAAGTTAAAGTTAATTGTGCAGCGTTTTAAATAAATGTCAAGCGTACGTGACATACATAGAAAATAGATGCGTTTGGCTTTCCCTTCCTAACCTTTTGCTTCTTTTCTTTTACCACACCTTATCCGTCCCGTCCCTGTCTCTCGCCCATGCCCTATAAATCAAAGAAATCACGCTTCTTCCACAACTCTATTTATTTCTAGCATTCCTTTAGTTTTAAATCAAAAATAGATATCGAGGTTAGGAATCTTTTCAATGTGTGTGTGGGTGTGTGCATGTGTGTAACATGTAAGGTATCGTATTTATGCATTTGTTTCAGTGGTTGATGAGTTGTTGCGTTTACGCATCGAAACTTGTATACACCCCGTTCGCATACTACTTTGAAAACTTTGCAAAACATTACAGCAATGTTTGACTTGATATATTGCCAACGGATGCGTTGCCGTTCTTCTGATTGCATGTGCATACCTATGCATACATGTTCGTGTATTTAGTTATGTTGCGAGTGTTTTTTCGCTATGCTACTCATATTTCTTAAATGATTTATGTTCGTGATTATTGGCATTTGTAAAGCTTTATGTCAGTGGGTATTGAGTTTAATCACTTGGGTTTGTTGTACATGTGTGTATTTGTGTGCACGACGTTTTTGGCATTTCAAAACGGTTTTAAGTGAAACTATATAAGGGACATATAAAGTAGTAAGAAAGCATGTGAATGTTTGCGAATCGTGTGCATTGTATTCTAGAGACAATTATTTTCTCATGAGATTAAAGAAAAAGGAGGGGAGAATTTTCTTTAAATTAAAGTAAATTTAAAACTGATAAGAGACATTTTAAAATCGTTAGGAAAAATCATTTTCAAAAGCTATATTATTTTCATACTTTTTCTCTATTTCATACGACTTTCGTGCGTTAGCAAGATGCGCTGATGCTTCAAGCCTATCTAACTCACCGTAGAATATTGGAAGCAATTTTTAGGTTTCCACCTTGAACGCGGATGGACAGATGAATAGAGGAGCCGAAGAAACAATTTAATCTAAGAGGATTCCCAGTCCAACTATGATTAAATATTTAAAAATAATATTGGATCTCTGAGACCTCAGTTTCGGTATCAAAAGTGAAGAAAATAACGTCATCTGTCACCTACGCGTAACGAACACACTGCACTTGTCTGCATGGTTAGTGAATCTAAAATTAATGAAATTCTGCAAAATAAAAGTATTGCAACTTTTGAATAAATATTGAGTTGACTTTGAAAAGAGAGGACACGTCAGCAAAACTATTGACTTGGATACCGCAGGTACATATCTACTCAGAACACTTACATTACAACAAAAATCGCGACTTTATATCCACACGATGTTTTACATCTCTCACGACATCTACCTTTTACCCCTCATTAAAGCGAAATATCAATATCAATGTATATATATATGTACATAGATCGTGCATCTACTTAAAAAATCCAAGGCATTGCGGCTTCTTTGCTGGAGTTACGTTGTCCCGAAATGACTGCTACAATTAGGCGAAAATCAATCCCAAAAAAAGCTTACGTCGTGTTAATGTCCTTAACAAATGAAAAAGAAAAAGACGACAAAATATTTATAAATTCTATGCGTGAGCCCTTGCTTCTACTAAATTTAATGTTTGAATTGGCGATAGCGCAATAAGAGATAAGTTGAGGTTAGGTATGTTCTTCAAGCCCAAGTTCTACTTTGTAGCACAGTTTTAAGCAAACAAATTTCCAATATTCACGTCAATGCATCGCGTATTCTATCGCGCATTTCTACCTATAAAAGACTTTTGACAAACCTCAACATAACTGATTAAAACTTCTTAATAAGTGCAATAAAAATGCGAACGAAATTTAGCCTGGCCTTGATGCCATTTCAAGGCTTATTTTTCACAAGACCGTTTGTAATAGTTCAGATTCGTCTCATAATTTCATATCTGCTTAGTATACCAAAATTATCTTTTCGCAGATTTCCACCACTTTTCTATGGAAACTGGTCGACGATTTTGACATTTGGATGGAAAAAAAATATATGTTGATAGACATCAGATCGACTTAATAGATTTTATTCGGTTCAGGAAACGATTTTAGATAAGTTTTATAATTAGAACCGGTTCCAGGTGGAAGCATTCTCACTGTTGTGTTCATCCGCGCAATCTTAATTTGTGATGAAAATATGATTAAAAATTAAGGTGAGTTTTACATTGAGGCTTTGCGGGTGTTATGAAATGTTTATAGTGTTTTTTCATATTTGGCTTTACGCTTGTTGGCATTTTATGTCAATATTTACAATTGGTGCCGAATTCCACATGAGTTAGTCAATACACAAAAGTAAGAAAAGAAAAGAGAAAATAAAGATTTTTCAATTTGTAAACCAATTCAATTCCCTTCCTGATCATAGTAATAGTCGTTTACTTTTACTTTTGGGCTTAATTTCCAGAAACATTAGATTTTAGAAAGGCCTATCAATGGATACCCTGCACCACTTGGCCAAATACAACCCTCCATTTATTTTCTTTATTACTAGTCTATTTTCGTCATAGTGTGTCAAAAATTATATTTTCTTTGCATACAAGGAGACTTACATTTCATAAGAACCTTCATAAAGGATAAGATTTGGAAAATAGACCCACGTGACCGAAGTTTAGTGCAGCTAGTGTAAACAAACTACACATATGAACTACTTTTCGTTATAAAATGTAAGAAATGGCATATAAAGGCTTCTTTTGCATACGAAAGGTTAGACGAGTTGGGATTTAAAAAAATTGGCCCATCCTATCTAAATTTTTTACACAGCGAATTTTGTTGAGAAACTTTTTTCATGTACCAACTTTTATGGTCAGCGGTCGTAAAAGTGTTGTGATGAAATTTATTTCCAAAGGTGTTTGCCCTTGACCCAAAACACGTTAGTGCACCAAACTTTTTCAAAATATTTCAAAAGTTGCTTCCTGGTTGATTAAATAATTACGTAGATGGATATTATTAAGAATATTTTTAAGTTTAAGTTCATGCCATTGTATTGTGAATAGCATAAGAGTTCATCTATAAAATGGAAAGAACTTATTAAGTGAAAATGGCTCTGCCTTTAAAAGTAAGGGATTTACAGAACTTAAGCAATATTTCATAACACTTTGGTCGATTAAACTCACACACTCTTAATCGACTTCTTGCAGGATTAAAACTTTCTTGCTTGAACAAATCCTTTACTTTTAGACTTTCGAAGAACAGAAGTCATGAATATTAAATTTCGTTTTGATATTTTTGTTAATTCTCTAATCCGCTCAATTTCCATGAAACTTTTGTTTTTCTTTTCGTTGCTCGTTTCCTTTGGTTAATTTGCTTCTATTGCTTTCTCCACATTTTGGAAAACTTCCTGTTAAAGCAAATTTCATGTAGACTTAACCTATCGAAAATACGATTTTCATTATAACGTTGTGGACACGTTTTCAGTGTGGGCAAACAAAAGGAGAATGGGCTTTCAAGTTGAAATACGAACGTAATTTATTTCAATTATTCTATAACAACAATAATCTCTTAATAGTTTATTTAATAAATTGATGAAATTTTCCACTTATTTTATTTACAAACGCTTACGGCAAAATCTTTCGACACGAGTGATTATTCTTTATGCACACACGTTCACACCCGTGCGTTAGAATTACATCAGGCCACCAAACACAAAGTAAAATCATTTGTAATTTTAGTCATCACATTAAACAAACATGAAGTATTCAATCCTCTTTATATGCATTGGGAGACTTAGATGGCTGCGCATATATACACATTCATGCAATGAAATGTGAAACGTTACTATACGTTGCGATACGATATGATGCTATGAATCAGTATGTAAGCAGATTAGTAAAGTTTGTAATTACTTGGTAATTGATTAGGTTCGAACAGCTAACTCCTAATAAGATTATTGCGGTAAGGAGCGTATAAAACAACAACTTTTCCCTAAGTGTATGTGTGAAGCATGCTGCCTAAGCGATAATAAAATTGAAACGTAGAGGATTAAAGTTTGCTTCCCTTGAAAAATAAAGTGGAATTGAGCAATCTAATGATAACAACAACAACAACAACAACAACAATAAGAGTAAAACATCAACCTCATTGGTTGATGGTCGATGCCACAACAGATAGACAGACATATAGATAGATAGACAAGCGGAAATTGTTAAAACTTATCAAAGCTGTAACAGACCCGACAAGTGCAGTGCAGAAATAGTTGGTCACACTCAGCTACACGCACAAACGCAAACAATACCATCAACTAACCATCAAACCCACTAAACAACCATATAAATTGCAACAACAAAATTAAGTGCGCTACTTAAATATTGCACAACTACACTGTATACATACATATATATATATATATATATATATATATATATATATATATATACATATATAAATATATTTATTCCACAAGCATAGTGCTGCAACTACAAGACAAAATTAAAGCGATTTGGGTCGAGCTATACTCTGCGGCAATAACAGCAAACAACAATGTGCTCATTGCATGACATTCAAAAATTCTCCATAAAGGTTGTGCTTACCATCGATGCACAGCACTAATATTGGTGGTAATTCCATTGAAGTGGATCTTCTAAAAATTTTTACAACACACATGCACGCACACACTCAGACACAACTATATTTATTTATTCTCATGCACACACAGAAAAAAAAACACGCACACATACACACTTCAAAAAGCAGCGATAGATCAAACTTTCGTTAGCGTCCATTACAGCAGAGCGGCTTTACTATAGAACGTGTACTTAAAACTTTAAGAGCTTTTGTGGCTTAAGTCGCAACAACCAGACCCGGCCGTCACCATCATGTAGCAGATAATTGGAAATGTACAGCGTTATCCATAAACCGCGACACAATGCAATGCAGTATAGTATACTGGCAAAAATTGAACGCACTATGGCTAATGGTGCGTTCGCGAAACGATGCGTTATCGGTTTGCAAAGTGATTAGAATTAAAAATCGTTTGAAAACGTAAAGAAAATTGATTTTAAAAAATCAATAAAATTTAAAAGAAAGTTCAAAAGATTTGAAAAAAGAAAAAGAGCTTTAGGTTGTACGTACAATGAGATGCGGGCTCGATTTAAATAAATTAATCTTTACTTTCCTCCAACGTTTTATTGCCAGCACTCTGACGACAGCAATGATGAGATAGCAGGCCGAAATTTAAAGCAGCAAGGAGTATACACATTTTTATCGATTAAGATAAAAGTAGGGCCTACTCGATCCCAAATGTGTGCATAGAAAAACCAAAACGACACAAAGGCTTACAATAACTTCCGTATTTAAGCAGACTACAAAGTAAAACAACTATATGCGAGGACAATCTGAAAATTCGTTGCAAAAACGGTTCCGACCCCCGCAATGAAACATTCAAAATTGCTAAAAATATTGTGAAATATCGAAGAATTGTGAATTAAAGCGAACATAATTTTTTATTCACAATATTAGCATTAGTAAGTAGCTCTGCGAACTTTTCAATATACTTAAGCGTTTCGCTAGTCTTCTGGTTAATCGGTTATATTAAGTTATCTTTTAATTGTCTCAAGCGAATCGCGTTTCCTTTAATCATTTTATTATCTTTGCAAACTTTTCAATTGTCTCGAAGCGCTTCGCTATGGTTTTCATTCAGGTAATCACTTCATGAACTTTCCAATTATCCTGTTCGCCACATGAATCCTTTAATTAGATTAGCCGTTTCGCGGACTTTCCAATTAACCAGCTGACCTGCCGAATATATCGACAAGCTTCTTGCGAGACTAATTATTAAGACTATTTAACATTTCATTCTCGGCCGTCTCATTGCAATGGCCGCAATCAATGGAAGCGTTTGCGACGATTGTATATTTGCCCTTATAGCATGGTTACCGAAGAAGACTTGTTTTAAGAACTTTCTCACATTATTTGAATGCCTTTTATTAAAAAACGGTTTGTGGTTGTGTAATCAGCTTAGACCTTGAGGGGAAAAAGGCAAATAAATTCTGTTTTCAAATGTCGAATTCCGTTAACTTTGCAATGCTCTTGATGTTACTTGGATATTACGTATCTAGCGATTCATTTCCATCATTCATGATAGATTTTGCACGTTTTTCAATTGCTTGCGATAGTTCGCATAAACACGTACATTTCTTGTTCATTGGCATAACAAACAATCAAATAATTCGCAATAACATTAAGCAAAATGTTGTGTAATTTTTCTTCCTGTTTACGTATTACTTCCGTTTCCGTAAACTAACAAACCTTGCAGCTATGCCGAGGGCGGGAGAGAGAAAGAGCGAAAGAATTAGAAACAAACAGATACATTGTTATCATAGACAAACCACTAATACTATGGCTTGCATACTTAAACTAAACTACATATCTGATTCGTATACGTATACATCTTACTTGTATACACGACAACGCGTAAGTTTATGTAATGGGAAAATCAATTTTCTATAATGTCAGTTTGACTGTATGCACATGATGTGTGCATGTGCATGTGAGTTTTGAAAAACAACGCACCAGTCAGCCGTGGGGATATATAAGTATTGTATATAACGCTTTCGATTCCGGTTCAATGCACATATATAACATTTCTTTTTTTCCTCACATTCATGTATTAGGTAAAGGATGACTTGGCTTTGTATAAAAAAAAAAAGTGTTTGTCTGCACACACTTAAGTGTATCTAGATGCTCATCCTCAGCTATACAAATAAACAATATATCGTATATGGTGTTATCGATTCTAAAGAAATGGAATAACAAAATATAGCATAAGAATGCCATAACAACATCACAGGTCAGAGTTTTAAAGGACTAAATTCTTTTATTTAATTGCGTTCACTTTCTCTTATAGCACAGTAAGCAATCGGAATCTCTACTGAGGTCATATGAATGAACGATGCTCTCAATTTTATCGAGACAGAGATGTTTTACGTAACACATTAAAAAATTGCTTCCCAGAGGTTTCTATGACACCAAGTTGCCCAAACAGCTACTTTGTTTCTGTTCGTGTTCCGACAAATTCTTTCATATTTTTCACATGGTCTTGAACATTTTTATTGAACTAAAATCATGGCGTAAAAAGAGTTTTAATAGATTTCAAAGTGTTGGGGTCTTCACAATCTTGTTGAGCGTTTTAGGCGGAGACATTGTTCTTTCTTTCTTTTTTTGCTTTAAGTAATCTCTAAAATATTCGAGACTGTGGGTGTGACAAAATTTGAAATGATCCAAAAGGTTTATTTTCGGAACACAGTTGTGCAGTCGTATTAGAGAAATATTAAAGGAGCGGTTCCCTCGAAACGCAATTTTTCAAAAAGGCAAGCGCCCTAACCCGAATAATTTTTACTCTTTATGCCCATAACCGAAGGATGGGGGATATATCAACTTTGTCAAAGCGTATACAAAGAGTATATAAAAAAGGATTTTTTTAAGGAATCAATCTTTCAGATATCTGTACGTGGTTTATCTGAGTCACTATCGCTAACTTGTCCTTAAAATATTGAAAAAACAAAACCTCGTATTTTATGTGTTATTCGAGCTGACACTTTACTCTTTTTCAATAAAGTTAACAACACTAAATTTGTATACATTTGAAAATATTTTCTGGTTATTTCAATATGTTCGAAGGCCTTTTGAAATGTTAGAGATTTAAAAAAAAAATTTCTTTGATTTCATAAAAGGTACAAATTAGAAGAAAAAATATATTTCCACTGTATTTCCGCTTGAGAATGTGTTTAAGAAAAAAAAAATATTAATTAAAATTTCATAATAAAAATGTGTGTACGAAACCAGTTCGTTTGCATTGCTTGGCAGCTAAAAATTTCATTAAATTTTAATAATTCCAAGTTTTGAAAGAAAAAGGTCGATATTTCACACAACACAATCTAACAATGCATGCGGTAAGCCGCATACTCTATCCACTACTATAGATTGTGTCGGTGTATGAGTGTTTGAATATTTTGCACAAACATCATATGGATACATACAGAATGATGAGATATCAAATATCATATTCAAACATATTCAAAGAGATAAAAGGATGTGAATATGAACAAAGGGATACTTGGCTATGTGTATGGGTGTGTGTGTGTGTATGTGTGTGTATGTGAATACACAACCACAATACTGTTGGTTAGTTACTCTATCAGTTCATTTAGTAGAAAAACAAAAAAAAAAGAGACAAAAATAGAAGGAATCTGCAAAGAAAATCTTCATTTTCGCTTACAGTTAACAACAAGTCATTCAAAACCACAAAAACTAACCAAGCAAATAATTTAGAAAATTGAATTTTGGCATCAAACAAAACGGCAACAACGGAACAAAACATCACACAACTTGATAAAGGATAAACTGTGAGCGGGTGCAATATAAGAGCAAGACATAGCAAATTTAATGGAAATATGTGAAGTAATGACGCAAATGGGCTCTCGAAGCCATATAAGAGGACTTTGCTTAAAACTGAAAATCCAAGACACTCTTTGAATTATTAATAGCAATTTTTTAGGTGCATTGAAAGGACTGGCTTTAACTTTCGCAGGTGTAATAATATTGTTGCAGTACTTTTAACATACAATTTGCAAATAGTTTTTGAAAATATCCTATGAAAAAAGAATAGCAAGTAATAAGGAACAAGCGACCACTCTATAGTGGGATACGGTCCACGTTTAAATACCCTACACCGCTCCGCTCAGTACAGTTATTCATAAAACGATTATTCAAAATAAGGTCTTTTAAGCAAAGTGGACGCAAAAGTGATCCCATTCGAAACATTTTCAGTAACATTAGTCATTGATCTAAAACATGTCGATATATCAAATTACATGAAAATATCTCGAAAATTATAACTTGTAGATTGAACACAAGAAAACGAGACAGACTGAAAAGCTTTAAATCGATTCAGAAAGAGATTTTGAATTGATCAATATAATAAGTGGTGGGTCCGTCTCATGTCTTTCTGGGTATTGCATAAGTTCGCATAAACTTAATATACCCTGGTACCACAAGCGGCTTAGGATATAGAAGATCTAAAAACCACTGATGTGTCGTGTACTCGGGAACGTGTTCCAACTATAGGTAAGGACAAACGTTTTCTGAAAAGTTTAGTTCTAGTTCAGGAATCGCTGCAATCAAAAGGAATCATCAATAGGCTACGCTGCTAACAACAATAGATTCCATTTTATCTCTTCACTAAGCACAATGAATCATCTATTGATTTGCTGAATTCCAGAAAAAGAAGACCCCATTTTTTTCTTATATGATCAGTCATTTAAGACAAAATTGTAGGCAGAGCGAGAAAAGGGAAGTGGATAGTGTTTGCGCTTACCTTAGACTTAAAAAGAGGAAAGTCAGAAACGCTGGTGGAGACAACTGTAAGTAGGGTGTTTACAAGGCGGGCTGTGCTGAAAGTCGATAATCATCAATAAAATATTAATATGACATTTCTTCTAACTTAAGTTTTACTAATGAATCGGCAAATATATAAACATAGAAATTCTTTTTATTATCTATGTTAGTTAAACTAAATTATTGATACGAATTCTTCCATAAGAGGAAATTGGGAAAACAATTGGCCAAACTATGCTTTCTCTTTCGCTCTATACTTTTTCTCTTTCTCTTTCGCACTCCTTCAATTCACTGCATTATGGAAATTCGTAATTTTCTTTCGTATATTCATCGCATAAGCGAAATTTGCATTCAACTGTGCCTGCACATGTGTACGTTACGCCTAATTTAATCTAATATTTTAATAAATTTTATTATACAAAGCAATAGAAGACAAATGGATTTAATTATGACGCTTTTTATACAGGAAGGCTGCCGTAAAAGCGACAAACGTTGACTATTTTTCGTCTGCCATGTTTTCCCCTTACGGTTTTTAATATTTTGTGTTGCCACACATGCTAAAATTTAATTATAAATTGTGTAATTAACATAAGCATAAATACGGCTCATAATTCATAGGCAGACATAAGCATGCATGCGCTTACATATTTACACACAACAATTACCACATAACTATGTGCAACTATTTATTAAATTTTAGAACAACACGTGCCAAATACCAAAAATGTTTAATATTCAACAAAATTCTTATTGACGACAGCATGCGTTGCGTTATGATGACATTCATTGTGTCAACGTGTGCATTAATATTTTATGTATGTATTTAAGTTTTTTGTTTTTTTTTTGGAATTTTTAGCCAACATTCATGGGATATAACATCAAATTCACAGCCAATTTTTCTATTCGCATATATACACACGCGTACATAACATAGACAACATGTTCTTATAGCCAACATGATGAGTTTATATAAAGCATAAAAATTTCAAATAAATAAATATTTTTTTGTATTTTTTTTTTTTTTTATGTATGTATTAGAAATATTTATGTGTTTCTTGTTCAAATCGATTATGTGTGATGAATATCAATTTTGTTGTTCTTGCTATTATGACGGTAAATATTTGTCAAAATTTACTTGTTTTATGTAGTTATGGTGTTGACAGATTCTCTCGAGGAAGTTGACAAGCGTGAGTGTTTCCAAATTGAAAACACATGTAATTTTTAAAACAATTTTTCAGATTATATCATGGCAGATAGAAGAATTGTTTGAATTGACTAAGGGTTCTTTGGACTACATAATGCACGCACGCAAGGATTTTACCGTATCTTAGAGACATGCAACGGGCTGCAATATTGCAACTCTGAAAGCTTAAAATGCTTATCAAAGACCAAGAAGCATTATTAACCTTAGTTTTTGATATCAGTAAACACCAGTCGCTTAGTCCCTTTTATAATCTCTAACGGGGCAATAATTATGTGTTCGTTGTAGCTCTGCCAATCCACTGCCAATATTTTATCAGCGTTTCCCAAACTGGGAGCTTATTAAATATGCAAGCTATCGAACGCAACCACTTTGAATACATTCAAGGTTTAGGAAAATTTTTATTGTTCTTAATGTCTTATCAAACTTTGTCAATCGTGTAGGGTGCAAGGTTGAGTTTGCTGTACGGATTGCCCATAACATCACATTGTTAATCCTGCAATTGGAATATCAGTAAAGTCACTTTTCCGAGTATCACAAATAGCGACACAGATTGACATATTGTAACGAACGTTGAGGCATAGATCGAACGCTACGGACGGGCAGTCATAAACGATTAATGCACTTTAGATTAGGAGAAAGTTATTCAACGTGAACTAGTATAAGATAAATGAAGTGAACAATGATGATTAAAGCGAAAAGAACAACAGACATTTACAAGTTGGCGTAAGAACAGTATTGCTATCACTAAAAATATATCGTTTCTTGTTCTAAAAACGAAAGTAAGAAAGACGGCTTTAAGCGATAGTCGAATAAGAACGAAAGTTTTGAATATGGTGACGGCAAAGCTGCTTCGTGCTCCATGATAAGAAAAATAAGTTGCTTGCATTTAAGCAAAGTTTAATGATAATTTACATTCAGGGCTTACAACCGTCGATAAGATTTGTACGGGGGAATAATAACTTAATTCATGGGAAAGTAAATTGGCGAATGAGTGAGAAAGATGCATTGCAATTAACATGTAATATACGGAACAATAACATACAGTGTCGTTGATGATTTATGAATACAAAACTTATCTATGCCAGGACAAAAGTCGGCGCTCGTTTTGATCACACATTTAATTAAGTTGTAAGTTACTTGGAGATATTGACAGCAATAATAGATAGGAAATGGATGGCCTCATTTGAAGCCTGGTGCATTAACTTCGAATACGAAACGTACGACTGGCAAGCCGAATCGTTTTGAGAAAACTTGCGATGGGGAAAAAGCGAAAAACGCAAGTGCATCGTGATAAAGAATGTTTGAATACGAATCACCCCAAGGCGCAGGTACAAGGTCGGTCCCGTAAGTTATCAATTCAAAAAATTTGTCAAAACTATTTGTCAAAAACAAACTGTCTTCAAAGTAACAAAGTATCTAAATGTGGGTTTAAGCCTAGATAAGTATGATCATAAGTATAAGAAATAAGTGATACAAGAAGTATGCAGAAAAGCTCTGTTATGTCTCTTCCATTGTAATTTTTATTATTTTTATTTCTAATTATAGGGAGAGCAGACCTGATTCAAAATCGAATCGGCTGACTCCGAGTGAGATCACTGAGGGTCTTACTCCTCCTTATCGCAATCACCACAGCGAGCAAACGCCACGTTCATAATCAGCTTAATGACCATGCCGTCAACTGTCGCGGAGAAGCAGCAAATGAAGAAAGGAGAACCTCATAAAACGAAGAGAGTTTTCGCTAAATTTACGAGAAACAAAGGATTCCCTATGAATCTTTCGTCATGAATGATTTCGGTAATAGTGTGAAATAAATCCTAAGCTGCTCGACTGTTTACCGCCAAGACCATCACTCTTTATTGTCCAAAAATGTATTCGGCAAAGGAGCGTCACTGTCTAAATTTGAATAAAATCTCGGTTTTTGCTATTTTATGCCAATGCAATCTCAAATTTGAATTGAATTTTTATTGGAAATTGTGGCACTTATATAATAAAATTTTGCCCTAAGTTCGTTTACAACTATTCTTTTGCCTAAATTATTTCAACAGTTATTGCAAATGGGGCGCTTGGTGTAAGTCATGCTTTCAGCGAAACTGGAATTCAGTATTTTCCCGCACGTGCGTGTTTAGTTTGCATTGCTTTTCTTCGCCTTTCTTCTGCGCTATGCATAGACTACAATACATGATAAGCGAATATCGAATAATAAACCAACGGTCGATAATAAATCAAAGAACACAAAAAGTCGAGCGTTATCGATAAACGACAAGAACTTCGGGGACTATTAGTGCGCAGAGGAATCAATTACCGCCAGAGCTCACAGAACACGTTAGTGATCAATACAATGGGATCTAAATGCTTAGAAGAATTTGAAAAATCTTAACGTCAGTACGAATAATAGTAGAATTCTATAGATGAGAATCCTTTGCTGCGTTAGCGGAGAAGACAACGTTTTATAGAGAGTCTGGGAAGTGCGAGAGATATTCCTTAGTATTAGGAAAGAAATTATATTCATTTTGCCCAAAACTTTTGTAACTTTTGTGACTGCGGTAACTTCTTCAACATATTGCAAATAATTGACAATTTTTGAGTGATCATAGGAAAATATGCGATTATGTCATATGCTTAAGTATTCCTTATATTATTTAAACAAAAATGAACTTTAAGTCCCTAATCGTTAGTCGTTCAGTGAAATTTTCTTCCAGATTTTCTCTTTCATTGTGGAATTGTGCTCTGCTTTTTAATTTGTGTCTCGGTATCAAAGTTTCTGTCAATTTTAATTTGGGGAGAAACTCCCC
This sequence comes from Glossina pallidipes, assembly GCA_000688715.1. NCBI lineage: Eukaryota > Metazoa > Arthropoda > Insecta > Diptera > Glossinidae > Glossina > Glossina pallidipes. Next base: position 1,232,409 of record KK499823.1, read on the forward strand.
TACAATAATAATAATAAAAAAAGATGCTATCTACGATTGTTGCTCAGTCAAGAATAACATAAGTGATTTCAAATTGTCAAATGTCGCATAACGCAAATCATGAATAAAATCAAACTACAGACAACACCAATGTATATAAGTATTCATATACGAGCAGATATGAGCACATAGATATCTATACAAACATATTTGAACTAATCCATTGCCTTAGTCTGGTACAAAAATCTCGGTATGTTATTATTTAGAATTTATATATTTTATGCACGTATTTCTAACATTTTCCATTGTTTTTGGCAATTTTGTGTTTTCGTGTGTACACACATTCATACGTACATTCACTTTCGTACGTGCATACTGATATTTGCGAAATAATCTATAATGTTATTGTTATAGTCTCAACGGAAAAAGTTGACAAATCTTTTATCACATTCCCATTCAAGCGCTTGTATACCCGCATACATACATATACATGCACACATGGATACATTGTGAGTGCCCTCGTTAAAAGCGCCGAAAATATTGAACAAAAAACCGGGTAAATCAAACATCAAGTAAATGCATAGTTTTCAGACTGAGACACAAGCAAGCAAGCAAGTGAACAAATGATATCGAACAATGAAATGAAAGAAAATCACATGAAAAATTACAGATTCATGTTGATGCGAAATCAAATTTCCATCAACCAGTTAACATGTACACTTTCATGAGACAGAGACGACAGTCGAACATGAGAAGAAACGGAAAAAAGAAAAACAGAATTGATAGAACTTGAAATTTCGTTCAAAGAAACCATTTTACTGCAGTAAGGGTAAATGTAGAGGATGCTTCGTTTATCATTTGTCAAATAACTGAATGGCAGTTTGAAAAAAACTTAAAATTTTTTAAATTAATGCAAAATAAATTGAAAAGAAAATAACTTTCCGCTCAAGGTAATTTTAATTCGTGAGGAAACTCATCTCAAGTAAAGGATACTTTAACACTTTCCCTCGTACAAGTTAAGAATAATGTAAGCAAGTTGGGGTGGACAGATTGAAGCGCACATCCTAAAGAGAGAAAGTCAACGCCGGTGGAACCAAATAGGCTAGACCTGACAACAAGGATGCCCGGACATCAGAAAGCCTTGGATTATCAGACTAACATAAATTGGTACAGATTACCTCAATAAACAATAGAAGTAGTAAGAGATTTTCTATTCTAATTTTCTCTGAAAGTTTGCTGTTATGAAAGTTGACGGACCGACAGATGATATTGAAAGCTGTGCTTGCAAACCAATTCAGGGATCCACCATTTAGTTCTCAGTATTTGGAAACTTGCTCGATATTCCTAACAACTGACCGGTCATGGGAGCAAATTTCAAGCGCGGTAGAGTTTTTAATAAAACCGATGGCCGTAAAGGCTAGTGCTTTAAGAGTTTAGTCTTACAGTTTATTTATTTAATCATCATAGTAATATCAAAGCTGTTCAAAATGCAAGCAAAAGTTAATTATTCTCTTCGCTTTTAGCCAGTTTGGTAGCGAGTCAAGCGTCTTAGGAAAGCGAATTAGTAAAAGTAAATCCAGAATCGATCAATTTACAAATAATATATGAGCTTAAAAACAGAAATGTTAATCGAATTTAATAATGAACGTCCTAAGTTTACGTGGGAATAAATCAAGCAGGAGGAAGAAAAGTAATTGAGAAGATTTGCACATTTCACTCTGCTCGTTGTTGGATATCATGTTCACCTGTGAACAAAGGTTAAATTAAAAACGGGTCTGACTGTGTTTGGAACTCTTTCATCTTGAATTCTACAACAATTTTGCTTAAGATATTACGTTCAAGTAAGTAAGTGTTACTAGCGAAAAGAGTTTTTAACGTTCATCTTATACTCTTTCGTTATTACGATGAAGTGACCAAAAATTATCAAGACAAATCTACACATTTTCCGATTTCTCAGATTTCAAGAGCACCAAGCAAAATGAACGGATTTCATATTTCTCTATCAACCTATCGCGGAGTCTTCAAATATTTTATAAATAGAGACAAAACCGTTAGTGCTTGCATTTATTTTTTTCAGCGATATCTATTGGTGGAATTAATAAAGTTATGCGCAGCATCAATGTTGATGATATTGACCTTCCTCTACCTAAAATAACAGTTCCACTTTCTGAATACTCATGGCCATAAGGTTTTCCCGTGGACAGTGTGATATCGCCAAAGTGTTTCGAAATGCAGAAGAAGTACGAAAATGGGTAAGATGATAGGATAGCTGCCAAATTAGAATCGTTCTTTTGATAGAGTATCGCCATTTTGCCAGAAAGATGGAAAAAGTAGTAGAAAATGATGGAAAATACTTTGATTAACATATGTTGTGCAGATTTTTGTCAATAAATGCCTTTTTCAAGTGAAATAATGATCAAAATATATGCTAGCACCTAATATAACGCCTTCGTTCTTCGACTAAAATTTTCTGTTCTAATTTTTCGATATTTGAAGCGCAAACAGAGATGACTGCTGTAAACAAAATGATGCAATCATCCTCTTAATATAAATACATCACCGCAACATTTAAATAACTACTAGTTTACACACGGAGTGTTTGCAGATATTTCAACGTAACTAAATGTTTACGAGCTATTAAAATGCCATTGGCGTCAGTTCTCAAAGAGTATGGATTTGTACACAATTTGTTTATGCAAATATACAATACATCAATCAATAATTCCCGGGACTGATGAGAGAGGAAACATTGTTATTGACACACTTCAACGATATTCAGCAATATGTTCTCCTTTAAAAGCGATGACGTCAAAAGCTCGACTCCACTTTTATAGAACGATTTGGTATTTGATTTAGATTTATTTCCTTACACAGTCCGTTTAAACGTTTACAAAAGATGACAACCGCTGAAGACCAGATATGGCGAATGCGGGCGATGTCGTCGTCTAGTACTTGTCACGTTCTAAAAAGAATACCGATTTTTTTTTAAACAGGACGTCCACGTGAAGTTTCGGAAATAATTGACCGATGTGTTCAAACACACGTAAGGAAGACATGAAGGTAGTTCCAAAAATATCTGACCTGAATTGTGCAAGGTTTAAGGGTACTATGTTCCCCAGTGTGAAAAAACCATTCCCCCACTAGTGAAAAAACCATCGCCCGGTCCAGTCAAATTCGCGAATAATTTCTCTACTTCGTTTACACTAATAAAATATGAGATGGCAAAGGGAAAACGAGGTACGATGAGCTGCCACGACACACAGGTCGTAGGAAGTAAGCTGGCCAGAAATTGTGAAGGAATTGTGTTGACTGTAACAGAACTAATGAACAACTGATAGGCCTTTAAAAAGTTCTGTATGTCGCATATTGAATTTGCAAAAGATGTGCGAAAGATGGATACCGCACTTGTTTAAAGTGAATCAAGGGCAGTCACGTGCGGGCGTTATAACCATGTGTATCTGATGTTTCGCACCCATAAAAGAAACTTTTTGTTTCGATGGGGCCATAGTGTTATGGTTGACACCAAGAAACAGTGAACTCAATAAATCGAATAGGGAGAAGGTGGAACGTACCAATTCGCATGTCTGGAGATAAAGCCAAGGTCGAACATCTAAACGGCGTTTCGTAAGATATTCCCTGAGCTTTTGGAGGAACATTTACCAACAATGACGAGGTGGCGTCTGTTGTTTTGGGGAGCCCCTCGGCTCCCGTTGTAAATGTGCTTTCGAAGCTACTGAAAGTCGTTGCAATCGATCAAAAAGAAGGTTCGATATAGCGAATAAAGACACTTTTTTGTTTCCTGTGTCAAATTGACTACTTCTAGGACTACCCTCGTATCATGTCCATGCACATGTATCCTGCTAACGAACCCTGTAAAGCATGAATTATTTAAATGTTTGGATTTAAAGTGCAAATTTCTACAAATCTTAATCGATGGATACATACGCACATACAACACAGTTAGTTGTATGTAGTAAACATTTGACATGCGGGCGAAAGCATATTAATGCGTAGAACGGTCCGTTTTTTCGTTTATGTATTGTTTGCCAAAAACATTAATATGCGATCACATCTGTCTCACTGTATTTTAATTCGTAATTTTTAGAAATACTTTTCAAAATATTTCTTTTTTTGTTTTCGGATTATTAAAAAGTTTTTAAAAGTCCTTTGATGATTTTTTTTTATACATTTGTAAAGATAAATGATTATATACATACCATGATTGCTGAATTTGAGTTAGCATCGATTCACTGAAAAGAAAAATCGTATTCAAGCATTGGATCTAAATTAAAAATTTAAACAAATTCAACAAGTAAAAACAGTATATTCAGAAGCGACCGAATCTTTTGTACCCTTCACCGTTATCATAAGCAAGACTAAAAATAAAAGAATAATCTAAATTTTCATTCTCAATCATGTTGAGTAGGCGTGGCTGATATTTTCTGTCTTTCCAGGATACAGCTAGAAATTTATGTCGTTAGAGTTTATGGGTAAAAAACACACGATATAAATGCGCGTTCTTTTGCACGCGCACTTCAGTCATTCGCAATGACTTCGAATATTTTTGCCAAATTTGAAAGATATCTCCATGTTTGCGATCATAAGGACGTTTACACTACGTTTACTATAGCACGAATGGACTGGCGGACTGACAAATATTTCTAGAAAGATTCAGATTTGATGCAAATCAATAATACGTAGACCTTATATGGTCTCTAAAGCTTCTTTCTGTGTGCTGCACACATTTTGATAGAATAGTGAAGACTTAATATTCTATAATATTATGTAGGCGTGCTTTATCCGCTGTGATTTATCACCAAGGAGAAAAAAAAGCAAATCATTTCTACTTTTGAAGACATAGGTGGTCCCAGCTTAAGTTGGAGTGTGATTGTGCCCTTCGACCCATTTGGCCTAATTTCAATACCAACCTGAGCACAGGCGAACAAACAGATCTGTCCGAGCCTCCTGAGGCAAATGTTTCGACAAAACAAACATACCTCTCATCCTTGGGCGATGGATATACAAATTACATAATTTCATGGAATATTACTTCAAACCCTTCATTAAATCAATCAAACCCAACAATATAATGATCATATTTAAAGAACATTTTTTTTTTACAACTTGGCAGTAAGATGTTAGATAGCGACTCCACAACAATTCATTTGATCCAACTGGATTTTGGAAGGGCTTACGGTAAAGTACGAAATTTCAAAGAAAAATTTGTATCCGTTCACGTTATTGAGTGGATCTGGCCTGATGAAATGCGTTGGTCATTTTATTAGGCGTGCATTACGCGATTTCACATACCGCAGCACATAACCACAACTGCCATCTTTTTGTTGCTGTCGAAATCTGATCGTAGTGCAGTGAACAAATATTCATTTAAATTTCGTGTGTACTTTAAAATTACGAATAGTTTTTTTTTTTTTTTTTGGTGGATTGCTTATACTTTTTATATTTTGTATTTCATCATGATGTTGAATTTCATACTTTTTATTTTAATGAAAACTTGTAATTAACTCATTTCTTCATTTATACATACATGTGGAAGGGAATTTCATAATAAAATTATTATCATAAAATTTTACAGAGCAAGACTTGATTTTTTTTTAACATGGCACGCATTGCATTGACTTACATCATTTCATGGTATCGGGAAACGGGCAAACAATTCCCTGCATCAACGTTCGCTTATTGTGTCCTCAGTGTCTGTTCGTTGAGATCGCGAAATGACTGCGCTACTTTCCGTATAACATGACGAATATGACTACGACTATCGACACGGATTTTTATTACCTAAACGTAGAAGGATATTTCCATTCATAAATCTACTAAAATATAGCACATCAAAAAACGTCTGATAATTGAATGCAGCAACCTATTATAAAAGTCTCAATACAACGGCGATAAAGTTTCGGTACGGCGCGATGGATATATTTTTAATTCATATATATATTTAAGTTTAAATTACGTTATTCTGCATGATGTTTTAGTTTAAATAAAAAAATGAAAAATACAGTACTAAACGAATTGACCATGTTAAACGGGGAACACTTGTACTTATGACCAACCTGATGACTCTCTCATATTGCAATAAACAACTCTGTGCCCGCAATAGATAACGGTATAAATAACTTAAATTACGTTAAATACCTAGCGTGCACTTATGGCTATAATCCTATGGCCTATGGGTCCTAACAATATGTTCTAAACAACATAGGAGAAATTTAGTACAATTAATATTATAAACAAATTGCTTTTGATATTTTCTTGAGTGGTCTACCATCTCTTCCTTGTAATGTAATCAAATATCACACATGGATATATATATTGAAGGGCTCAAAGCAACAGATAGAGGCGTAACTGCTGGTTTGTCGGCAGCACCCTTTTTTTGAATTTTGATAGGCTGAGTTTTTTTTGGAATAATGAAGTGCTTCAACAAAGTTTTTTAAGTTCTCCAACAACACAACAAGAACACATTTTCTCCTCTCTTTGAAATAAATTAATGTTGTTGCTTAAAAGTGTGTTTACTTCCATCGGGAAGGATTCGCATACATTTGATAATTTATTATATACTTTTCTCGTTTGAAGGTATGATAGCAATCAGTCACGTGATGTCAGCCCAAGTCGAACTCTTTTTTCGTCGTTGTTTTAGTTTTACTTTTATTTATTTTTTTAATTTTTTTTTTTTTTTGCTTTTTTAATTAAATCTATGCTCATAGACTGCGACCAAAATAACGAAATTGATTATGATCTTTAATTAAGAGCTAAAAAATATTTTCAATTTGACACAGAGTACAACGTTTTTGATTGAATCTAATGAATTCTCGGGAATGTGTTCACAAAAGAGAAAAGAAAGAGAAGCACAGAACAGAAAGGACTTTGAAGGAATGTGGCAAATAAAAACATTTAACTCAAGGGAAAGACCGGAAAAAGTAGCAAATGAAATAAAATGGCAAGGAGAGCCCTCTTAACGAGAGAGAAGTAGACATACTATTACATTTACTTTGTTGATGTAAATGGCCAATGAATAGAATAAAAACTATACTGGTAAAGACTCACTTAATACCATTAAACCAAAGACAAAAGGAATTTTTTTTGGTAGCAAGGAGTCAGCAATGAAGAACTACAAGAATTTAATTAAAATAATCGACAGCTATTGTTTTGTTACATTAAAGGATTCCAAAGTCATGAATGTATTGAAAAGAAAACAGAAGAAGAAAACATACATGAAAGAATTTATGTTTTATGGCAAAACACACAAATACAACTTCTGTGTAAGAAGATGTATCGTTCTCGTACTAGTTTTCTAAAAATGAAACTTTCCAAGTGTAGACAAGATAAAGAGGAAGCACCTCACTAATCATATATCCATGCTTTAGGCAGCCATAGAAAATGTTATTCGTGAAAACAAAGAATTTTGGACGGAAAAACAAAAACCCAACTTTTAACCCATTACCAAATTAAAATTGACAACAAGAAGGGAAACGGGATGGCGAATAAGATCCAACTAATAAGAACAAAGTCTAGGTTATGCGCAATTTGCGAGAATCCAAATCAAAAAACTGACTTGCATCATCAAATTACACACTTTTATGCTTCCCTGCATGAATTCATAATCTTGAATAGACAAAGGGAAACCATGCCAAGCATTATTATGATATAAGCATATAATATTAAGGGAGTCATCAAAATGCCAACTTATCTTTATTTGCAACCACGTTTGCTTGCACGTAAGGATTTTGAAAGCTTTCACATCATTCTGTCACCGAAAATGTAAACTGAACTGCGAATTGTCGCTCCACTTGTTGTCATCTTATGCTGATATCATCATCATCACCATCATCATCGTCATCGTCATCGGCATCATCATCATAATTCGATCTATTGCCCGATGTTCTTATGTTTTTAAATTCTAATGTTTCGTAATCATAACTGAACTTTTTTAAAATAAATCTAAAAAAAGTATAAATGTTTTACGTCTAAGAAGTAATAACTTTCCTGTGAATGAAAGTCTGAAATGGGAAGATAAGTAAGCAAATAGAGGATGGTTGGAATTGTTATCTCTAAAATATTGCTCCGTGGGTCTTATATCTGCACGCACCATCGAAAAATAGGGGTACGTTCACTCCGTTCAAATGTTTGCAATATCCAGACGAAGGAGACTTCAAACCCACCTACGAGTGTATATACCTGCTCTTGGTCGGTATTGAAATGTTAACCGATTTAAGCATATCCGCCTGCGTTTCCGCACTTGGTAACATGAGAAGTACGGGGTACTGTTAAAAATGAGCAAAGCCAGTCAAAGAACATACCTACAATATAACATAAGCTCAAATCATCTTTCCTTTCAAATGCAACAAAAATTGGGATTTCTGCTCGTTTGCAAATTCGCAAGAAACATAACAAACTGACGTCATTTCTAGAGCTATTAACGGTGAGTAATGAAAGGTGGATAACCCATATAGAGACAAACGAAAAATTTCACATCCGGTAGATCTAAGTAGAGAATGGCTTTACAACCACCGGCTCTACAATACGCAGTCCAGAAAACACGATTTGAAAAAGGAAATGTTGCCGTATGCCACGCTAATAACGTCTTTAATGATCTGTCATCAACTAAGGCAACTTGATTGAGGTATTTGTTAGCGCATTTCGCTCAGTGAAGATTTTTAAATTCTTTTCACGAAGTTCACGTGCTATATATAGACTGAAAAATTGGAAGATTATTTTTCAATACCAATAAATTTGTTTGCTAACATAAAAGCGCATTATTTTTGAAACCAAACCTTCATAAGTACAAACTTCTAGAGTGATTCATCTTTTCGAAAACTGGGCTTTTTATACATTAAACATAAAAAAACCATCTTTATATAGACATGACAACATAACATATGCTTGCAGGCACAAAGATTTATGTGAGTGTATAAAAGCACATGTAATTAAGCAACCTTACATTACCACTACATGCGCATGCGCTTTATACAAGTTTCAATAATGTGCCCATCTACAATTTATTATTATTATAAAACATATCAAGAATGAGTGGCAAAATTGATGCATACTTCCGCGCCAGTCCTTGTGCGACTGTATTGGCAACGAGAATAATATTAAGAAGCCCATACTTTGTACATCATGGACAAGACCGTGCCTTGTCTGTTGTGTTAAGGGACACTGCATGGACAGATGAACAGACGAACATGCTTAGATGCATTCTGAATTTGAAATTGGACAAAAATTTGTACATTTTATGGAGTTTTTGAAGCTAGCTTCTGCACATTATGAGAGTATTGACACACTATAATATTGTAATTTGATCTGTTGTGCTTACGACAAAATCAATTTTTTGTTCCTTTGAAAAGCAGAGATGTTCTCAGTTAACGTGATACGGTGGTGGTACGTAGACCGCAGGCAGTGTCAGATTATGTTGCACTATGATCGCGTCGGTTGACCGGTTTGTCCCATCTTCAATACCAACCTGCGTGAAAGAACTTCTATTATTTTTGGCGACAGCTTTTGTCGACTGCTTCAATTTTGCGACCACGAGAAAGCTTACAACAGATATTACACAGGCGGACAGACGGGCATGCTTATGCGAGTATATATACTTTGTGGGGTCACTGAAGCTTCTTTCTGGGCTTTGCAAATGCTTTGACAAAATGAATATACCCCAGTCATCCTTGGGCATTACCCAAGTTTAACAAAAAAAACTAATTTTCCAAATATTGTTGCGAATAATTGGCAAACTGTAGTAGACATCTAACTTTAAAACCGTGCAGATGTTTATTCCACCTACAGATGGAAAAGTTCTTTTAATCGCACAACTACTACTATATCATGATCAATGTAAATAGAAATGCATTATTCGTTCTAAACAGAAAAAAATTTTCTTACTTGGAAAGATTTTTGCTTGTTTTGCTTTAGCGGAAAGAAAATTTTGTTTTGCTTAAATTTTTAGAACAAATTTTAAATTATTACTATTACTAAAATATCGTAACGAATAAAAAGGTACGGATTGATTCATTTATTGAATATTCGTAATAAATTATTTTTATCATAATAATGTATTAAAATAAAGTTCACTCTACAGTGAAAAATTCCAATTAATGATTTTTATTTCATAGAAAACCACAATGCACCTGACACTCTCTCGTAGACATTTGCCACTGAATACTAGGTATGTGAAATTTTTCCCGGAATATTCAGAGATATAAAATTACATTTTATTTTTAATTTTATGCAGTAACACTGCCAACCCTTTTTCCACCTGTCATTTTTTTCAACAGTCACTAAATCAAAAGTGACAGATGAAGTTTTGTTTGCAAAAATTTATACATATTTGAAAAATAAAAATGTATGTGACAACCCATGCGACAATAACAAAATTCTCTGTGTCACGAATATTTATCAATCAATGTCAATTTTCAAACAGAAATCTATAAACAATTTCTTTCTCTGAATGTATATATATATATATATATATACGTATATACGCATGTGTATATATCTAAATACATATATATTTACATAATTGTGTATTGCGTAGAGAATACATGTTTTTATGCGATGCTAAACGAGACGTCTCAGGTTATTTATATAACTGCCATACACGTCCAATGAATCCCCGAATTTGAATAGGAGTTCGGTGGTAGCGAAATAGAAAAATATATTTATCATTATGAAGGATGATCGTTTGCTCTGGTCATTTTAAGATGTGTGCAAACTTTTTGATAAATGGTCCAAACCATCGCAGTGACACATATGTTCATAGAATATAATTTTTATTACAGTGATTAGCTAGGGCATGTGGAGTTATTGATTATATTCAAGTACGGAAGAAAGCCTTTGCAAACACTTTTAAAGTAAAAAGTTATATAAGGGCTTACACTAATTACAGGGCACGTGGATAAAGTGAGCTCAACAATCTGGTTAATATTTCTCGGCGAAGATTTTAGATACATTTTTATTTAGAAGAAAATACATAAATCGAAAGCAACCACCATGCGTTTTGTCTGCAAAACATAGAAAGAAGAAAACTTGTTCTTTTTTAACTGTAACGACTACAGCTTTGCTCAGACATATTGGAAGGGTGGTCAAAATATCACATTTTGACGGCTATATACAATGAATTGCACAGCGACGAGATAGACTAAATTATTTATAGAACTATATGACATGATTGGCTTTCCAACATTGCGGATTACAATGACAATGTGTCCACGCCCTCGAACATGTTCAACTGCATTCGAAGGAGATAACAAAAGTTAGCAACAGATATCTGGGTATGTAGGTCTATGCAATACTTTGTGAGCATCAAAGCCATAAGTTCGTTTTGAGCTCTCATATAATAGCGTTTGAGAGTATCGTAGTCTTGCTGCCATCGCACATATAGTATTTTCTTACGTAAGCAGCAAAGAAGATATCGCCAGATAACGATATGGAAAAAATGAAAATCAACCGTTCGTTTTATCGAAAGGCACATTATAACGAGTCGTAAATCTTTGATTTCTGCTTGTGGCCCCGTAGCTGTACTGGAGAGTTTAAAAATTAATCTGTTGTAAATACAAATAAAATCCCTAGGGTGAGCTAGACTGATGAGGACAGATTTCAAAGTTCGATTCGCCACACATGGCCTATCAAGTGATATGTCCATGTCGATCAGGTATTTAATTTTTACCTACCGTTTTAATAACAAATGGCTAAATGAATTTGAAGGTCAATAAAGCAAAAGGTGTATTACGCCTTAAGCCTTAGGAGTATTGGCATTAAATCACATCTGGAACAACAAATTTTTACATTTTACACACCCTACGGTATAGAATATAATAAGTTTAAGCGAATGTAACACACAGAAATACTTTAAAGGGGGATGCCTTTTATTATTCAGAACCATTTTCCGACTCGATACAAGCTTTTCTGTTTGTCTCTCTGTCCGCCTGATTTCTGTCTCTCCACTTAATACTATCGTCAATTTAGGCAAAACAATTTTTCGACGAAATTTAGTTTACTGAAGTTTTTTCGCCGAAAACCAAACTCTACGTGCAAATGGATTGGATCGGACCATTTAGCAGCATGCGTTTTCTTTTACTTGTTCGTTAGAAAAGTGAATTAAGAGCTTCTTTGTTACGCTGAAAAGATCAGTTAGTAGTTAATAATTGCGCTTAAGTTGAAGACTATACAAATACAAAACTTTTCAAAGTTACTTGAACATTGAAATGTACGCTGGAATTTCTTCAAACAAGTTTTGAAATGTGGAAGGAAAACCCACTTGTTCATTGGAAACGGCTACCTCTTTAAGAAATATTGAAGAAATGCATACACACGACGAATTAAAAGCTTTTTGTTTCAATCGACTCGAATTTAATTTAAACGCCTTTTAAGATAGTTTGCTAATCGAGTTCTATGAAAACTATGTAAAGAGTACTTGAGATTCCATTTAAATTCTATGTATGTACATAATAATATAAAATTATGTTTCTTTTTCAGTTATTTTAATATAACAAACAATTTAACGGACATTTAAACTGAATATTCTATGCGAACGTCATTACTAAGCAATATTACAAAATTATTTTCATCTCTCTGGCAGTCTGTCTATCTGCCTGTCTGTCGTTTCGGAACTTTGTTAGAGGAATAATACAGAAAAGAGCACGAATTGCTGAGCAAGCAAAGCATGAAATTAAAATGCAATGAAAAACTCATTGTGTGACATAAATACTTTCAGTCCTACGAGCTACACACCTTTTAATATACTTTTTATGCTTTCCCTTTTTTTTCCTTTTTATTCTCTCCTCTCATCGTGACATTATTGACGCACACACACACACACACACACACACGCGCGCGTACATGTAAAAAACGCCAGGTCAGAACCACGTCCATATCTTTAATGTATATAATAATAATAATAATAATAATAATAATAATAATAATAATAATAATAATAATAATAATATTACAAATACTCTATTTTCTGTTGCTGTTGTTTATAAATTCATTTCGTTTAGTAAGCGCCCATCATTGTGACAAAGTGTGAAATTTTTCAACACCACAGGCAAATATATTCACTCAACACGGCACAACATGACACAACAGAATTACTTAGTACCCAACCGTTTTACTTTGTATTGTATTCTTATTTAATTTTCCTTTTTAGGACTAAAGCCAAATAATAGCAAAGATCATCTATATCCAAGAGCAAATGGGAAAAGAAAAAAAAAAAGTTTAAAAATTCAAAAAAAAAGAGAAGAAAATCGTTCAAAATCCAAAGCCAGCCAAATACGAACATTTTGCCTACAGCAGCAGCAAGCTGTTATGTTGGCAAGAAGTCAAACGAGCTTTTTCACAAGAAACACTTTATTAAAATATTGAAATTTATTAAATTGAACCTTCATCGTATACCGAATATAGTGCAAGGTACATAAGATCTTTTATTGCTTCTGTCTTTCTCCATGTTTTTATCAATCTTTGAATTTTTATAATAATCCTGTGGAGATATAACTTTAGATTTAATTATGTATTTTGGCACCAACATCAAATGAATAAATAAATATTAATTTGTTTACGTTGCTAAAGCCGAAATTTTCAAATACTTCTTACCACTTTTCATCAACAAATATTATAATAGTTGCGCCCTTCGTTTATATGAAACTCATAAATTCTGGAATACTCTATACTGATTAACGTAAAGTTTGACCATGTACCGGTATCTGCTGTTGGGAGCTTATAAAGTCACAGGTGACAGTCCATAAGCCAGGTTTAAATTTAAATATGATTCGTCTGAAAATGACAATGAAGTGACAGACAAGATGTAAAGAACAAAATTATTTATTATTTTTAACCCCGAGTTCTTTAACAGAAGAAGCGAAGCAAAGCACTTATGAACTTTTTTAGTAAGAAACGTTATATTATTTTCCAAGATGTTAAGGAAAGTGCAACTTATGTCTCTGTTCTTTTATACCTATCCTTATCCTGTTTTACAAAAATTGTCAGCTTTATAACTTTCAAATTAACAGTTCAAAAATTCAGCATAGCAAGGGCAAGAATCAATTATCAAATTCGTGCCTTAAACTTATGTTACCTGAGTTTACTTTGATATCTTATGGTAATAGTGTAAAATGATATATTCTTTAACGCAAGTATTTCAGACTGAAAGAGAACTGACTTCTTGCCGGACACTTTGACTCTCTGGCTTATGCTATTTATCACGAACAAATTCATCTTTCCGCTCACTCATTAAAGATGACTAGAAATTAAAAGAAACACTAAAAATAGTCAAAGAATAAAAAAATAGATTAAAAATAGAATAAATAAAGGAAATAACGAAAAAAATTAGGGAATTAAAATAGAATAAATGGAAGATAAGAACCAAGCAAAAAATGAAATAAAAACGAAAAAAATAGAACCTATCATTATCATTAAGAAATATATTTCATAATCACTGAGTAAATCTTTCACAATTATTTTTTCTAAAGTTGACAAATTATTTCTAAAGTCATTGTCGAAAATTTCAGGTGTCGCACGACATAACCCAACAAATATTGATGGCACATGCACGAAGTGAAAAATAATTGGCAACATCTGTCGCAGTTCTGCGGCCAAATTATGCATAGATGTTGCTCTACACAGGTGTGCGTCCGTTTAGCTATGAAAAAGTAAGTAAGATCATCACCACTTCGCCGTAATACTATTACTCAACGAAATTTTTGTCGCCAAATCCATAAACTTGCAAGATTTTTTCATATAATGGTTTTTTTTTTTAAATGAAGAGAGGGGATGACCGAGAAAGTGAGCCGCCCTGAAAGATTTTTGATAGAGTTCATCCATTGATTGGACCAAAAAACATCAGTATGTCAATTTCATGAAAATGTCTTAAAAATTGCTACCTGAATGTTGAACACAAGGACACGGAAGTAGAGATCTGACGGAAAGACGAACTTACAACTTCTGAATGGGTCGGTATGGCAAAAGGTGGGTTTACCTTAAGTCCTTATGCATGTTACATATATTCGCATGAATTTAATGTACCATAAAATGTGTAGAGTGTAAGAGAAGGAGGAACACCATTTGCTTCGTTGACTATTAGAAAAAATCTCGCAATTTTATTGCAAATTATCAAAAAGTTTTTTCACATACAATTCGTCGGAAAATTTAGTGATCAAATGGCAACCACCTTTCCGTATCCTCGCGATTGTCGTTGCAGGAGATGATTTCCCGTTACCGGCATTGTTGTACGTTCGCGGATTAAATTCTCAATGCGGGAGAGTTTACTTTGATCGTATTAAAGGCGAGTGTATTACACGAACAGTGGGTTTCCCCTGAGTGGTTGGTTTTATAAAAAAGAAATAAATAAATAAATAGGGGAGTACATTAGCCATTGAAACAGCAAACGGTGAGAGTTGGAGGACATTATCTGCCGTTGATAATCTAAAAATTGATGGATAGACGATTTGGGAAGCGAATAATATAAGCATTGCACGATAAAAGGAAGAAGTCAAGAAACACAAGAAAGTGCAACTTCAACCCGCAATGCTTAACGAGTGAAGATTTCAAACTTCGCTAGATCAAGTCTCATTTTCACATGAAACGAAGTAAAGACAATAAAAGAAGTATAACGTGAGAATTGTTTGCAGAGGAAGAACATATACCTTGGAATTGGAAGATTCGTAAATATTAATATTTTCCACTACTACTGTTGCTGATCCTGGTATCGACTCTAAGCAACTTACGCTGTATTGCTGCTGTTTATATATATATGTAGGCGTCGTCAAGTTTTTAACTCGTTGTGGATGTTTTCCCTTTTGCGTAACCAGTCGAGTCAATTTTCTTTAAACTTAAGTATAAAATATAAGTGTATATATAAATGTATGTAGAAAATATAAACTTTTCCTTTTCTGAAAACTTAGACTTTCTTTCTTTGAAAAGAAAACGGAAAAACGCAATAAAAATTGTAACCTTTCCTTGCAATACTAACGAATCGCTTTTGTACAGGTGGGGAAGCACAAGTTAGTTCGCAAATTAAATTTCAGTTATTAAACCATCAATTCAATACACAATTAAGAAGTTCATAGTAAAACTTTGAAAAGTTGTACGTTATGTAAACTTTTGACAAAAGTGCCAAAAACTTTTCTTTCTTTCGTTAGCAACATGCAGTCGGTCTCTCCTTTCTTCCTATTTATGAGATGCCAACAACGTCAACTATGCACTTGTTCAAGTGACAGGCAGACACATATGCTTTGGCAAAGTTAATATTCTGTTACTGGTATATTATGCGTACATCAGCGTAGGTATCAACAGAACGTGTCTGTTTTTCTTTTATTGTATATGAATGAACACAGAATATTTTTTGTAATAAGTTTGTGAAAGGAGTACATGTTTTCATTGTTTGTTTTTATTATAGGGAAAATGTTAATTGATTTAAAATTCATCTGAGTATTTTCTTTCAAATGATTGTTAATGTTTAAGCATTAACAAAGAAAAGAAGTTGAAGAGCAATATGTACACATAGGAAGTACATTATCTTACCATTATTGCCGGGACAACGTAAGCAATTTCCAAACAATTTCCATCTACGCTAATATCTTCATGTTACCTTAAAATTTTGGGGATGAAAAATTTGTTCGCTACTAATAATGTGCTGTAATATTTTTGAGTTCTCTGTGCATTTGGTATCCTTTGAGACTACATGTACATAGAGGGGAGTAGCGAAGTAGTAAGAAGAAGTAAGATTGGACTAAGACAAGGCTCGTTTGCAGCTAAAAGATGGATATTAGGACATTATTATCGATAGAAACAAAAAATTCAACCGCGATTTTTGCGGAAATTTGCTCCACTTTTAGCTAAAACCGTATACCGCAATATCACTTTTTGGAAATATGGTTGTTCGAAATGACAGTGATAGCAGCATATACAAGTCACAAAATATGTATGATTTTTCTGACAAAAGAGTTCGTAAGACCGACATACAAGCAATCACAACACAACTTTACTCAAAAGTGTTGATATGTTTCAAAAGAAAGACTGGCAAAAAACTAAAATGAAAGCCCGGAAAAAGCACGGCTGAATCTGTACTTCCTTAATGATAGATAACCTACTATATTGTACTCAAGTGGTTGCTTCACAAACTATTCAATGAGTTATAGGTTAATAAATATTATCACAGTGCATCCAAACGAACCCTTCTTGAGTTTAACGGAATTTCACTAAATGATTGACATTAAAATAATTCCGGACCCTTATGCCTTTCAAATGTATTATACATACATACATAAACTGGAAACTAGGCCGAATAATACAATTACAGCAATAATAATTTTTAGATAGATAGATAGACACGTAAGAAAATAATGGCAATACAAGAAATATGTTAAGCCTACTTATAAAAAATAATTTGCAAGAAAAAGGACAACAAATGCTGGTGTACACAATGAATGCATGAATGAATATATGTAATGAATCTTCAGAAGCTGAAAAAATTTTAAAATTAGAAAATTTTAAAGAGTCTCCATACGTTTAGTTTGTAGTACGTGTAGCTTGTGGAATAGACATTAAGTCCCGGAACACATGTAGACGTGAATCAAGTACGGACGCATACCTTTTGGAGAAACTGTACTTGATGCTTATTTTTTAATTATAAAGAGTTAAGTAGTCCGCATATATCTATCGAAACTCGGAACGTCGGATAATTTTAAAATTTCATTCATGAGTGTCTGATGGAGCGATGATCAGTGATTACAAGTTATTAGAATTCATTCACAAAGAAGTCAAAACCACCTGAAAAGTTGCAACATATTGGAATAGGGTGTCAAATATTTCAACGTTATATATATTGCATAAATAGATATTAAAAATGCTGGCGCTAAAATAGTCGCACAAAGCCTTATAAGGCGCTAATCATTTACATTAAAACATTGCGGAGATACCGATGTAAAATACGAGCCAATATTGTAATCATCGATGAAAGCGATTATGAAAATTATTTCTTCCGACATAGAAACGCGTTTTATTTACTTTTCTTATTTATATTACTAACTACTGGAAGTTTATCCAGGCATACCAACAATCTTCAGACGTAGCAATGATTATAAAAACACATGTACACTAAGAGGGCTAACCAAGTACAGATTGCTTACAGCTGTTATTAATGGCATGCATGACGTTGGTAGGACTGACAAGACGAAAAAGTCACTTTTAACAGAACTTCTTTTACTCAGAGAGAACTATAAATCCTCTTAAAAACTCACTTAGATTTTGAACGAAAATTTTAAATCTTCAAAGATAATTTAAATTTAACTAATCTGTCGTTTGTTATCCCATGTCACGTCAAATAAGAAGAAATTAATTAGCTGGGACTCGAGAATGAACCTTAATTGGTTCATTCTGTGCAAACAAAAAAAATTGCTTAGAGCGATGAGAAGAATTAAAATAAAGAAAAATCAAAAATGTACATGAGGTTGCTCAACAGGCTGACTTCTAATTCTCTTTATGTTGACGATGTTGTCACTTTATACATTTAATCCATTAATATGTTTCGATAACCTTTTAGCAGGAGGAGGCACAACAAGTAGGAGCAACAGTTGAAGAGGATAAAATTAACTAAATAGAAAAAAAAAAAAACGACTTAATCGCTTATATTGCAAGTCAACAAATAGTTATTACACAGAGACGGCTGTAATGGTCGCCGCCAATGGAGGCTTTTTTATTGGTGAAGAAATGAAATTTCACTATACATAGGATGATTTCAAGTTTGAAAATATAAACATTACCAAAAGCTTTCTTTTTCCTTTCATAACGGTAAAGTGAAATTAAAGATACTTTGAGTATTGAGTGATTGCCTTCGCAGCAATTTCTCCACGCTGTACAACTATGTAGATGCTGCACTACACAAATAATGGAAAGGTCTAAGCAACACTTTGAAGGAAAATTTGATCCAAATCTCACTAAGAAGTGTGTTTTATTTACGTTAGTTTTCGGAATCACAAAATGGATCGCTCTATACTTGAAAGGTCTCCTATTAGCAATCACATCACTGGGTCATACAGTTTCCATTCAATTGTCTTGAAATCGTTAGTGTTGCTTTAAAATAAGATTTTTTCCAATGATCACATAGTATTTTTACGCTGAATTATTCTTTGACCAATTTACGGACGGTATGTAACAAGGGAGATAGTCCGCAGTTTTTTTGTAAATTAATTTTTTTCAATCAATCGTTTTTTACAAAAACGATTTTAACCGCTATTTTTAGTGTACAGTAAGGGGGACTAATGAAAATAAAGATAATGTTACGAGAGCTACACTGACAAACTTTCATAACGTAGCCTTCATAACCTAAAAATTCGAATATTAACACAAATTTCTGGTTTTATATTCAACACCGAAGAATGGGGAGAATGGGGAAGAAAGCTTCAGAAAGACATAATTCATCAGATTGAAATTCTGAATCATTGAAGCCATATCTGTCCATATGTACGTATGTATGATGTGTGTTGTTCATACATTCCTGGTCGCAGAAATGGAGATATCGTCTTCACATTTGGTAGAATCACTGAAAATTTCTGCGCGCAGATTAATACTGAAAATTGTAAAGTGAACGCAACTTCCTTTTCTAAAAGAGAATTTGGAGGTTCTTGGTCATTGCTCACAAATTATAAAAGATAGAGGGCTGAAACTTTGCACATTTAATTTGCAAAGAACTTTACTATTTATGCACCAAAATAGATAAAATTGGGCATGTCCACATCATAAGATAAATCAAGACAGAATGCTTAAGATGATTTTGTACATTTTTCAAATGAAGATATATTATGCGCTTAAAAATGCGCCCATTCTAAAATAAATATTGTGGACATCACGGTCTGGTGGATTATTTTTTTCTTAATAATATCACCGATATAGATATCAAATAAAAGGACTTGGAGAGTAGAAGGCGCCAAGGTAAGTGTGTTAATTGTAAATTAATTAAGGTAAATGTCACGACGTGGCGGATAAATTTTTTCGTAACAATACCTTGTACTGAACTAAAAGGTGAAAGGCAAATTTTATCCCAACATTCACTTTTTAATAACCATATATAAAACCAAGGGGCGCTAAACATTTTAATGGCGGTGAGTATGCGAGATTCGTTCACGGCCGACTATAGTTTTCTTACTTATTTTTGTTTTAATACAAAAGGTGAGAGACAATTTCTTACTTATTTTTCACCAGAGTTTTAGTTTAATGACTATTTGATGATAATTCATTATAAAACCCCCCTATGAAATTTTAAATATGTTGCTATATAAGCATAAATAAATCTTAGCTTTCAATTCGGTTAAGCATTTCCCCCTTTATTCGGCTTAAGGACAAAGAAATGGTAGCTTTTATAATATATATATACGTGTATACATATGGACGGTCAAAATAAAGGAAATAAAAAACGAATCATGGAAAACGAACAATGCGAGGATAAGCTTCAGCGATATGTGGCCAAAACATACGGCTATAAAAAGCCATTTCCGCCACAAATGAATCTACGTGGACTTAAGTCAATACCATAAACCCATCTGCCATTATACCATACATAAAAGCATTTAAAAGAAGCAACCAACCAACAAATACTGCTTGTACATCATCCTGAGCCTCAAACCAACATGTATCCATCTACCCATCTGTCTATCTGTCCGTTCGGCCGTACAAACGGAAGTACCATAACATAAGCGGATTATGTCATTTCTCGTAACTCGGCATGTTTTTCGTTACATTTAAGTATTTGATGTTTTTTTTACTACTTCTCTTAAATTTATTTTTTTTTTCCAATATTTCTTTCTCTACTTTTACTCATATGCTGACGGCACACTCGAGTTTTTATACTCAATACGCAAAAGCTGAACGAGTTATAATGAATTTGTCGTCTGGTTTGTTAAACTTACCAACTCTTCCCGAAAACTTCATCAACTATATTATGTATTAGGACAAAGTCTGACACTTCTCAGCTATTTCCTTATGTCTGTCCATCTGTTCAGGTTGTTTATGGTCTTAAGAAAATTGAAGTTAATGCTTTCGTTTCATGAAATTTATATTCTCATTCTATTAAAAACTCATTAAATTATTATACAGATGTAGCGGGACTCAGGGCAATACAAACTGCACCAAATAATGAATGCCTGCTAGAAAAGAACGAAGTTCCGTGCATTTGGTTCATAAAATCGAAGAATTGATGAGAGATTAAGTTTAATCGATAAATATTTTAAACTTAAGGGTGCCCAAGATTCGTTTCAAGACAAATATTCTCATCCGTTTTTATTAAAGTTGTTATAAAAATTAAGCAAAAAAAAAAAATTGAATTGAATCAAAGGCTTAGCACGCAAAAAACGAATTTAAGCATTTTTTTTTTGGTTTTTTTTTTGCCCAGAAATGATGTCAATGTTGGGAATTTTTTTTCTTTTTCGTCCGCTTAGACAATAACCCAAAAACACTAGTAGGGAAGCGCAACCCATGAGCAACTGAGGAACTGAGGATCCGTCCTATTGAATATGGTTTAACAGAATGTGTTTGCACACCTAACCAATGTATAGGCTTAAGGATATACTTTGATGTAAATGCTTTTATAAAAATCTCGCTATATTTGTATGTGTTGGTCGATTTTTTTAAAATATGTGCATGCGAAGTAATATTGGATTACTTTGCTTCAGTCGTCGTACTGCTGTTGTGACTGATTTGTGTTTTCTACCTTCTCTTTTAATAATACCTTAAAAGCGAATACATTTTTATTCTTTTTGTGTCTTTGTGTTTTGTTGCATAACTTTTTTTTTGTAAAGCGAAAAAAAAAACAGAAAAAAACCTATGATGACACTCCTAATGTCTACGTGATTATATTCTCTTTTGGATGCACATGCAACTTTACAAATACAACAGAAAAACTCGTACAAATGTGAGCAACGCTCATATTAGTCGTTAATAAATAACTCTTATGTAATACTTCCGGCAGTATTACCAATGTTATCTAAAACTCGCAAAAACATGAAGGAGGATATATATGATTTATGAAAGAGTTTAAATATCATTTTAAAATATTGACATAAATCTGTGGAAATCTAAAATATTACATAAAAAATGGTAAAAATGGGAGAAGAAATTTCATTGTTCTTTTTATATCCGTCAGCGAAGCATGCGGGGTAAAAGTTCATTTCGTCAAAACTTTTGCTACACCCAAGGTGTTTTTGCAAGGAAGTTTCAAAGCCTCCTAAGCTATAAGTGCTCTTAATCAGAATCAAGTTCTGAATCGATTTAATCATACCCGTATGTCCATTTGTCTGAATAATGCTTCTGGGAAGCATTCGCCTGATCGCAAAAATGTAACAATCGGCTTCAAATTTGGCAGATGGAAATTTCTTACACACAGGCTGATATTGGAAGTGGGCCTAATCGGTCAGAGAGCACGGCCACAGTACAACATACCCTAAGAACACCCTACCCGGCTATTTTTTCGTTACTTACAAGCCACAACAGATATGACGATAAATATTTGCCCTTGAATAAAAATGGAAAAATCAGTCACTCCCACAAAAAGTTTTACGTAATTAAAGAGTATTTTTTCACTTTCTTGATGGTTTTTGCTTATTACTCATCTGATAAACAAAATAGAATGTTGAGGAATATTCCGTACATTCCTCACACGAAATGCGCTAAAAACGCAGTAACTCTAAAATAGGTATGACGGACCCGACAGCGTGTAGGACTCACTGTGGTCAAATAAAAGGACTTAGAGATCGGATACGGGTAGAAGTTGATTTTTTGCCTATAACCTACAACAGACACACAATGAAAAAGTCATTCATGCGCACGCAAAATTATAGAGTATTGAAATTTATTGAAATTTTTTCTTTGACTTGTTTTACTTACTTGTTTTCTTTCGCAATGAGAACTAACACATTAGTTAATAGTTTTAAGGCTTTCAAATAGATACCAGGTGCTGTGAACTGAACCTACAGAGTGCGATGGGTGGGGCAAAAACTCGAATTTCAATTCATGCAAATTTGCCATTGTAGTTATCTGTTTGCGTGCAACACGTTATTTTTGGAAACCTTAGTCACCTAACCCCGGTGTAAAAACCAACCCTAATCTCAGATTAAAGTCAATTTCATAATAAATCCTAATTTCGCAGGGAGATCTAATCTTAGAGTGAGAACTAATTTACGAGTAAGAGATAACCTCGCAGTGAGATCGGGCCTTTTGCAAGGATTCAAACGTACCTTTATGTATCACTTCACAGTGACGTCTTGAAGAATTTTATTAAATAAACGAATGCGATGCCACTCTGAGCGGGACCGAAATTATTCTTTCGGGCACATTATGTAGCGGAGATTCTAAAAAAATTGTTAATCGTTTTTTTAATAAATCTTAACTTTTGTGCTTTTCTTCCAACTCAACATTCGTATGCATTTTAACAAAATTAACGGGCTTTGCATAAAACTTAAACTTTATATCAAAATAAAAAAGTTGGCAAACGATTTTCATTCGTATATCAACGTACGTTAATTCACTTAATTGCCCATAACGCTGACTTGTAAAAAACCCAGTTACACATAAATATTCGATTTGCGAAAGCCAGGCATTTAAATAAAGTGAAAATATCAATTTCTGATATTTTTTACTCCAAATAAAATGTATAAACGCACACTAACGTGTATTGATTGATTTACTGAATAAAAACTTATTTTACGAATACGTACATATATTGCAATCGTTCAGGAAACTGCACAAGAAAATAAATCCAAAATGTTTAGAGTGCAAATGCATGATAAGCTCTCCCACAATATGTATGAGTTTGTAGCTAAATTGAAGCACTTTTTTATGATCATTTCTAAGCTAAAAACCTGATTTCAACCTAATACCTCAAAATATAAATCGATGGAATGAACGTTGGTAGAAAAAATAATAAAAGTGAACTAAGGTAAAGAGCGTAAAAAAGTTATAAACTGCAAAAAAGGAGAAAAAACTTAACTCCCATACATAAGACAAGTGAGTGAATGAATGTATGTGTGTATGCTTCACTTCCTATATTACAAATCTCCGAATGAATAGATAAAATATTTCGATATAAGTACTTTTTACGGTCGCTTAAACAACGCTTGAATACAACTCTTTCGTTAGGATTAGATATTTGCACTTTTACTTTAATTATATATCACTACTTATACGTAAGCGGGTACATACAACTGTGCTGTCTCAAGGAGCATATGTTCACTTTTACAGCTTATAGCGTAAACGATATCTTGTTCATTTTTAAGCCCGTTCTTATATTTGCTTTTACGGGATTTGTTTGAAAAATTGAAAGTGAATACATAAGTGTATGTATGTGTTCATCTAAGCAAACTTTACACATGTTCATCTTTGCAAGCATTACAAAAAGCCTTAAGTTCTGGAAAATAGCAAAAATTGTCACTCCGGCTTAAGGTTTAAAACTGATGTACGTAACGATTTTTATTTATGAATTCAAAATGTTTTATCTCTCAATTAATTTCATCATATTTACGATTTAGCAGGTGAAGCTAAATTTAACAATGACAAGCATAAGCAGTTACTATGTCGCGGTACTCTATTTCACTTTTCTTTCTCTTCTTTAGTGTTGATTTTCCCTAGTCGACCGCAGGTGCGCATTTAGCCGCACAGAAGATCCGAAAACAATTTACACTATATATGAATCAATAAAGAGCTCAATATTGTCATAATGAAGAGCATTAAGTAGCTAACTTATGTAAGTTATTTTGGAAAAGACAGAGACGCGATTACAATTTAAAGGCGGCAAAGAGTTTAATATGCCAGCATCAGTGAAGATATGATTAGATTCAACTACCATGGGATTATTTCAAATAGAATGAACATTTCTAATCGACCGTCTCGAGGAGGAGAAAGACGTCGCGTGAAATTCATCTTTAGTCGTGGAGATAAAAAAAGCAATCAACTACGATAACGTATAACTAACATTCAGCTTTAGTCATCAATTTGCCAAAAACAAGCAATGTTTCCCGAAAAAGACAAGTAATCGATAAATTTGGGTCAAAACCGCATTTCTGACATAAAAATCCAATGGTTTGTCAATGCTTCATTGCTTTATACTTCGAGAGCGCAGAAAACTTTAAGAAAGATTTATTAATTTAAACATAAATAAAAATATATTTACAGCCTGAAGGAGAGAGTGAGTACATTAAGAGAGATGTCTTGTAAGAAATCAAAGAAAAATTTGTAAAAATAGATAGGTTCCCTATCAGGAAGAGCCTAATTCGTTTTATTTGATTATATTAATCATATAAACTTATTTTTAAACTTTACGTAACGACGAAAAGCTTCATATTATTTCTATGATTCATATTATATTTGAAATTTTTAAATTGTAGCCCACAAAGTCAGAAACTTCTTACCTCTACTTATCTTCTCAAATATAAGCACATATGTGTTATAAATGACCGCCACATTAACTTCTATGCCCTTTCAAATAAATAAAGCAAAAAAATTAGAGACGAAAAAAAGGAAAAATGGAGAAGTTACTGTTGTCCTCCATAATCGCTCCTCTTTTTCTTACAACAATGCCATACACTTTGGGATGATACTTTCACACTCTCAACAAGCATTGGGACGTAAAATAAGAGAATGATGCAAATTGAGTCACGTTTTAACAATCATGAATGCGTTGCTGTCGTTTCCAGTTACATACTGATGCCATTTGCAGCTGTCGTCTACACAATAGCTAACTTCACCAGCTCACTGATGATGAGTTGGGGTTAGTGTTTCCTCTATGAATTATGGTACGATGACTCGTTGTCGTTATTGTTTTAATGTTATAATTTATTATTCCCATTTAATTGAATTACAAATGATTTACTTGTTTAACAGATTTATGATTAAAAAAAAACTTTATAAATTTCTTTTCCACGTCTTTGCATTAAGAATGAATTTTATGCACAATACAAATAGAACGAGAATTTAATATAAATTACGCCTAAAACTATGTTATGAAAAATTTTTTACACCGTACAGTGTATGCTTAAAGTTAATTGACGAGAGATACACTTATTTTATCGTTTAGTTTAAAAATTGTTTTTTCCATTTACTCCTTTGTCCGCTGTTCACCTAACTAACACTAAGACTTTCGGTATATATACTTCATTTAATAATGCATTGCAATGGACGCGAAATATATTGAACCACTCGGCGCAATATAACATAAAATGCTCTTGCCTGACAAATATCAAAAAATAAGAAACGATTAGTTGACATGCTCCAACTTTAGCAGAATTATTCTCCTTATCAAAAACCCGTCTATTACTCCTCTTAATGTACGAAATACTAGACCGTGTTACCAATCAAAGTCTTGCTTTTCGTAAGCCTACTTATGCAGGGTAGTGTCTGAAAAATATGTCCACATGCCTACGTAGTGGAAATATAGTTCATTCAATTTCTACGTCAAATTAGCATTATGAACGGTCATCATGAAAGATTAAAGAAAAGATCTTTTCTTTACCGTTCTTTATTGTCAGTTATTTACGCAGGGTAGGGATGAGAAAGTAGGTCTCCTTAATTCAAATTAAAATACTGTGCATTTTTAAGTCAAGCTGTTATTAATGCACGTGTGTTTTCCCATATAAAATCCCCGGAACTTTTATATGAGAAGGAGTTCAAAACAAAGCAACATTCGATTTTTGTTCAGAAATTTTGAAAATTGTAATCTCCCTTCCTTGTCCTTGTATTTGGAGCGGTCGTAAAAATTTTCCATTCATTCTCAACAGGTTTCGTCAAAATATATATGCGCGTCAAATTTCGTCAAGATGTTTTAAAAATTGCCACTGATAGGTTGAACGCTAAAATACATGACAGAGAGAAAGGCGGACAGCCATACTTAAATCGATTCATAAAAATTTTTTGGACGTGACATACATCCTCGAGAACTTAATAAGCCCAGCCCCATATGCGCTGTAGCTTTTAAAAATGAAATGAAGAGGAAATATTTTCGCTGTTCAAATCTTCAATGAAATTTAAACAATTAAACATATATATATGTACTTACCACATGCCTTTATCTCTATTTTTTAATAAATGATGCTTATGAATGTCAGAGAGGAGATCAAAAACGATAAAATCCATATTTATCCTCTCTATACTGGATTGTGCTTCACTTTTATCATTTTATTGTAACTACGCGTTTGCCCAAAAATACGCAGCTTCGTTTTACCTAAGCTTAGCCCTATGATTTCGAAACAATTTCAGACAATTTGTTTATTTGTGACGCAGAGTTTTTTTCGCTTCAAGCCAATCTAGCATATAACATAGTCATAGTATGTGTAAGGTATGCTTGAAAGAAAATCTTAAGATATTCCAGAAAATAATGCACATTTCACTCTACAGTAAAATGATTCGATTAAATATCTCTTTTCCCATTCAGAAGCTCGCAGAACAAATGTATTCAACCAATAAGTGAGAATGGAAAAGAGAGAAAAAAAAAATAAAGATAAAAGGAATTGATAGGGGGAAGGTTGCTGGCGGAAGAAGAGAAATTATAATTAAATCAATTCAGTTGACATCTGTTGTGCGGCGCAAGAAAATAAAATAAGTGGAATATGTATGTTCGCATACACAGAAGAAAAGAAAACGCCTTCACCCACAAAGAAAACTATAATAAACAATTTACTCTTCGTTAACCCAACAAACAAAATTTTACAAATCGCTTTACGATAGCAACATCTTAGCCAACTTTGTACTCACTAATGAGTGGGCGTGTCCGATTTTTGCTAATTACAAACAATATTTCTTAACGAATATAAAATGTGTAGAATAATTTTCAATATTCTATCTTCATCATCTTAGCACTAATAACTAGAAAGTCTTAAGAGAGTGAAAAAAATTAAAATTTTACCACTTATAACTGTGTGGACGCATGGGCGGTATTTACCTTTTACAGCATGCGTGTCCTTTAATCGAAACAATGGCCCAATCTGCGGGCAAAAATTGCCAATGTTTCTGCAAAATTTGAAGCCGATATCTTAACTTTTGCGATCAGGAAAGTGCTAGTAACATCTACACAAACACGCAGACGAACAGACATGGCCAGACCAATTCAGAATTGTTTGTCGTTTAAGAATGCACATACTTTATAGAGTTTCTTAGCTTTTGTTTGCGTCTTGCAAGCATAATGACAAAATGACTTTGCTCGCTATGCGTACTGAGACGCTAAAATCAGAAAAACACCGCTATAATTGGACTAATATATAGAGCAAATATGACCCCCATAAATTTATTACAAATGTTTTTCTTCGCACAGAATTGGCAGTACAAATGCAACTCAATATAGAATTGAATTCGTTCTAAATAGAATTCGCTGTAACTTTGTATAGGTATGCAAATGACAGCGAGTTTTCTTAGTCACCCAATTCGTAGCAAAGTTGTTTATATTTCCCGAAAGTGAAGCCAAGTTAAAGGTACAGTTCTGTTTTGTCGAGCTGCTTATCCGAATCATTTATAGATTGCTACAAAAAAGCGCTACAAATGTTTACAAGTGCGTTTCCACTATTGTGATGTTTATACAATTTGTGAAAGGGTTAATATTTCCAATTAAAATTTTTCACTACATTTGTACATATATATATAATGAATACTCTTTATTGAAAATCTATGTATATTTACGACTTAGGGAAACGTTTGCTTCACTTTAACTGTCAGAAAGTATCCATTGCACCATATCTTAGAGCATTTGCTTTTAAAAGGTAGCTGAAAAATTGGCAACGTTGCGGACTTTTTCTACGTTCCATTCCTGGTTTCAAACTCTGCAATGCACATTAGAAATATTTTAGGAATTCTTTTACAAAATCTCTGAATTTTTAAATTTGATTAATCGAGGGCGTTTGTAAACAATGTGTTTGCCGGGTTTCTTATCGCACTTATGGAAACTATGACACTTCTGTCCATGTCAGTATATAAATTTTTTTTCAACATAGTTGTGTACATTTACGTTAAAATGTATGCAATATTGATGTTTACTTACTTAACAAAGAAGACAACCATTACACATATGTTAATCGAATTGAATCACACTTCAGCCATTGGGTTAGATTAGCGCAGACATTTTCACACATCTGTACGTATATTATGGACTGCTTGACATTCAATCTGAATCAATTCTATATTAATTTACAACATAAAAAACAATAACAACACCAGTCGCTATGGTGTATTAGCATCTACGGTGAGAGCATAAAGCCGTCGGTATTGGAATCAATCGAGCAAGCAAGCGAAACAAGACAGTGACCGCGAGAGAAATTTTTTAGTACATATATATGTGACACTTTGGAAATTGTCATCGTCGTCGTCATCCTCATTTTCTCATATAATTTAAGTATAAAATTTAAAAATTTTCTTTACAAAGACCTTACTATGGCATCGAAGCGTACAATTTTCTATGCGAGCAAACAATATAGTAAATGGTCCATCTAGTCGGGGGAGAATGTTGATTTGTTTGGTTTTTGTTGTTTTTTCTGATTTCTGCCTAGTAGTCACCAAGAAGCGAAGAAGACGTTAAAGTGTGCTAATAATAATACGGTTCAAAAAATATTTTTATATGTATTTTTGTTATCCAAAACGTCTTACGAGAAAATATTTTGTTAATTCTTTAGTTTTTAAGCATACGCTCGTTATTACGGCGCGATCTACTTTTTTAAGCTGGTTTAATAGCAAGTGACATTTGGAAGATTATACTGATACTAACTTTTTGTCTGTTTGCGTGAGCATGTGTGCGTTATGGTGAATTTTTTGGAAATTCTTTTTTACGCACAAAAACAAATCAATGCGTAGATATAGCGTGTGCGTTGCGTATGTGCGTCTCTAAAAAGCAAGTGCAAATTATAGCAAACAATCCACAGCTAGTCAGTCATTGAATCTTAAAAAATACGGGTAACTGCACTGCATTGCGCTGCACCCACCACCTAAAAAGAGAAGTGCTTCCATTCTTTGCACTCAGGGCATTAACCCAACACCTATTTAAATTGTTTTTTCTCTTATTTATTTATTTTTTTTTTTTTTGCTTTTTCATTTAATTTGAGTTCCATGGTGTTAAGGAAAGTGTGCAAAAGTCTACGCATGAAAATTGTGTAAAATACATAAGAAATCCAAAAATAATTTCCTTAATTTTTCTGAATATACATATATATGTGAACCATTAAAATATTTCTCAGCTCTATACATACGTGTATACATATATATGAATAATTAAAATAAAAGTAAAAGAAACGATGTATATAAAAAATATGAGAAATATTTCACGAACATAAAGTTTCTATAAAGTAATTTTTTCTTATATTATTATATCTTTAGTTCATATGCTTCCGCGTACATTACACGTATGTTGCTTTGCGAATGTAAATCTGTGTGTGTTCAGTGTTTTGTATTTTGACCTTTTGAAAAAATATATCTCCATCGGTATATCAAACACGCGTTCGTCTATCTACAGTATTTACGCGCGTAATTTGTCTCCTAACGTTCGGATATTTCGTCTGTGTAAACGTGCGTCACACAAGTGTGTTCATTGCATGCCATGCAGACGTCGTAATTTTTCATTTCGCTGCAATTTGGTTTCCCATGCGTTTTATTGTATTATACTGCTTGCTACACTCGTTTGACTGCGGATGGATGTGGATAAGATTTAGTGTATTGCACATCGACCACTTTAACGTTCAAATCAATTAGAGTAAGTGCTAGAGAATTTTTCCTTTATAACTTTCTATAGTAAAGCAAATAAATTCATTATTTATTATTATTATTATTACTATTATTATTATTATTATTTATTCTAAAAAGACAATATGAAATAACAACAAGTTTACCAAAAGAAAATTGCAACTAATTTACGAAAAAACGTAAGTTAACTTCATGTAGACACTCATGCAATCTTAATAAAGAACTGCATAACATATGAGGGATGATAACTTCTCATAGCTATGTCACAAAGATGATTACAATTACGAGTAATATTTCCGATTGATTGATGGAAAGATATACTCCCGCATTCACACACGCTTTACAAATTCACACCAGTCATCACTTAACTTATGCTCATATGGCTTTAGTCATAAATTGTATTTGGGTGTGAGAACCAAAGGCAGATCTAATGTATAGAAGAACCGGATAACACCTTAAGCTCATTGAAACAGATTATACGTAAATACGGTAAACTATAGGAATATGGTTTTCAAGAATTCGCAGCCGAATGTTTCGTCATACTATCTTCATTATGAGCCTGATGTAAATTATGAAGAAAATATTCGGGAAAATTTTGGATTTTCAGAGCAAAATTTAGAAATCATAGCCGCATTTTCTTAAAAACGCATAAGAAGGACAATCTCTACTGTTCAGGTCAATGTACATGAACATACGCAATGTATGATTTTAGGCTTGACAATAATTAGGAAATTTAATTCACCTATTCACACATTTTGATACCGTAAAACTAGTCTTTCTAGCATTTGCTAAGGAAAAAACATCGCGGCGTGTTAGACGTCTTTAGAGCCCTGTAAGTTTGGGAACATCAACTCCGCTAAACTGTACTGTATATATTTAACATTGTGATGTTTGTTACATGTTAAAAAAAGACTCTAAAAGCCGAACAAATTAGCTATATTTACCTTTCACCGAAATAAATAGATAAATAAATAAATGAATAATAAATCCTTGCATGGTTGTGAAAAAGTCGCAGCGTTCATAGGTAAAAGGACACTTGCAGCCTTATTCTGACAACCATCATAAAGCTGATGCTTGTCTTTGCTTGTCATTGTTTCTGCCCCTTCGTCTCAAATTTCGCATTCGCCTCCAAAAGAGGCAAAAACAAAACACTCCAATATCATGTCTGCGCTACAACATGGTTGTTAGTGTACGCAAATCACAAATTGAAGTCTAAAAAAAGACGGCCCATATTATAAAGCTTTAGCAACCTTTTACGTCGTAATCTAATTTAATAAAAAAAGAACGGTTTTTATAGGCTTACCATTGCTCATTTTCCACAGAATTGCATAAAAACATTATATTATTATAATTTCTTCCATTTTCCCTGCACTACAGTCTGCTATTATGTTTAAATAAAAAATGCTCGGTGAGATGTTAAAAAACAGGGCACATATATGTCACGTTTTTTGCGGTCTCCAATTTTATGATTAAACGTAGAAGTACCAAAAGTGCACTAAAAGAATATCAAGATCGGTTTTTGCCGTTGCTTGGCAAAAACTTATGCTTAGTCATCCGTGAATGTGCTATGAAAGAAGTTGTTTATCATTACAACCAACAAGGAAAGGAAAATTGCGGAAATGTCTACGTCGGGCTCACTCCACATGCTCCTTAATCACTCGTTTATGAAATCGATTAAATTCTTCGAAAATTCGAGCACCAATGCACGAGAAGAATGACATTTGGTTTAAGAGAGCTTACCTGTAATAAAAGAAAAGCGTATTCAAATTTTTGGTAAAAAAAACGCCGCGAAGTCTTACATTAATTGCAGTTTCAATTATGAACTGCTATGCGTCCGTTAAGCTTTTTTCAATTTCCTGCCTACGCAGATTTTTAAGTAAACCTCCCAGAATTACTTTTCTTCGTCGTTGTTTGTACACATGTTCTTATGACTGATTATGGATGGCTTTTTTTTGGAGTTCGGTGCTACCGCATGCACTCTCCAACTAATACAATACACGCCTTATCGTTCACTTTGTACTTACTGTATTCTTATTATATATATACCGAAGTGACCGAAAATTTTGATATTACTGAGGGTTCGAGTGGTAAGAGATATTTTTCTTATCCTTTCATTTTTAATAGGTCTTGCATTTTATGGTCCTGCTCTCTTCTTTCATCTCACACTGCAATCTTTCCATTTTCTGTCCCTCCTTTTTACTTGTTCTATCTCCACGAAGAAGCAACAGAAGGAAACAAAGACATAAAATACAAGTTTAGGTGCCAAGATATAAAAAAACATTCACCCTGTTATTAAGATCAGATGTGAACAACATCCCGTATCGACAACAAGTATCGAAGCTGAAAGATCGGTTTAAATCTTAAGCCAGTGAGATAATTGATTCGACTCATTGAAAAGAGTATTTATTCGGTATTTATTCGGTATTTATTTCAGCGGACGAAAAGTAAATTAATCTTAAGAACATTAAATTAACGGTTCAGGATGTTCATTAGGAATATTGAATCGACAGAGTCCCGGGTGAATGTCTGAATGTTTCATTTAATCCTAAGATTGCATTGCTGAGTTGCCTTACAAATATTGATCACGATTAATGCAAGAAAAAAAAAAAAGGATTCGAAAAATTTGTATACGATTACGTGAGAATAACCACGAATCACCTAAATTTCTTTCGTTTGAAGTGCTTTGATTGCGGATAAAATTATTTCTCTTAATAAGGCATCGCACACGTGCATACTGGGAGATGTCCACTATCGTAAATTGGCAATGATTAAATGGAAGCTTGAAGTAAGTACCGTGTACCAAAGGTGACTCACATAAAGTGATTTGGTCTGAAAAGGTCTTTTAAAGTTTTTAGTAACGAAAATAGTATTTCGCCTAATTATAGCATTAGAGTTAGAAACTCTGCATAAGGGTGGATGGAATAAGTGAAATAAATGAATAAACTTTGACTTTGTGAAAATTTCAAATTTTAGCGATAACCTGCTATTACATAAAATCATTCTTTCGTTGCTTGAAAGAGCGGCGAAATTTAATTTGTGATACGAATGCACTCCTCTTGCCGCTTTTAATTTATAGTGTACGTGTGTCTGCAAGAGGACATAAAATATGAAAATCTTCAGATTCACCTCACGGCAAAACCTTGCTGCTATTGTTTTATATAAATAATTTCCTATAATATATATATATATATATATATATATGTATATAGCTTTCTGTATTGATTTCGAATTATATGCAACAGACATGTGTCATGTTGCACACAATTTGTCTCATTTATTTTCCATAATGGTCAATAATTACCGCAAACATGTCAATCGAAATTATATTGGCCGTATAAGTGTGTACAAAAATATGTGCTTATGTGTTTGTAAAACGAAGCACAATGCAAAAGTAATCACTTTTATCTGTTACTTTTATGTGTAAAACTATATGAGTTCTTGTTTTCATATAAATGCACATTGTTCTTATTGTTGTTGTTGTTGTTTTTGTTGTTGTTGTTGTTGTTGTTCTTACGGTTTGTTATTGTTTTTGCTATGGTCGAATCGTCGTAGCAATTGTTCGTGATATCCTTCCACATTCATTACAATCATTTACCCATACATATGTAGAAGATATACATGTATATAAATATAAAATATTTATTACATAGTACACTAGTACTCTATAGTAATAGTTACAGTACAATAAGAAAAACCACAATAAATACGTATGCTTGCACATACATACTGATTTGATGTATGTGTTTTGGTTTTGTCTCTCTGTGTAGCTTTCGGTTAACCAAAAGACAGTTGTAGCCAGTATAGCCAGCAGTCGGTCTCACCTTTGCTTTGCCTATAAAACAATCATGCCACGTTGGCTAACGTTCTTTACAGCACTCGCACACTTAACTATATATGTACATTAAAACTTATCTATGCACACGGTTACATTCTCTTTCTTTGTCTTCTTTGTCATTGTTCCCTTTCTCTCTTTCTGCATATACATTTCAAGCAGGAATAAAATGTTTTGCTCATTTATTTGTTTCAAGAAATTTAAAATGAAAAAAACCATATAAATTTTCTACCGGAAATAATTTTAACCAGTAAGGGCTGGTTAAAATCGCATAAGGTATCTTCAAGGCTATGCAGGAAGAAGAACAAGAGAAAGCAATCACCAACCGTCACCAACAAATTTCCCAATATTCGTGTTTACCTTGCACTTAACCACCTATACTATACATTCTAGGTTCACAAGGGGCAGACGGACAAACAGACAGACATACATATACTCACCTATTTTAATACAAACATCATTCTTACTTTATAATTTTATTTAAGGGTATATATACTAGTTCTTCTCAGGTATTTCTATGCCAGTTTGTTTGTGTGTTAGTGTTTCGAATGGTCATTCATTTTTGGTTTTCTACATACTTGTTATGTACACTGATTATTGTTTCTATAACATCTTGGTAGAAAGAGTAGAATTTTTCATTGTCTGTCCTATTTTGTTATTGTTTTTGGGTTTTTCTCGTCTTTATATATACATATGTATATCCAAATGTTATTTGTTCTATTTGTCATTGCGGTTGTTGGAAAAAACCACTAAATTGTGTTTCGACTTTGTAACATTGTGACCGCATTTCGGTGATTTTTTACATTTTCTTAACATTCATTCAGAGATACGTGCATACATACATATATGCTCATGTTTATCTCTAAATATATATGCGAAATATAGTTAACTTTTTAAATTGTCTTAATTTGTCCATTAAGTTTAAATTTCGTTTTTTGATATGCATTAACTGCGAAAAGGAGTATACTACTTTCATCATTCTATTTGCAATTACAAACCTGTACAACAAACGTACTGTTGGTCGATATGAGATTTCCGTAGATAAGTGTCCCTTTGCTTTTTCCGTATAAAGTTGACTTCTGTTGCTAAAGTGAAGCGCCTACGACCAACCCAAAGCATTGCTATCATTATAAACCATGATAATGTACCATCCGTTTTTTCGTTCCTATATCGTTCGGTGCATATATTTGGCCAATTATTCAACTAACACGCCCATATTTCATAAAACTGTTTTATACATTTACTTGAAACGAAACATTTTTGGAGTTTGTGTCTATCATTGCGGAAAAGTAGCTTCAATCCACGCACTCTTTATAAAACGATGGCTTTACGACTATGTTACATGTTAAGCTAGATCTGTTGGTGAACCTGACCGTCTGTCATCCAAGATGAAGTTGGCCACAATTGTAAATGAGTAAAAATTGCTGGAAGTGCTTACGCAATGTGCTTTTCTACTTAAAGTTCCCTTGCTTGCTTGTTATCCCTAGTCAGATGCGTACCACTGAATTAGAATGAAAAAGTTAGAATTTTATTTACAATATTAGAGCAACTTATTTTGGGATAATTATCTTCGTTGTTAAAGGTACCTATAAACAGCAACGAAAGTTTTCTTACCACGCAATTCTCTAGTTTCACATTTGATTGACTTTTTCCTCTGAGCGACACAATTTCATTCCATCGTAAACCGGACAAACCCTTTGCTTCTAAATTCAACAAAACAAATCACGAACAACACACTTTGCTTTGGAGTTGTTATTAATCCTCTTAAAGATTGGCTTTTTATTCCATTTCATTACAAGGGCATTTCGCGCCATTATTTGATGACGACTATAAGTAAAGTATCAAAAACAACTATTTGCTCCGTGCACTTTTTGGAAATTTTGTAGCCAATTAAATTGGGCGGTGTTTGTGTATTTTCAAATATGTTTTTTTTGGTCGCAGCTATAAAGCCTGCTCAGTCGGTAAAAGCATAATACTTGCCGATTTGGTGTACACCCACTGCCCGAGCAGTTCTCCGATGAGGAATCGATGGTGTTTACAAGACTTGAGTGGACCCCTACCTCTCATGTCTAAACTTAGCTTCCGAATGACAGCGTGCTAGTCATTGATTGACGGAAGTGAGGCGTACCGATAGAATCTTTCAAAGTATAGAGCCACCGCTATCTAGACTGAAGATGGGTGCAGTCATGTCATGACATATACAAGCCACAATGAAAGAATGTAGTGTCAACCCAATGAGCGTATTATTAGTTTGTGTATAAAATTAAAACCGTTTAAATCTCATAATCACTTGTCATCCAAACCAGTGTATTCTGAATATTGTAAATGTTTAGCAATGTTTAGAGCAATCACCAATAGCTAGCTTGTGGCTCCTGAATCCCTATGAAATGTTCGCTTATTTAATTTCCGCTCAAAGTGTTTTTATCAGTTATTAAATCAGTGCAAGTTGTTTTCAGCTAATGGTCTCCCTCAATCGATTGATTTATTTTGATTTAACGTTTGTGCCGAGTTTTTTTATTTTTTTAATTTATTTACTTCATTGTGCAAAACTTTACATATCGGTAGAATGAACAAAAAAAAATAAGCAATGGTGTGAAAATAACAAAGAGTTGGACATAAAAACCAAGTAAGGGCAACAAGAAGCGAATAGAAAGTCGTAATAATAGTGCGATAATATAAGAAAAAAATGAAAAATACGATTTTCTGTAATCATAGTGTGAAAACATAAGAAAAAATATGAAATGAAAACAATCAATAGCAACAAAGGCGGACTATTCTGCTGACCATGGCTATTAAAGCAGAAAAAAAAAAAAAACAACAACAACAATAGACTATAGAATAGCACTCTTCCCTATCCTACGTATACTGGCTTATATGTACTACGATAACGGAAGTTTAATCAGAACAAGCATACATATGCACGTTTCTGTTATTAAATTGACTTCATCCAAACACAAAAGAGTTTTAATATTTTGAACTTTCTCCGCTTTTTCTTATTTCTCAACTCAGTAACTGCGACCGAGTGTTAACAGAAACGAGTCGTTTATATGCGCGACACACACACAATGCATATGAATTGAGAATAAAAACAGAATGCGCTTACAAGTTCACAAAACCAATATTCAATAATGTAACTACAAGTACAACTACAAGTAACAAGTACAAACAAAAAAGGGGAAATTTTTACAATGCATTTCAAAAACTACATGTCGTTTTAAGGTTAGACAGTAACGGTCAGCGGTAGACGCCTTTATATGCTTTTAAGTAGAATGCTTCGAATAAAAAGGATGAAAACTTATTCTACTAAACTTTAAACATTAGGCTATTGACTCAAACTTTAACGATGTCATAATGAAAGAGACTTAAGCTTTTATGCTATGTTTACCATTAAAAATATTCATATAACTACTTTTCAAAATAACACGTTATGTGGGACGTGGCCGTCATTTTCAATATCGTTCGACTCTGAACCAAATATCACTAAAATATCTCAAAAATGACGACCTTTAGGTTGAACACAAAAAGCAAGACGGATCGACAAACTTAGATCGAGTGAGAATGATTCTGAATGGATCAATGTACTAAAAGGTGAGACTATCTTAAGTCCTTCTGAGTCTTGCCTACATCCGGACAAACTTAATGTACTTTTGTGCTACGGGGGGTGTAGAGTATAACCGCTATTGTAAAAACACTATGGTACACTCATGCCAGGCCGACCATTTAATACTTTTGTGATAACTTGCCCAAATACTTTTTTTCATGTAACAATTCTTTCCAAATAACGCGTTATATGGTGAATGACCTCCCAAGCATTCGAGCCCATCCACTTCTAATAGGCTTTGGCCTTGGAAAATGTAGGTTCGTCCGTAGACTTAGGGATTTTTTGGCTTCGCTTTATATTCCTCCATGATGTCTTTTTAAATAAAGCTATGTGATTGCTTGGTTTTATTAAACGGTGGTCTAAAGAGTCTGAGGACCCCTACGTTACGAAAAGGCTATAGCCTTTGTTGCCAATACATTTGTTGCGTAGTTCCCTTTCTACAAGAGCTATGTATATTCAATAGAATGGAATCTTTCAAAAACGATTCCTTCTTTTCGCCCTTAGGTATTTGGTATGCGATCACTTGTCTCTTTGTCTCTTTACGTAGGAGATTGATAGCCTTCTGGTTACTTAAGAAACGTTAATTTATTCTCGCTGGTTTCTTTTCTAATAAGTTGATAAAAAGTAATATTAATTCGCGCACATTACTTGATGAAATAGACTTTAATGGACCGAAACGCTTCTCTAGGGACTTTATTTTCATAAAGTTTAGTCAGTGTAGACATAATCTCGAGCGTTTCAATCCTCTTTAAAGTCAGTCAAAAATTCAATATGGTATCTACGGTTTAATCGGAATATTGGATTTTTCAAGTCCCATCAAATCAATTCTCCTAAATACAGGGGCTTTGTCTAATCTTGATGTCTTTGTACGACTCGGAAATTGGACTATATTCTTTCTCGCCTGTTTGTGGCGACGTGAAGGTTCACCTTCAATTTAGATTTACATCGACTGTGGGTGTGACATATGCATGCTTTTTTTCTCTCTGCTTATTTACACACGAATTTTGTTCTTTTTATTTTCTTATTTTTTGTTTATTTTTTTTAAATACTTTTTAATAGTTGTAAGTATTAAATTTGGCTGTTAGCTGAATTTCATGTGTAAATATAAATACAGCGCAATACAATAGTGAAGCAAATTTCGTTAAAATATCTCACAAGCATGAATCTGTACACATAGCCATCCACCAAACAGATAAGATAAGCTTAGGTGAGTCCAGAAAACAATTCTGAATCGATTAATATAATAAAATGTGGATCTACCTATAGTTCTTCTGGGTGTTAGGCATATCCTCACAGACTTCCCTTTGTAGCCTGTGACATAAGTGATGTGAGTAACAGTGTTTCGGCATATCAACTTGACGTGAAAAGTGCGCATTGGACGGGAACATGTTTTGAATCGTCCCTCACATAACTGTGCCTATAAAATGTTAACCTTGGTAGGTAGGCAACAAGTCGTGGGACGCCCACTATTTGATTCCACCACTGTTTGTCGTTTTGTTTTTTTTAGCAGACATAATAATTCAAATTCTATAGATAATAAATTCGAATAAATCGGGAATAAATCGGGAACTAGTCTGCAAAAGAAAAATCTATCGGAAGGTCATTTTTTGGGAGCTTTATGTATCTGTAGGTGTTACCATTATGCTATTTATAATTTGCGTTCTTAATACTCAGTACAGACCCGCAAATGCACAAGAGAAGCTTTTTTACAAATTATCGGAGAAAACTAAGAGGTGGCGTTTACCTCATTAGTTGGTGGTGAAGACACATCAAGTTTTCAAATGAGACCGATCTGACCAAATAATAAAATAAGGTCTACATCTTAGCAAATATTGATAGAAACTTCGATTCAAACTTGGTCAATATTTGCTAAGTTGTAGTTAAATGAAATTTTTTTTTTATCTCTCAATAGTTTCTTATGTTTACATGCTTCATCTAAATGCTTTTTGGCATAAAATATTTCCTTGGGATTTTGCATTTTATATACCACTGTATTGCGATTTTCAGTGTGGCGTAGATTTTATTTACAATTTTATTTAAAAATGAATTATTTACACGAACTTATATTTACAACGTGTTAATGTCCCTGCTGCGGTCCAACTGTCTTCACTCGATCGTCTTCACAACCCGTAGATACTGTGGTTATATGATTTTTTAAAAGCAAGTCGTCAATACCAAATTCATTGTAAAATTTTTATGTTGATCCATTTTACCCGTTAATTGTCCGCAGTTTGTTGTTAATCTTTTAGCTTCGTCCGGAGGTATAGCATGACGAATCCTTGTGTTTGTGTTCTTAGCTCATTGAATATATTTTTAATGTTTTTCATGCGGGATATGGAAATATTAAATCATTTTTAGAATCAACCACCAAAAAAAAAAAAAAATGACAAATACGCTAATAAGCGAAAGAGACATTTCTCAAAAGTTTCATTTATGCCAATTGTTAATACAACTTACTTGCAGATGAATTTACGAGTAGATGACAGTTATAACGGTTTGGCATGAGTACAAGCTTGAGCGCTTTTGTGATATTTTATATCATCAGTGAAATGTCCGTCTTGTCTTTAGCATCTTTCGAATTAAAGCCAGATTTCTCTATTAATTAAGGGATAAATTTAATATATCTCTTTAGTTGTTACCGTTGTAGCAGTTGAAAACACAATCTTATTTTGCACAGATATTTCATATCCCAAATAGATCAGATTACTTATCAAGTCAATCAAGTCAATAAACTATACCGGATTGTTGAGTTTGTTAGAAATAGCTTTTGTAAACAATCACTTTACAACAATTTTTTAATTATGAGCAAATTAGGTGCAGACGATTATTTTTAAGACTTCACTTATAGGCATTAAAAATGCACCTGGCCGTGCTGCCTATTATATTAACACGCATGCATAAACCTGTGTGAACATGCACAAATAGTTGCAGTGCGCGTATACGACTACGCAGGTAGGAGTTCTTATTAAAGCAAATATTTTTAACCTCATTTCTCAGACTATAGTTCTTTTCCTTAGTTAAATGGTTAATGCGGTTTAGTTGTGCAGTTGTGTGCGTTAATATGTATATACTAGGATATATATATATGTAAGAATAAAGCTTGACTAAATAACATGTGTTCATTCACTTAATAAAAAGGACAGACTGACAGGCCATCGGGCTTACTCCCGTGCATATTTCTTTATAATAACTCTAATGATTGGTGGCCTTAATGTGTAGCCACGTTCTCTTTCGCTTAACAGTGTATCTTTCATGCATTCGGTTGGCCGTTGTCTGTCCGTCTACGTGTCTGTCTGTCTGTCAACCTTTAATAATGATTACTTTTATCTATAAATGACGAGTGCCTTTATATGTGTTGGTATTTTCCTTTTCTTTTATATAAACCTCTGCACATATAGTACTTACAACCATTTTGTTTTGGTTGCTTTTTTTCACTTACACATGCCCTTAGATATATTGTTGTAGGTTTCATTTTTGTTGTAAATTATTTACTTGCGGTACATATTGCATTTATTGAACATTTAAAGTTTAGTTTATATTTATTGTCATTATCGTACGGATATC
Organism: Glossina pallidipes; assembly: GCA_000688715.1. Classification (NCBI taxonomy): domain Eukaryota; kingdom Metazoa; phylum Arthropoda; class Insecta; order Diptera; family Glossinidae; genus Glossina; species Glossina pallidipes. The sequence goes on from KK499823.1 coordinate 1,274,087, forward strand.
GCAAGTACTACGCGCTTCACTTTTTACGTTTCTAATATCTTCGCTATTTATTCATAATAAACGCCTATTATTTAAATACGCTTTTGTGATATATACATACGTATGTACATGTTAAACAAGTTCAAAACATATTTCATAGCCTGTAGGTATCGTCAGTCGCGCTCAAATATTTAATTTGTTTATTTACTCACAATTACTTAACTTTTCTCGTTAAAATCAACTTAAATGAATAAAGTTTTTTAGAGAAATTGTAACGAGGCGGCAAAATACTTTTTATTAATATAAGGAAATATTGTAAAATCTTTTCATTTTAAAGTGTAGCTCTTATGCATGCTGTTGTTGCATGAAAATATGTTTTTTTGTTGATATCTAATTAATGACTAATATTTCAGATAAAGTAAGTCACAAGGTACGAAAAAAAAAATTAATTCAAATTATTAATGCAATTTTTTTTTTTTTAGTTCCGTCAATTTTCTAAACTTGCTTAGTTTTTTATACTTACGTATTAAATATAGAAACTTAACTACTGTGCTTTACTTCTCAAAAGGCATATATTATCAGCCGTCCCTTCTCTAAAGTCTATTGAATTCGCATGAAACAAAAAATAAGTTCATTTAGTTGTTTTTATTATAACGTACACTCGCTAAGAATCGATTACTTTGACCCATTTGACATGTGTTCGAAGTTCTCACAAGTAATCAAATATTGAAAATTTTCTTTTAAAGCACACTAGGAGTTGGAAAGTTTTTCAACTTTGCCGTGCAGTATGCTATAATTATTTATGCGAAAAATAAGTAAAATGGGTACAAAGGGACACATATGATGAAAAGAGTTCGTTTATGCAAACATGTTTTAGCATAAAAAATCACTTACCTATCAAATATGCGAAAAGTCTTGAAGTCCATCAAACGCATTTATATCATAAAAGACAAACCAATTTGGCAGCCTTCCATTTAGAAGAAAATTTACAAGAATTCAAATAAAGTCAATTTATTTCAACATGAAAACAATTTTCTTGTCTTGTAAGCGGTTAAGCTATGAGTCATCTTATTAAAATTATTCCTCTATGTTTACCCATTTGTTGATGCATTTGGAATATTTTTTTACAAATTACTTAAAAAATAGCGGCATAGCACTTCCCTCAAAAGAAGAGCTCTTCTTTACAACAACTCACTGGCGACCTTCTTACAGATCGTAACCTTCCATCTTAAGCAAAAAGTTAAAATAATTCTTAAAATTCTATTGTATATCGAGGGAAACGCGTAGAACGCTTTAAAAATATTGCTTTTGAAAAAAAAGACCTCGAATGCAAGTAAAAAAAAAAGTTTTTTTTTCAGCAAACTCTCAGGCACGGAATACGTTTATGGGACGTAGCCACTGTCGAAGAAGGCGCATTTTTTACAATTTTTTTTCGTGATGGTAGGAAAAGTAATACAATAACAGCGTTCCAGGAAGTTACTAAGCACATACTTTAGTATTGGGAGAATAATTACTTTCGAACAATTTTTAAAAATGACAACACTGGAGCCAATCACGCTAAGCATGTCCAATTTAGGGACATGTAGCTCTAGCTAGAAAAATTTGTAGATATTTTAAAAATACTTAACTTGGCGTAATTTGCCAATATTTGAACGGAATAGTTCAATTTTCCACTAAAACAGGTGGTTAATAAAAATGTTTAAGCTAACTTATCTTTGGAATGTTGTTTTGAAGATACTAAGAAAAATGGATACCATGTAAAAAAGTCGTACTTCGAAATGAAAGTTTTGCAGACATATTCTTCATTTTAATAAATTTTTTATTATGTCTAACTTTTGCTTACTTTGCGGAAAAATAAATCCTTCCCTCTCAACATTATTCGTCATTCTTTTTCCTCGAAGATCTTTTGCTCGAGAGTTCCCCTTTTGCTGGATCTATTGAAAACGAGTAAAAACACTATAGCGGGCCATGGATCACCTTTAAATACCCTACGTCAATCTACAGTTATTCATGTAATAACTTCAAAATAACATGGAAGTAATCGAAACAGTGGTCCGAACCGAATCATTTTCAACATCATTCGTCCTTGGATCAAAACAGGTGGATGTACCAAATTTCGTCAAAATATCTCAAAAATTTGGAATTGTAGGCTGAACACAAGACAACAAGATAGGTAGACAGGCGGACAGACAAGCTTAACCCGATTTAGAAAGTGAGTCTGTTTCCATACAACAGGTTGGGTTTATCTCAAATCTTTCTCTTCCATTTTGCATTGTGTACATTCGCAAAAACTTAATATATCCTTGTACCACAAATGGTGCAGGCTATAAAAATCATCCCCAACTTTGAATGACTTGACAGAAGTACTGAAAACTTTTGAATCGCTTCAAGATTCATGTTTACTCGGCGGTCCTCTTGATGCAGCTGCATTAACCTATTTTGTGTGGAAATGCCTTCAATTTAATAAATACCTTCTAAAGAACTTTTCCTCACTCTTCATAAATTACGACAGATGCACTATCAAAATTTCTACAAAAGTGAAAAAAGTCAGCCACGCAAATCCAATATTATGGATCAACGAAATATCGTTCTTTTTTTTTAAGATCAAGATGGCGGGTATAAAAGATTCGCCAAAGCCAAATATATTTTTCTTATCTTTCTTCATTTAAGTAAATAGCAGTAAATAGGTAAAAAATGCAATCTAGTGGCCGAACTCTTTTGGGTGAACTTTTTCCTTCCTGATGCAATATAACAATAATTTCCTTTTCATAGAAGCACAATAAAGTGCTTTATCGGCTATAGTTTTCAAGCCATAAAACATTTTTATGATCGGGAATCAGAGTCCGTAACATGATCGTAAATACTTTAGCAGAATATTTTTTATGAAAATCGTTTAAATTTTCAAATTTCAAGTGCGGCACAGTTTTCAATAACGCCGGCAGCCTTAGATTCTAATGCTTTACGTTTGTCGTCTTAGAATTTGTTTCTCTAGCTAAATAAATTATAACAATAGTAATAATAAAAATAATTTTATAGTTTTATTATTTAATTAAAGTATCTTTAATTAAATTTTTGGTTTCATTTTGTGATTTTCTGGTCCTTTTAGAATTTGTGCAATTTTTTCATTTTCCCTTTTCATTCAGTTTAGTGTGTCTCTTTCTCAATACATTTATTTATATTTCAATTGCGTCCAGTGGAGTGACATCCAACAAATTATTTTTTTCCTATGAACCTATTAATTTTTGTTTTAGGTGCAAATTGTCACAAATCATGCAATATATACTAAAGAAATGACATAGAGGTCGACTTTATATGCATATATTTTGTTCAGCTATGAGGCGAATATGGAAGTTTACATTTTCAATGATGGGAATAATAAATAATATTTACACATGTATCCATGAAAGGTGTGGAAGGTATTGCGTGTACTCTTAATATCTCAATTACACTCATTGTATACATAGTGGCGTAGATTACCTGTTTAATAAACTATTAAAAATTGTTTATCTTAAAACAAAACTCGACATTACTAATATATATACGAAACAAAAAAACAAGGGCCAAAAACTAAATGATGATAAGATAAAGAACTTATCTCATTCTCTCACTGCAAACAAAAGATAGGCATACATACGATACCCAATCAACAACGCGGTGATCAGTGCAGGGCCTTTAAAGACGCAGTTGTAATTGAAAGCATTTTTTTGTTTCATTTAAACTTGAAGTTGACCTAATATTAATGACCCTTGCCAAGTTTTTTGATGATAAGCGACGCGATTGCAAATCCAAAAATGGATGGGTGTATACTTCATCCGCTTACTGTAGGATTTTAAGTCGATTCAGTTCGGAGCGTCTCTTTATCTTTTCCTTTACAACTGCGGACATGGTTATTGATCAAAATAGTTCTACTAATTAGCTTTAATAATAAAAACAAGTTGGGCAAGACCGACCATTCGGTACCCTACACCATTTCGCCAAATGCATTCATTCACTCGTTTTGGTACAAAGTTACAAATTATTTTCATGCAATGGCATACTTTCCATGAACGCCTGCCCATTGGGGGAATCCTTATATACCGTGGTATCCAAAGTAGATCTACGTAGTTCAAGTTCGGTAAGGTTGATTTCTTTGTCAATTTACTATTATAAACTAATTTTCATTATAAAATATTCAAAATTACACTTTGTTACTATATGGAGATTGGATTTTCATAGGAAGGGTTATCCGAGAGAGTTTAGAAAATTGCTCCAGACGAATCAAGTTTTTCATATCAATTCAGAATATCTAAATACTATTACAGGGCGAGATTTGTCGAGAAATTTGGAAAATTGAAACTTTTTTCCATATAACAACTTTTCAAAACAAAGGATTTATATGGGGTGTGGTCGAAAAAGTGGCCCAATCCAAACCATTTTCAATAGCGTTCGTCCTTAGGCCAAATCACATCAGTTCATTGAAATAACTCAAAAATTGCAACCTGTAGCTTGAACGAAAATTTACTTGAACAGACACACAGACGGGCAGACAAGCTTAATAAACGACGGGTCTACATTAACCCCTTCTGCGTGTTACACACGTTCGCACAGTCTTAATATAACCTGTAACACAAGTAGTGTAGGGTATAACAAATACGCTATAAGACCTAATCGCTTTTCCCCGTCGTTTGTCCGACCCTGTTTGTTCTCTTATCTTTATGTTAACGGTATAAAAGATAAAGAAATTCCATAAAAATAACAACAAATATTGTTATGAATGCGTTATATGATTTTTTTTTTTTTACTGAAGAAGAGAAAATGACAAAAACTAGTGCATGCACAGTTTTAAACGAAGATTTTACCACGTTTCGTTGATAGCGCGCAATGCATTTAAACTAAATAATCAAAGTGGATTAGTGGAAAATTACTTTAGTGAGAAGAAATAGCTAAATATTTTGGGGAAAAAGGTGAACGCGTATACTGACAAAGTGTGAATAAAAAATACAAAAATATTAAAAATTAATTTTATTAAATATTTACGCATGAAGTGTGTGATAAGACTCATGAATTATTATTTGAAATACCTCAAGTAAGGCTTAGAGTGAATCTTTCTTTTTTTACCTTACTTTACTGTGAGTGTGTTCAGGAACTTAAATCTGCTATTCCTCCAATTTTCATTATTGTTCTTCATTCGGGAGTTTATTCTGCAAACTTTATATTTTTGTGAAAACTTTTGTTTCTAGTTACAATAAACATTTGTAAAGAGAGACAACGCTTACGTTTTAAACAGTGTATCTTGTTTTCCTTACGATTAATAAGCATAAAATATTGAAAAAAGTAAAAAAAAAGAAAATTGAATCACTTGTAACACAACCGATTTTTCCTATTTTTGTACATAATTAGTAGAGTTTAATTTACGGTTCACTGCCAACTTGCGCTCTGAGCAATATGGCCCACCTTCACTACCAAACTGCGTGCAAAAATTTCCAATACTTCTAAACTATTCGAAGTCGATATCTTCATTTTTGCGACCAGGGGAGTGGTCTGTATAGACACACAGACGGACGGACATGGCTTAATCTGTTCAAAAATATATACACTTACACACTTAACAGGGTGCCTGAAGCTTCCTTTTGAGTGTTGCAGGCATTGTAACAAAATGAAAATACTTCCCATCCTGCAGTGGTAACAAAAAAAAACAAATTTAATTTTTTTTGTTTCTATTATAATTTAAGGCTGCTTGTGAAGTTTGCTTCTTATTTTATTCAACACCTGTGGCGTTACTTGACGTCACACTCACGTAGAAATCAAATTTACGTTTAGCTTAAAATAATTATAAAACAAAGCAACAAATTAGCCCGCCAGCTGTTTTTTTTATATCAAATATGCAAAACGGCATACGAGTCTTATTGCGCTCGAAAAGGATAAAAGAAAAAAGAAAGTACGAAAAAAAAAACAAAAATATCATCATAAAATTTAGCAAAACGTAAAGTCTGCATATATTTGTATATTTAAATAAACTTCATCGATAGAAAAGACAAACAGACAACGATACCCAATAACCAATATGTTAAAGGGAATGAAACAACAATAACAACAAAAAGGGTGACAACATTGCTGTGTAAAAACTAATGCAAAAAACAACAAAGAAAAGACGTAACAAAGAAATGAAAAAAAAAAAAAAAAATTGTTGAAAAACAATGGAGTGCCGTGCACACAAGTTCAAAGAAAAATAAATAAAATAGTCGAAGGCACAAGAAAAAGCAACTATCTCAATACACTGTTTTCAATATTAATATCATTGCGAGCTGTGCCGGCGGTTCTATTAACTATTATTGCTACAGCAGCTAGAGCAGCAGTACCAGCAGCTAAAAACACTAGCGCACACTTACATGCATATATATTTAGAGACCTTCCGACAAGCGTATACATGTTTCATAACATTTGAAAGGATATCAAGGCAAAAGCTCAACTTGTGAGCACCAACAATATCATCAGAGCATATTATCCTTTTCATCGTTTTCAACGTCTATGCAGACGTTGCTTCTTACACTGAGACATCACTCAATACCTTAATATACGTTAGTGTACATATAAACATACATGCTTATGTAATAGACATACATCTCTAGACGATACAATAACATCAACGTCAACATCAGCATCTCAGCATAAGCATCAGCATCAGCATCAGCATCAGCATCATTGGAAACATCTGTATAAGACGTTACAAAGCTTGTTTGGTGGTGTTACCGGAATCTATTAAAGTGCATTATAAAACATTGTAGATGTGTTGCTATGTGCCTTGCTTTCTATTTTATATTGTATCTCTTATCGGTTCCTCTGTGTTATGTTGCGTTTACATAGAGAACAAAATAAAACTTGTGCATAAAGTCCTGCAATAGTTGTACGCGCCACCTTATAACATCGACAATGTTCAACCGTTTATTCTTAGCACGGTCCTTACTAGATGCTAACAAATTGTTCAGTACTCTGCTATATAGACGACATCAATAAATATTTAATAGTGTCAAGGTGTTGTTCACCATTATAAAAACAGAAAAAAACGAAGATATTTCTCATATATACATATGTATATATTTGTGTTTGTATAAAGTGTTTGTGTGTTTACTTACATACATAAACATTTAATATTATTTTTTGTTACTTCCCTCTGTTAAAATATAACATAAATAACGATTTTGTGTGAACGAAGTACTTTTTTACCCTATGTAATGTATTATTATAAAAAATATAAATATTTATGGAAAATTTTCTTAAATCAACTATGGCCGTGCAATTGAGAATAACGACAAAAAACCGATGCATATCAAGGGTGTATGAGATATATATCATGTGCATAGAAATAATAAATATTAAGCTAATGCTAACGCTTAACTCTTGTCTGAGCTGCAATAAGGTCTTGTCTTAAAAGAGTTTTTACCAATAGCACGTAATTGATTTGTGCTGAGCAGGGATACCAAGAATGGATTTAAAAAATTTATTAATGATGCTACTCATTAAAAAAGCTAGAGATAGTAGTTCGTTTAACATAACTGGCTAAGTGTATTCGTTAATGTGGTTAGAGAATAAGAAAAAAGAAAAAAGTGCATATTTCAAATTTTCGCTACGGCCAACTTTAACTGACATTAACCCCTATACCTCCAAGAATGATTCCAACAAAGATGTTTTGGCCAAACAAAGGCGAAAGAATGTAATTTATTTCTCAAAATCTTTTCGGCATATAACACCAACGGGAGCTGACGATAAAGGAATTAATGGGCTGAACTAGTTGTTCAATATTCAAAAAAAATCTGCTAATTCCATTGGTCAACTTATCCTATTAAATTAGAATAAACTTCCGCATTAGTAGCTCGTTAGAAAAGAATTACTTACTAAATCAATGTTCGCGTTTACTTTGATTCATAGTTTAGTTTGGTTGTACTTATAGTGAGTGTTCAGTGATTGGAACCCTTCCCTTTTCCTCCCTTCTTTCTGGCCCCTATTGTATTAAATGTTTAGGCTGCATCCCCTGAGTGATTGAACATATGAAAAAACACAAAGCAGAAGAAGGACAAAAGTTTACAGCGATGAAGAAAGTAATCGTTATGGCATATTTGTTAAAGCTACCAGGAGGAAACGGAAGCAGACAAGTAGAAAAAAAATTGTTAAGATATGGATGCAAAGAGATCTAAAAAATGATATGAAGCAAATTATTTTTGGTCCCGGTTTTAGGAAAGCAACCAAATAAATGGCTTGAGGAGACTTAGAAGATTTAGATTTAATCATTCATCCACTCATAACTATACACAGCATGACGCTTACTTCCTTCTACTTGAAAAACGAAGGTGGAATAAGAGTTATATTAAGGAGTCAGTCGGTCTTTTTCGTATTAAACACATCTTATTCTTATGTGATTTTTTTCAAACTCTCTTGCAAAAACTGCAATTAAAAAAAAAAAGGAAACACTAATTGAAGTTAAGGAAAAATTTTTTTCTCCTCCACTCGATCAAAGTTAATCTTTATTTCCTGTTATTTATTTATTTTTTCTTTTCGATTGCAAAGAGAAGTTCTTTTGTACAAAATAAATGTTCGTCTCATCGTGAGCTGCATTGTCTCTACGATTAACTCACTTAAGCATAAGAGATGTCGAATAAAAGCGCCGCTATTTCGTTTCATTATCTCGTAGTTGTTGTTTAACAAATATTCCTAATTTACAGATATCTTCTATGCAATCTTCTATTGAATGGAAATATTAATTAGGTTAATTAATCAAAACATTATTGCCATAGCAACAGAGTAAACACGGGGTATAATAAGTTTCGTGAATAAATAAAATCATATATTAAATGAAGCCACTTCTTACAAACAAAATACATGAACGTTTGCTAAAACTTTCTCTTCGAAAGTCTCCTCAGAAATTCTAGCAAGGAAATCAGGATGAATTAAGCAAACATTCTTACTTTCTTTTTTTTAATCCTACAAAGTGCACTATATCGGGTTAAGTGAAATTTTACTACTAGCGTTTTATTTCATTAATAATGCAACCCGGCGGTAATAAATTAGCATAATTATTGCAACGTTTCTACCTTGTAGCAAACATATACACACGCACACACATAGGTACACGCACATACTTCAAATCTATGTAACGTTAAAATACAGCTCAGTATAACACTGCCTATCAAGCATAGGAGAAGTGACGATAGATGCTTATATGGATGTGCGAACATATTGACCGCATAAGCTTGAAATACTTACAACCACGATAATGTAGTGAACCGATAATTGAGTTGGTAAAGTCTATATGAATGCACGTGTATATGTAAATTTATATATAGCCGCCCAGGCTGACAGGTATCAATAAATGTAATTAACTCAAGTGCGACAACAAATAATTCGATTTCAATTAAACTAATTAATTGGTAGCACGGTATTCATATGCTTTAACTAGAGCTATATATACGTTTGGGGTGAAAATAATAAAAATTTAGTTTTTTTGATTTTTTTTTTTATAACGAAAGTTTGTGTCTTTTATTTTCAGCTGAAATTTGATAAAAGAAAACAAATTGAAAAACCGGTACAAATTTAAAATAATAATAAAAACTAATTCTAATAAACAAAAAACATGTTGCAATCCTTGAAAGTATGTTCGGATAAATTAACAGAAACACCGAATAATATTAGTTGCGTTGTACAAGAGCATAACAAATCATCAGTTACCGCCACAGCTATAACCACTGCTGCAAGTTCGGCATCATTGTCTACACCTGTTGCCAGCAGCTCTACTACTAATGGTAACTCCGTCATCAGCACCACAAATAATGACAGTACAAATGGTGTTTACAATGACAACAATATCAAAAACAATAATAATCAGCAGCAACTTCATAATGTAGTGAATAAAACCCATTTGAATAGCGTACAACAACTGCAACAATATCATACTAAATACCTAGAAACGGCCAATGCAGCTGGTAACACCAACACGACGACTGTAAATACGGCAAAAAGTTTTCATCCTTACTTACGGCCACAGAATTCTAACTACAACTCATCATCATCACCATCATCATCATCCTCGCTGGCATTGGCGTCTGTTACGTCCAATACTTTAAAAACACTTGCATCGACTTCATCAGCAGCAGCGAGTACATTGTTTCAAACACTTTTACAAAACCAAATAAATTCCCCGGTTACAACTACTACGGTAACAACAACGCCAGTGATAACAACAACAACAGCAGCAGCTAAATCTGTTGCCACCGCAATAACATCAAGTGGATTATTAACTTTACCAACACCGACTTCATTAGTCGCCACCGCTAACAATAGCAACAGCTATCATGATATCATGGACAGCCAATCGTCACAAATTAATTCGTAAGTTTGTTTTATATTTTTTACACTCTCTTTTTTATTTTTTGCAATTCTCCAAATAATGCAAATATAAACTTTATTTAATTGTATACAATAACGATAGTTTCGTTCCTCTGTTTACGATACCGGGCAATGAACTTAAGATACCCTATAAATTATATAAATTCTTATTCAACAATAGTTCGATAGTCTTCATAAGAGGAATGTAGCCTTGTTACTCACATATGATGGTATGCCAAGAACTTGTGCTAAGAAACAGTTCTTGAGGAAATGTGCTAATAACCCCTGACCCTTAAGGCCGTAATTTTTTTTTTTTTTTAATCCATAAAGTCTTTAATATTAAAAACACTCTATACTTACTTAAGTAATCATACCGAGCCTACATTATCAAAACGCTTCTAGAAAAGTTGTCTTGAGTACTTTTAAGTGACTTTTACGCTCACCATGAAGAAGCGCGAAGCGGATAGATTCGTCATTCAAAATATAAACATTTATCAGCGACTATACTAACTGTACATACGTACATGACCGTGACGAATAATTCAATCTACTTAACTAACTCCGCCTCTCTGCTTTAACGACCTGTTTCGGGCTGTTTTTGATATATCGAGTATGATCTTATATTTTTTAAACTCAAATTCTAGGAAAAGACCTATGTTAGCTTTGGTCTTTTGAATCGTTCCAGCTTTTATGTTAGTTTCTACGTTTATCTGTTTATAATTGCTGTGCTTTCCGTTCCGTCAGTTAATATAAAAGTTAAAGATAAGCAAATATATTTTTAGAAAACGGCCACGCCCAACGCAGACAAATGGCTTTAACTTAATATTTATAGGAAACATTGATCTGAAGCTACACTAAGTTCCAGTCGGCAGTAAGGAAAAAAAGAAATTGAGTGAAGCTATTAGGTCATTAAGAGTGACTCGGAGAGAGAGAGAGAGAAAGAGAGAGAAAGTCCTCTACAAGGCATTTTAAACAAAAATTGATCAACATATAAATATATAAATATAAAAATCGTTTCAATTAGTCAAATTACTTTAGAATTTTTGTTTATTATTTTAAAATGGAAGCTATCGGAGAGATTCATCCGTAGGTGTGCAATCAAGGTGATCAAATCTAAGACGGCAATCATCAATAATCATTCACTATCCAGATTAAATGTTTAATGGTTAGAAACGCCTGCAATAACTTTATGATCATTTTATTACATGTGTTGCTCCAATATGTGTGCTCCACCTTGCATATGCGGAATTGTAGCTAAAGCGACAGGTTGATAAACGTGTATGTATTAGGTAGGCTACATTTATATTAAGGTGATATGTTCCTGAGCAATGCATTTACATAAAGATATGAAGACATATTCGCAGCATATAATTAGCAACCGGGTTTTTCAACTGCGTTAGCAGACTTCTACCTTCTCCTTCCCTAACGTAGCTCTCTTAGATAGCTAACGGAGATTCTTGCGTAGAAGCATCCATCAGGTTAAGATTCAATTTGAAAACCTAATCCGTCGATATTGGAAAATATCAGATATTTTATTAAGCATGCCGTGAGCCTATGCGAAAGTATGAAATCATGTAAGTTGTCTAAAATGTTAACCTCAGTAGATCCTTTTAAGCCGGCACACAGCAATAGCAAAATAATCTAGTTAAAACCCTCCTGGTGCTGGCCTAGAAAATGTCTTGTATTTTCATATATATCAGGCGCAACTATAGGAAAATTGTTTTTCAGTAAATTGGAAAAATTCAAATTTTATATTTCAGTAAGAATCGACTAAATATTAAAAATTTTCCAATTTGAACTGACTGGGCTCTCAAATCCCCCTTGACACTTTTATATATGCAGGTAGCTCTATTAATTATATGCTGGGGCTATGTTAGACTTTTATAATTTTCCACATTTCGAATTTATTTTCATTCCGTCCACTTACCTTATCTTTAAGATATCAAAAAACATTGTTGTGGAGTATCTCACACATCGTTCAATAATTTAATGGGATGAGATTTCGATGTCGCCGCTATTGATGACTACGAATATTCAAATGCAATGTAGCAAAATATCATGCAATTCACGTCGTCAGTTGACAAGTTGCAGCTAATTTAGCGACGCTGCTTCCTTGGTCGCTTTGAACGGTTTTCGCCGGTTGCTTTCCAATCGGCCCATTGTCGTTTTGTCTCTGGAATGCAGTGGTGAATTGACGTTCCATTCATTATCGCATATCACATGAAAATATACAGCGTCGTAAGCCATCAACACGGTGTTGTCAGCGTCACTTTTCGACATTCCAAATCGGTTTCGTACACTTTTTAAATGTTTTCGGGAGCAACTGGCAATTTTGGATGAACAGAGCGTTCAGCATTAGCAGCGTACGCAAGACTTGGTTTAAAAAGAGCAAACAACCAATAAATTTATTTATTGACCATAGGATCCAATCTTGATTGTCCATGGTTTCTTTCTCATCAAAAAGCAACGCTTAATCGATAAACACAACAAAAAATGCGGACTTTACCATTATTTCAAAAATTACAAACGGATCAACATTAAAACAACTGTGGTTTGTAAAGTAACGGTCGCAATGTCATGAGCTTTTAAAAAATATCCATTCCAAAAATTTGTCCTATCTGAAAATAATATGAATTCGTCAATGGAGGCAACATCTGCATAGGATAGTGGGACCTTATTGACCACGGTGTTGCAATCTCCTAGGTGACCAAAAACCCCTGCATCGGTGTTACCATTTATTGTCCTCAACTCGAAAATTTGGATGCTTTAATTCACCATACCATTACCCATCTAGGTAGGTAGCTTGTAATGCTTAGTTAACTATAGTACAAAAAGGATTAAAAACTAACTGTAACAGCAAAACACTTCAATTTGTTATTTAAATTAAAATACAGACTAGTGTGCTCAAAAAGTAAGACCATCAAAGTAATTTCCCTCAGATACAATACACTTATGCCAACGTTTTTTCCTCTCCTGAAATCAGTTGTTATAGTCGATCTCCGAAATAGTCAGAAGTCATATGGGGCTAAATCAAATGAACAAGGTCGTAGTGGAACGATATAGGTTGAATTTTTAACAAAATGATCTTGAAATCAATGCTGTGTGAAGTAGCGCATTATTGTGATGCAAAAACCAAGACTGGTCCTTCCGCTTCCTCCCGGTTTTTTCGGCCTTGGCTCAACTTTAGCATGATATTCGTTCGATTGATCGATTGCTTCCGGATCGTATGTGTAGACCCGAATCTCATCTATGTTTCATGGAAGATTGATAGTCAGATATAGTGTCCCAACAAATTTTAAAGCGACGCTATACATCAAAAAGCGATGTGCATCAATAGCCGAATTCATACTCAACACCAGAAACTTGTTCTCAAACTTTTAATTTCTGGACAAAGCTTTCGAATTGCATTTAGCGTCATGCCTGTTCAACGGTCTTCTTTGTGAAACTACAGTTTTTCTTTTTAATTTTGCTTGAAAATGCGCATTAATAAAGAGATCTGCGCGTTTGAAAAGAGGTCATCCGGCGAAGATGTTAGGCTGCAAAATTAGCCACAATTTATTTCTCTCTGCGGAGCACTTGTGGAAATCTCGAAATTGTATAGAAATTATTTCTTTCAATAATTTCTTCAAGTAATTAATCTTTGTGTCCTACATTACTTGCGGTATAAGGAGCCATTGAGTTTGTGCGGATGTTTGTATGCAAAAACCAAAAGGACTTAAGATAAATCTACGTTTTACTATTAGGATTCATGCTTGCTAAGCTTATCTGCCCGTTCGTCCGTCCTATTTGCCTATGTTGAACCTACAGATCGAAATATTTAAGATATTTTTATCAAATTTCGTGCATCGACTTCTTTTAATCCAAAGAAGAACAATATTGAAAATAGTTAGCATCGGCCTTACTTTGAATAATACGGGCAAGTGTATTAAGCAACGCCGTATAGGATATTTAATGGGGTGCCGTGGCCCACTATAAAGTTTTTACTTGCTTTCCATATGTACTAGAAGGTCCGGAGAATCCATTTGGGCAATAAAACAGACATTTGTTTTTGAAAAATTCACACAGGTGTTGAGCGACAGATTTATATGATCTGTGGCAATTCTGATATTGTTTTGTTACAGACTCCCCGTAATCATAGAATGGCTTACATTGCCGTTATAACACACAATAACAATATTAAGGGATAATCTAATCAATACTAAAGAGAAAAACTTTAAAGCTTAAGGACTTTTTAGAACTTTTAAGTTTAAAGTGGGATAGCATTGTAAAGTTTGGTCATGTAGCTATGAACACCTGAGAACTCTTGTATAAAAATCTCCAAATGTTGTAAAAAAGCTGAAATTGGGTTTACGGTTTCAGATAAGGTTGATCTGATGTTATAGTACGAACCAATAGGTTACAATCTAAACCAGATAACGATCAAAATAACTAAAAATATTTAATAGGACGATGATGACCATATTCATAAAAACACTCGAGATCCTCTAAATGCGCAACTAACCAAACATTCATTACGAGTATTGTAGCCGTGGCTAGTCAAACTTTCTATTACCTATGACATGGTCCTACCTTTTGTCTTTGTTGGTAAAAGAAAAACAGTTAAGCAGTCAAAGCAAACGTCTTACAAGAGCGAGAAAGAAATGCTGCAAACAAGCCGACATTAGTTACCTACCGGTACTTTTTGTAATAATAAAATTATTTTTGTCCAAAAAAAGGGTTAAGCGCTTATCAACCTTCACTGCAGTATTTCAATTCTTACGAATAAGAGAATTTAATTAAGAATTTCTTTCATCTTACACAAGAGAGAAGAACATTTTCTTAGCGAAACTTTTCCTGGCGAATTGAATTTAAATTGAAATTAGAAAATTGACATATTGAAGGACGTAAAGTTACCCTGAGGTGTTCGTAGAATATTTCATGAAAATGTTTGCAACAGTGTTGAATAAATCTTTGTTAGAGATTTTTGACAACTTAAATTAATTTTTAACTTGGGGATCAGCAACATTTCTTTATTCCTCCTCTTCTTACAAATTGCAAAAGATGAACAGAAATGCGAATGTAACTAAACGAATAGATAACAGTATGGTGTAAAAGGAAGTTGTCAGAAATTGTCAGAAATTGTGTAAACAACCAAAATAATTCGAAGACATAACTAAAGAATAGTGAATTTTTATTCCCGGTAATGGGAGGATTGCGAACATATGGCTCGATAGTTTTTGAAGCATTGAGCAATGGGATTTTTTTTGAACTTAATTTTAAATGAAAAATATTTACTTTACCATTACACCGTTCGTCGTTTGGTCAGAGGAATATGAAAATTTCTGACTTACTCAAAAATTATTCAATCATCAGTATCTACCTGTCTGGTAACACACAGTTTTGATAACATATCGTCCAGCCTGAGAAACATTCTTTTAAATATTCTGTAGAGATAATCCAAGGATTTCGCCTTCATCTTATTGTTATCTTATCCTTTGGATAGACTTTTGAGTCTAGGAAGTGCCGAAAAACCATAGGGAACATTGTGCGAAGAATAAGATCGATGCGACGGCACAACTCAGCATTGTGTGTTCAACAAACTCCGAAGCCGCGCCATCATAGACGTCATATCAGGCTTATTATGATATATAGAATGGTTAAGACAGCATTACTGTGTCTTGACAAGTCTTGAAAAAATTCTCGAACACATTACATTAAAACGCATCTTGCTAGTTCGCTACTTCGATCATTAAATTCAAACTAAACATCAAAATTTTCTGCAACTTGTGACGAGACTCAGGAAGCGAAAGGCCCTTAAACTTTTTTGCTTACTCCGAAAGGCTTATCAGCGTAAACACTGAAACATTCTTCTATGCGGGTATAAATGAATTTTAAGTCAGTTGTGTATGTGAGTGTGGGCACAAATGCATAAATCGAAGAAGCGTTA
This sequence comes from Glossina pallidipes, assembly GCA_000688715.1. NCBI lineage: Eukaryota > Metazoa > Arthropoda > Insecta > Diptera > Glossinidae > Glossina > Glossina pallidipes. The sequence continues at coordinate 1,290,348 of KK499823.1, forward strand.
AAACAACTCCATACATTTCAGACTAATAAGCATTCAATATAAGCATTCAATTTCTTACTACTTTCAATTGGGTGCTTAAATGAGGCAGGAAACAGTTAATACGATGATAGACAACATCTTCTCATATATCGTAGCTTCAAGAAAACAACTGCGTGAAAACCGATCACTGGCTAATTCCTTAAAAAGGAAATAGAGAACCGTTCCCATTACTGCTATTTTTGGTGATTTTTTGTTTTCGGATACCGCTTATTCACCAACACCAATGGTGTTATTTGAATTTAAATGACACTGCACTTAGGCTTATAAACCGTTTCAGACAAAACTAGTCTCGCCTTCATCTCTGTCTCATTGACGCTTTGTCTGTGTGCGTTAATACACTTTGTCACTTTCGCAATCACGGCAAATCGGCTTTAATAAACAAATCAACCACGGCCTCAAAACAGCCAACAGCCATTGCAAAATCATACCACACTCGCATGGCACGGACCTTAAATAAGGATGACTTGAAAAGAGTAGAGCGAAGTTCGTTAAATGTAGAATGATGGTTTCGGTCGCTCATGTTAATTTTTTTCTTCCTATTTTAAGCTATAATACACACGAGGCATTAATAATTTACATTATTTAAATGGTTTTACGCGCCTTATACTATCAGCATTACTACCACCGCGCAATCATTCCCATTGAAAACGTGTGCGTGTGTGCAAAATTGTTTGCATTTCCTCTGCCAACTACGTTTTGAAAACGGTAGAAGAAGAGATTTTCTTTCGTTAAATTTGCGTTTTTCATCTTTACGTTTTGAATTTGTTTGGCTATGTGCCGTCTAAAATGAAATGAGTAAATCTCGTGCGGCTACATTGCGGGATTTTGGAAATTTTTTTTTTCTTTTTTTTGGTTTCTATTGCTGTTATTGTCGTTGTTGTTATTGTTGTTGTCGTTGTTGATAACGTTTCGCTCTTTAAATATTCGCATTTTACGCTTTTACATCCAGTGAGTGAGTGCTTGTCGTCTTCTGTTTGTTCATTCCCTTCGTTTTTATTGCTTAGATTTCTTGATTTTGTTGTACACGCGTTCCTTTGTATACAGATTTTCTACTTTATTATAATTTATTTAGAAAAGTAAATAGCTTTCTATTCATTTCATGTGCCATCACTAAATGTTCTATTTTGTTGCGTTGCTTACTGTAATAGATCATAATACGCTCATAAAATATTACAAGTTAATTGCAAGCATTTCGTTTTACTTCCCCTGTCAGGAAATAAAAATGTACACAAAAATTCTAAAAAGATTTCTATGGAAATATTCTGTAGGGGTTATCGAGAGAGATTTCTCTAAAAAATTGTTCAGTAAAATTTCTAAACATTTTCTAAAACCACAAAGAAAACTTGGATTTTGTCATTATATTTGTTTCGAAATATCTTACATATAGTGACCAGAGGATCCAATTGCTTCGAATAGCTTATGTCAGGCGTGTGCGTCAATGCTAGCAATCCTCTTTTACCTATTTTGGAATTTTAGATGTCGGATCAGGTTCGATATGTCTACACATTTAAAAGTCCGCTTATCATCTGGTATTTGAATAAAGTCGATTCCAAGCGAAACCGGTTATATTCATAACTTTGTCAATTTAATCGCCTGTTGCCTGTTGCGTGTTGTTTAAATATTCAGCAAAAAGTTCAAAACTGTTAACAAGGAACATTATTTGAGTTGGAGGATTACTTTGAAGGCCGTGAAATAGGTTTGGAATAATAAATAGATATGAAGGAGAAAAAATGACAGTGGTTTTACCTTTTAGACCCACTGATATGTAATATTGCGCGAATAAAAGAGATCTTAAAAGATGTTCTTGACACGCAATGTATTCTGAAACTATTCTTACCTTATATACCTTGTAGAGATCACTATTTTTTGAAACGATTTAAGCTTGTCTGTCTATGTGTCTGTTCACCTATCCTAATTTTTCTTTGGCGTTTGTGTTCTGATATGTGCTCAACCTACTGAGTTGTATGTGTTTGTTGACATTGTGATGAAGTCTGACTTCTTTGGGTCAAGGACAAATCGTACTAAATATGGATCGATTGCGATTGCTTCCCGCATTTTTTAAAACGTCATGATGCAAAAAAGAATTTTCATATTTAATAATTCTTGGTAAGAATCATTAAAAAGTAGGATTCGGGCGTGTTAAAATCAATATGCAAAGTATGCATGGGATGAAATTATTTTTTAAAACCTTTCTGTGACAACAAGTTCGAAGAGATTTTAGTGCTTTACACTGAAAATTGGCCCAAAAACATGATTTGACAAAAGAAAACTACTATAGCGACATTGGACTACATACGTCTATTTTTCAGACGCCTGTTCATGAAAGAGGTCTCGTAGAAAGTAAGTGATCATATGATAAAAAGAAAATTAATGGAAAACTTCACTAGGCGAACTGATGTAAGCTTTACCTCGTTGGAGTCAAATGATACTCAAATTATTAAAAAAAAGAAAGATTATTTCCCACTTTGCACAAGATTGCATGACATAATGTTTATTAAAAAAATTCTCCAATTACTTAGTTAAAACTAAAGGTCACACTTTTTTTTGTTATCCACCTCTTCTTCTATGTTAATGAACTTTCGGTAAGTGTCTTATTGTATTTTTAATGTCATTTTACGCAATCTGCCCTTAACTTAAGTACTAAACAAATTCGTCATAACTAAGTATAAATAATGACAAAACCCCAACATTATTCCACTGCTAACCATTCCTGTAAAGTATAAATTAAATTGCAATCAAGTTAAAAGGTACTGAACAATGGCATGCTTAAGAACTTAGAGAATAAGGCAAAGCTTAATCAAATTAGTTCTTTCTTGAATGTTCAAACATTTCGGAAAATGTTCTATTATCAGTCTTTCAATACATTTAAACCACATGTAGGAAACGTAGAACATATTAAAGAAAACCTTTTTAATTCAATTCCATCTCAAAGGCTATAACTTAAGAAGGGCAAGTTTATTACTGTCCGTTTAACTTTCATTTTGATATGAATTAACTAAAAAAGTATTAACTTTCTGTTGCAGTGATTCGTTGTAGTACACGCAGTTTTTAAAGATGGCTTTAATTTATTAGAAAGGGTTGTCGTAGTAACGTAGCCGTAAAATAGTAATAATACTAGCAGGGGTGAACGGTAATATAACTACGGTTGATAGGAGTGCAAGTTCATTAGCATTTTCTTCATTATCATCCAGTTATTTCCAGTAAGAGCGAACTTTTATGATATTTCGCAAAATTATCCTTGAATTGTGTTTTGTTTAGTGCAGAAGCAGACGAAAGCCAGTGCATAAGGTACAAACCTTTTATAAACATAAAATTAAACTGAGTAATGTGCGGAATTAAATCCAAAATAAATATAAGAAAAAGGATATGTTTTCTGATAATTACGGCTACGTTACTCTTATGCTAAAGCTTTAAATGGTCCATTTTGTATTTACAGGCAAGTGGTAAGCCAAAATTAGTTCACATTAGTTCTGAAGTAATTATGATTCGTTAAATTTCAAATCACCAAATCTGACGCTTTGAAATTTTTTGCGAGGTTATATCAGTTTTTTAGCTCTTGCGCGTGTGCTTGCGAGTGAATTACGATCATATTGCCAAAGAAAAGTAAGAACAAAGAAAAAAGTATGAAAGGGAAAAGCTTAACCTAACTGCGCTTAACATAAGAATTGTTTTTGATGTCTCAATTCGCTATGCTCCTACACCACTTGCGCTCATGATATGTTAAATCTCTGCTTATGTATGTAACCTCTTAGAAGATCGCAGGTAGACAAGCCTTTCAGTTTTATTTTATACGCTATAGGGTTTGGAGTCCCTTTCTGAATCGCTCTAAGGTAGTTTCCACGCCCATTTGTCTGTCTGCGTACTGTTCGTTCACGCTGTTTGTGTTCAATCTACAGATCGTAACTTTTGAAAAATTTTGCTGAAATTGAACCGTTCAGGCCCAAGAACGAAGACTATTCAAATTGGATTGGATTAAACCACTGTTACGCCCACTTGTATTCTCACAAACTTATAATATAAAAAAATATATTTCTGTATTTAAACTTTCTTAATAATGGTAAGTGAAAAATAGCGTTTTTGGGAGCTAAATGAATATGGAAAAAATTGCCGGGATTGGACGATTTCCTAAGCAAATCCTCGAATAAGCGCATAACCAATTTTTAGTACTTCATGATAAAAATGTGGAGAACACTTAACTAAGATAAAAATCTATTATATTAAATATGGACCATATTGGTCCACTTTTCTGGCCTCCTTCTTAAAAAGACGTCCCATAAAAGTTAAGTTAGTCTTGCTACTCTATGATGATCTTTTCATTATCGCAGGTGTAGGAGCGCATTTTAGTCCTTTCAAAAAAGGCACGAAAGATATGGTAGGCGAAGGTTTTCGAATTTGAATGAGATCGCAAAGAAAACTAGACAAGTTTTTTAGTGAAAAAAAAAAAATAATAATTGTTTTCTGGTTACACATGAAACCTATTTACAGGAAAAACCCTCGTAATTAAATTTAAACTGAGTTTGATGAAAACCGTTAAGTTCTTTTTAATCTACACAGCACGCTTTTCACGTTATCCTCGTATATGAAATGAGAAAATGCCAACCGTTAGTTTGCGCAAAAGCTTGAAGACTTTGAATTTGTCATATTTCTTGTGCATATTTTTCTATACGTAATTTTTGTTCATAAATTGCCTTAAGTGAAACTCTAATATAAGCGATTGTCACCTTTTTTACAAAAGAAGACTCTGCACGATATTTTTTCATCCTTCAAATTTCATCCAAATCTTGCTTTTGCGACTTTATTTTTTTGGTTATAATTTGCATAAAAATTGTTTTATGTTAAACATAAAAATTCAATTTTCGCCTTTTTTCTAACTTCTTTCCTTGTCAACGTCGGGATGGTGAGCTTTGTTAAGCGGTTTTCCCTCCTTGAATTCCAGTTACGGAAAACTTCTAAAGGTTATAAATTTACAATTTATGGAATAGAAGGGAAATGATAACCATTTTAGAGTACGTATGTTTTTGTCTTTCCTGCCTCCTCTCTATAGGTGATGAGTAACGGAATATAAAAATGCCTTCATATTTCATTTGCTATCGAACGAATAAAAGGATTTTTCGTAATCCGTAGTCTTGCGGTTTTGTATAATTTAATAGTTAAATGGCGAGAGTAAATATTTACCAAAATTTAACCAGTTTGTTAAGGCTTCAGAAAGGAAAAAAGGAAACTTTTTATGAAAACAGCGAATAACTTCAACGAGCAGGTGCAAGCAAACAATCGAATTAACAAACGCCAAAGTTGTCTACAGCGAATTGCACTCTAAGGAAGTATATATTTATTCGCCTGCAATTTAAACAGACTGTGCTTCTTAATTGATATAGTAACAAATTTTAATATCATCCGTTGCAAAAACATCAGATAGTAAACACTACGGAAAAATATTTGCATTTATTGGTTCTTTATGTCTCTCTATTTGTTTACTTTCATATGCATATGTTTGATGGTTTTCTTTTTATGATATCTTTCCTAACCTATTTAACACAAAAGCAGATCGGTTTACGTGTAACAGTATTTAACGGCTTTTTAGTATCCGTAGCTTGCCTTGCACGCCTTGAACTCTATGCTCATCACACAGCATTGTTGAACCAAATGTCAAGATGTAACAGCTGTAGCAAGTCCTAAGAAATAACAATTTGCGATAATGATGTGCGGAAAACAATGCGATCACCGTAAACACAAACTTTAGATTTGGAACAAAGCCAAACAAGTGAGGCCATTATATTCGCGCAAGACCGTCTGTCATTTACCCTACATCACTTCGCCACGGACAATTTCTCACCAGTTTTGCAAAGATATACTTTTTATGAAAACTCGCATATTGGAGAAAGCCCGAAATATCACATCAGTCGGTCCAAATTTTGCAACCTTAATATGCTTTATAAAACTTTTAATTTGTTTCACTTTCCGCCATCAAAAAAAAGAAATTAGACTTTCTCCCCTTAGAATGGGCCCACATTTCGTATCGATGATTTTTTTGCTATTTGCTATCATAAACCAATTTTCGTCATAAACTATTAAGACTTGAACCTTTATCTGAAGACCTTACTATTCACGTGAAATCTTATATGGAGTGGAATCCAATAAATAGATCCATATGGTCCAACTTTGGTCCACTTAATTTTTGTGGCAAATTACTATCACGGTGAAACATTAACAATTAGGCCTTCTCGGCATATAAGAGTTTCTATTTGCTAAGAATCCTTACATGGACTGATATCCAAAAAAATAGGTATACATGGTCCAAATTCGGTAAGATTCATTTCTTTGTCATTTTGTTATTATGAATCAATTTTTACCATTAAATCTTGAAAATTCTTAAAATTCAATTCTCCCAGAAACGCTTATATGAGAGGGGTTAAAAAAATTGGCTCCGCCGGATACAATTTTTTATACTAATTTAGATTGTCGACGCGCTATTACACGGCGAGTTTTGTGGAAAACGAGTTTTGGAAAACCGATCGAAAAAGTGGACTGATCCGAACTATTTTCAATAGCTATTTTCAAGGCACATCAGTGTAGCAAATTTCATCAAAATATCTCAAAAATTGCGATCCACACATTAAACGCAAAAATACTTGTACAGACATCTGTCAAACAGGCGGGCGAACGGAGAGATAACCTTAGATCTATTTGATCCGAAATACTTACCTCGGTGAAACGAATGCCTTGTTAGTCCCCGGCTTATGTCTCGTATCAGTTTTTAGAAAGTGTTTATGCTTCTCGAAAACGCTTTCCAAATACAAAGACGTTAACGTATTGGGCGGATCTTTGCCTAGATATGAGGCTTAGAGCGATTCGAAAGCTTTCAGTGGTTTAGTCAGGAAAATAAAGGTTTTTTTTGAACTTTTTGAAATTAATTCTTCTAATTTAAAGATGCTTTGCAACAGCGTTGCCGGTTTTTAAAATATTTCATTATTATTTCTTTCTAATACTTAAGCGTAAGTTTAATAGTTTTTCTATTATTACTTTATTATCTTTCTTCCCATTCTAAAAAAAATGTAAAAAATACGTTTTTTTCTGGCCTTAAATGCATACTTACTGTTGCCAATTGTGACAATAATATATAATTAATAATAGCTACAAGTTTTTTTATTATATTTATTAGTTTTAATTAATTACTTTATAGCTAATTCCATAAAATATAAAATTTTTACAATTATTTTATTTTGAATTTAAATTGATAATATAATAATTGTAAATTAAATTAATTTTCTAGAAAACTGCACTTGGCAGAAGTGTGCATTTGAGCCTCAAATTATTTGCAAACAATGTCAGTGAAAGTTAGTTTCTTTAGTCTTTACGCATGTAAAAGGAAGCTGCAGGGGCGACATCAAAAATATAATTCGTTGATCAGTTGAAATTCTGAATCAATATACGTGTGCCTGTTGCTCTCTCAGTCTGTCTGTGTGTCTGTCTGTGTTCTAGGCTCTTTCGGTTGCAAGAAATTACCGAAAACATTGGAAGTTCATAGGGACTGATTAGGCTTAAAAACGCGGCGAATCGATCAACGAATATGCCTACAGTGCCACTTGATCTGAGAATATTTTTCAAAGGTTAAAAAAATTGGGTTTATTGCTCATTAGTAATAAACCGCAATAGATAAAACAAAAAAACAAAATAAATACAGTCACTGCATAAAAATGAAAAAACCACTCCACCAACACCAAATTAACATTGTAGGATATTGAAAAACGATTTTTACGTTTTCGTTTTTTCTTTTTAAATAAAAATGGTAGATATAAAGGATTCGCCCACAACCGCATACAATTTCCTTACTTGATCTAACTTCTGTTTGTAATATAGTGGGTGATTACCAAACAACATTCGCATATTTGGTTCATTATTTTTTAATAGAAATTTTAAGCTCAACCTGCTTAATGCTTTTTAGGCAATCTCTCGTTATTTTCTTTTTTTTCTGCTTTTTTCATACACAAAGCCTTATAAATATCCTCGCATTCTCATATAATCGCTGGTGTTTAATATTTGGTTTTTACTTTTAAGCGCACTTAAATTTACTGAATTATTTATGAAATTTTATAAATGTATAAAAATGAATATTAAGTGCATTATATAGTTTTACACCTTACTCTGACCAAGGGTGTGAAGTTATATTTAAATATAACTAACAAAGACACAAACAAAAATTTCTTTACAGAGCTCTGTTAAGGCCTTAACAGAATTCTATAAAACGAAGTCTCAGAGGGATTTAAGTCAAAATTCAGTTAAAATAAAACTTTTGGAAAATTTTTTTACAAAATATAATAAACAAAACATGCATTTATGTAAATTAATTAATATTTGAAAAGTCAGTATTTTTAAGGGTGTGAAGTTATATTTAAATATAA